>CM049311.1:31439675-31574675 GCA_026874595.1 Sipunculus nudus | reverse complement strand
TGATCAGAACTCGCACAACGCCTGTGTTGCTTCCTGTGTTTTTTTTCACAGACTAGCTGGCTCTGTTTTCACAAACCATGTGTACCATTTATACAATGTTTCACGACATTGTTTGGGACGAGGCATGTTAAACCCCAAGAAACAAGTAACACAGTGTATCCGCTGCGTCTGACAAACGAAGCGGCAAAAGTTGTCAGGACTGCATGTAGTTTGTTTTGGTAATGGTGACCTTTCACCTTGGGCTCAAGGTCGGTCATCGCACATGCGCGCCTGTAATGCTGAAATGGTCTTTTCAACAAACAAATCTGGCAGCAAGTCAGATAAGCCAGAGCTCTGCAAATGGCGTTTTGCAACAAGTAACCTTTCGACCCCCGTATATATGCACCCGTCCACCTTAGATTACATGTTTTTACCATTTGTCAACATTGCTGTGTTTACAAACATATTGTTGATAAAAAAGTTCACACATCTTTCACGAAGGCCTAATCAGAACTTTTTACAGCCACAATTACCCTTGGATCACTAATATATATACAGAGAAAGCCAAAATCACAATTTTTTTCAAAAGGTATAGGTGATGGGTATCTTTAAATGTCGGATCCAGAAGCATGATATTTATGTCTCCTTGGACAACCTAAATAAGGTCACTGAGATAATATTCTGTGAGCTATGTGATACAACATGATTTTGTTACCCTATTAGTCAGATGGGAACAAATGGTAGCAGCTGGACCCAGAAACTTCTAATTAAAGATACCCAATAATTTTTGTTTGTTGAATTTGTTTTGATTATTTTGGAGGGCCCCAACATATTATAAACATGTTGATATAAACAAAGCAAGCAGCCTGTGTGGGGGATATCCATGTTTTCTGGCCTATTTATGTCCGCCAAAACAGAGTTTTGCAGATACTGTTTTCAGTCCGCCGCCGCTGCGTAGGTTTCCGAAGAACTCCTCTGAAACTGCTGGGCAGAATTTTACGAAACCCAGAATTATGATCGGGTCACATGTGAACTGCTGCGCCCTGAATTTGTTTTGACCTCTGACCTTTCCTCTGCACTCTGCGTCCATTTGTGGGTCTGTGTTCACACATAAACCCCCATATCTCTGGACTCCTTTGACCAATCGGGCTAAAAATTTTACACAAATGTAGCCCTTCGATAGCTTTATCACATACACTAAAAATGGTGGTGCCACCTGCAACCATTTTTGAACTGCGTCCATCTGTTCATCTGCCTTGGGATAAAATCACTCATATCTCTGCATTGGTTGGACTTATCAACCTGAAATTTTGCATGTGTATACATCCTGGATAGCTCTCTTGATTTTATGACAGGTGGCGCCACCTATGTTTACGTTTACGCTACAGACATTCAAGCTCATATCTCGAGAACCGTCTGACTGATTGGGCCAAAATTTTGCATGTGTATAGATCTCATATAGCTCTTCATCATACCCAAAACTTGTGGTGCCACTTGCTACAATATTTGCACAACGTCCATCTGTTCATCTGCCTTGGGATAAAATCACTCCTATCTCGGCAGTGGTTTGACTTACCCCCTAAAATTTTGCAGGTTTATACATCCTTGATAGCTTTCTCGATTTTGTGACAGGTGGCGCCACCTACATTCACGTTTACGCTGCAGACATCCAAGCTCATATCTCGGGAACTGTTTGATGGATTGGGCCAAAATTTTGCATGTGTATAGATCTCACATAGCTCTTTATCATACACATATCTGGAGGCGCCACCTGCAACCATTATTGCACAGCGTCCAACTCTTTGTCTGCAGTGGGCTAAAATCACTCATATCTCAGTAGTGGTTTCACTGATCTGCCTAAAATTTTGCATGTTTATACATCTTGGACAGCTTTCTGTATTTTGTGGCAGGTGGCGCCACCTACATTTATGTTGATGCTGCAGACATTCAGGCTTTTATCTTAGGACTGGTTTGACATATCCCCCTGATATTTTGCATGTGTATAGATCTCACATAGCTCTTAATCATACACAAGACTGATGGCGCCACCTGCCACCATTTTTGCACAGCGTCCTTCTGTTTGTCTGCTGTCAGATAAAATCACTCATATACAGTTAGTGGTTTGACTTATCTGCCTAAAATTTTGCATATGTATACAACTTGGACAGCTTTCTGGATATTGTGGTAGGTGGCGCAACCTACATACACATTTCAGCTGCAGACATCTATGCTAATATGCAACACACCTCACTCTATTTCCCCTTGCCACTCATCAATGCCTCACTTCACCCGTCCCACTCTGATTTCGGCGGATACAGGTAGTCGCTTGTTGACTACCCGTATTCTAGTTTTATTAAAGGAGTACCTTTAGTTTATAAAGGTCTGATAGGTGATTGGGTCCCTTTAAGATTATGGCCACATCTGACTTTCTGGGTTCTCAAAATTAGGTTTTCTGCTCGTACCTCACAGAATACAGGGCATCATGAGCTAATCTAAGGCGATGAAGGAGATTGCCCGAGACCTTCTTGAATTTAGTTATTATGTCCTAGATCTAACCATTAAGATCTGTACACATCTAACTTTCACAATACTAAATCATGTTTTTTCATATAACTCACAGAATATATATCACAATGAGCTGTATTTTACAAAAGGTTCTGGGTACAATAGTTATTTTTGTACCCTGTGTGAGTGTCTGGGTGCTCAGAACCATGTTGTAGAATATAGGTCACCATAACCTCATTTCAGGTTTTCAAGGACATTTGCCCATGCAGGAACTCCCTGAGCATTATGTTAGAAGATTCTAAGCCTAATAGATACAATTTGTACCCTGTCTGACTGTCTGGGTGCTCAAAATCCTGTTTTAGGCCCGTAGTCCCAGAATATAGGTCACAATGACCTAATTTCAAGTTTCCAGTGAGTGAGATCTGCCTAGAACCTTCCAGGATGTTGCGTTAGAATATTCTAGACTAAACAGAAATGATATTGTGCCTATCTGACATTTCAGGTGCTCACATGACATCTTTTTCCTAAAGGTTGTAGGGTACAGGTCACGGTGAACTAATTTCATGTTTCAAAGGACATTTGCCCAGGACCTCCCCAAATGTTACAGATGGCAGATTCTAAGATAAATGGATACTGCCCTGTCTGTCTGGTTGCTCAAAATCATGTTTTTGGCTCTTAGGTCATGACCTAATTTCAGGTTTTGGAGAAAATTTGCCTAAGACCCCCCTGGATGCACCAACAGAAAGTTTCTAGGTCTTACGGTTATGATTTGTGGCCTGTTAATGGCCGGATGGCCAAACGGCCGGACGGACGAAGGCTGATGGCTAAAGCTCAGTAGACTTGCAGTCAGCTGAGCTAAAAAAGGAAGCCTACATTCTAATCAATGGTGGAGATGCATCAGCTACACTTGTTATAACAAGACAGAACAGCTGCATAAAATTTCATTAGTTTGGTCTGACTGAGTAACTGTAATTAGGTTGTAAAATATATATATTCAAAATAAATGCACTTGATAGCTATTTTAAGTTTTTCCTGATCTTAGATATATTTTTTGTACCTGTCAGTTTATGTACCAAGTACTGTAACACCATATCCTTGTTTTAGTTAAATATATCATCAAACTTTGGTCCTATTTACCAAAACAAGCATGAAATCTTGAGAGGGCATCAAGAAAAGTTATTACCCATTACTACTCAACACTGTTTACCAGTAGCAGTGTTACGGCATCATAAAATATTTAGTGCTATGTTTTACAAGCCATGTCTACATGTACCACTGTTCATGAGACAATTGTTGGACCGTACAATTAAACTTAAGAAATGTGTAGTTCATACATTTAGCAAACCCTTAGGAAGTACTCAACAACAATTGACTTATCCACCACAGCCCAAATGCTCCTGCTTTTTAACCTAATTATTATAATGTGCCACCAAAACACTCCTACACAGGTCTTCCATGCCCATGGTTGCGAGAGCTGTTTACAAGACTATAATGACGTCACAAAAGTCTATGATGTATGACTTCGGATTGACTGACTCATCAACTGGTATTGCTGCTCTCCATTGTTGAATATATCGCAGTCATTCTGAACTGTCTTGCGATATTGTCATTCATGTTGAACCATTAAAGACAATTATTAAAGGATTATTGTGGGGATTATTCTTGTAAATATTAAACAAGTGACCCATGGGTCATGACGCTCAGCTGAATGGGAAGAGATTCGCAAAAAGAAATTTTATCATCAGAATGGTAGTATATACCCATTCAACTGAAGCATCAAAAAGATTTACCAACAGGCTAAGATTGTGTCTGTATTTATATATCTCGAAAATAGAGAAAAAATGAATAAACTTTAAAAACTAGAATACGGGTAGTCAACAAGCGACTACATGTATCCGCCAAAATCAGAGTGGAATGGGTGGAGTGAGGCATGGATTGCGTGGCAAGGGGAAATAGAATGAGGTGTGTTGCATATTAGCATGGATGTCTGCACCCTAAACGTGTATGTAAGTTGGTCCACCTACCACAAATCCAGTAAGCTGTCCAAGTTGTATACATATGCAGAATTTTAGGCAGAAAAGTCAAACCACTACATGTATATGAGTGATTTTAGCCCACGGCAGACAAACAGACAGACACTGAGCAAAAATGGTTGCATGTGGCCCCTCCAGTTTTGTGTATGATAAAGACCTATGTGAGGTCCTCAGATATTAGCTTGGATGCCTGCAGCGTAAACTAGTTTGTGGGTGGCGCCACCATTCATAAAATCAAGAAAGCTGTCCTGGAAGTATAAACCTGCAAAATTTTAGAGTATTGGTAACAGAGAACTAATTTCAGGTTTCCACAGGCACTTTTCATGGGCCTCCTTGCATGACAAGAATAAAGATTCTAGATCCAGTTGTTACAATTTGTGCCATGTTAACAGAGGACAGCATCCTTAAAGGTCTAAAAAATAGAGGAAAAATTAGATAAATTGAATAAAATATAGGTGGCACCACCAGTCTGCAGAAACAGATGAAACACTCCATAATCAATATCCATGCAAAGAATCATGGTGATCTCTGCATTAGTTGTTCAGATACTTCAGCTTTTGTATCAAATTTTCCATTATTCTGAAGGATACTTCAGAGTCCTATAGCTTGAAGGATATGGGAAAATAAGACCTATTTTCAGGTTTCCACAGACACTTTTCATGGGCCTCCTTGCATGACAAGAATGAAGGATCTAGGTCCTGTTGTTACGATTTGTACCCTGTTGACAGATAACCACATCTTCAAAGGTCTCAGAAATAGTGACAAAAAATTCGTAAAAAATTGAAAAAAAATACAGGTGGCGCACCCAGTCTGCAGAACCTGGTGGAACACCTCATGATCAATATGTATGCCAAAAATCATGGCCATAAGTGTTGTAGTTATTGAGATACTGCAGTTTTTGTATCAAATTTTTCATTATTCTGGGGGGTATTTTGGAGCCATACACCTTCAAGGATATGGGTAACTGTTGAGAGACCTAATTTCAGGTTTCCATGGAGACTTTTCATGGGTCTCCCTGTGTGTCAAGAATGAAGATTCTAGGTCCAGTTGTTATGATTTGTGGCCTGTTAACAGATGTTCATATCTTTAAAGGTCTCAAAAAAAGAGAAAAATTCGTAAAAAAAAAAACCGAACAAATACAGGTGGTGCCACCAGTCTGCAAAAACTGATGAAACACACTATGATCAATATCCATGCAAACAAATATGGTGATCTCTGCATTAGTTGTTCAGATACTTCAGATTTTGTATCAAATTTTCCGTTATTCTGAGCTGTACTTTGGAGTGCCATAGCTCAAAGGATATGGGTAACAGAGACCTAATTTCATGTTTCCATGGAGACTTTTCATGGGTCTCCCTGTGTGTCAAGAATGAAGATTCTAGGTCCAGTCATTACGATTTGTACCCTATTGACAGATAACTACATCCTTAAAAGGTCTCATAAAAGAGAAAAAAATTGTGAAAATTTGAAAAAAAATACAGGTGGCCCCACCAGTCTGCAGGAACTAATGGAACAACTCTTGATCAATATGTATGCCAAAAATCATGACCATCAGTGTTGTAGTTATTGAGATGTTGCAGTTTGTTTTTATCAAATTTTCCATTATTCTGGGGGGTAATTGGGAGCCCAACAGCTCAAGGATATGGGTAACAGAGACCTTATTTCAGTTTTCCATGGAGACTTTTCATGGGTCTCCCTGTGTGTCAAGAATGAAGATTCTAGGTCCAGTCTTTACGATTTGTGCCCTGTTAACAGATGTTCACATTTTCGAAAAATGCAGGTGGCACCACCAGTCTGCAGAAACTGATGAAACATCTCATGATCAATATGTATGCCAAAAATCATGACCATCAGTGAAGTAGTTAATGAGATATTGAAGTTTTTGTATGAAATTTTGACTATTCTGGGGGGTACTTTGGGGCCCCATAGCTTGAAGGATATGGGTAACAGAGACCTAATTTCTGGTTTCCAAGGAGATTTTTTATGGACCTCTCAGAATCCCAAGTAACAAGATTCTAGGTCAAGCGGTTACGATTTTTTGTAAAAACTGACACAGTTGGCAGGTTCTACACCTCTAGACAATGTGTCCAGACACATCGCCTAGATGTCTAGACTGTATCTGGACACCAGGAAGAGCCTGGTCAGTTGCCATGGGGATGTCTGGACTGCACCTGGGTGCACTGATTGACCTCTTGACTTGGCATATTGAAACTTGCCCTGCTGCCAAATCTGTTTTCAAACACTGAAAGCCTTTTTCAATTGGCTACACTACTTTTTTAAAGCTGCATTTAAAAAAATCTATTCTTATAAAACTGACATAACAATACCATGAAACAATTCTGGTAAAGTTTAAACCACTCAGCTTAAAAGTTTCTTAAAAAAAACAGTGTATAAACTAGAAGAGTCTAAACTTATTTTTTTTGCTTGTAAAAAACAGATCAATGTAGGTGGCGCCACAAACAGCTCAGTTTCAGATATGCTTATGTGACAAACATTAGCATAAAATTTGGTGATGACAGCTCCAGCTGTTTCTGAGATCAAGTTTTAAGTTAAGTATGCTGTTTTGCACAGATGACTAAGTTAAACCTCCTGTAACTTGGCCAAAAATCACCAAACTGGAGCCATTAAAACAAATTTGCGAGAGATTGTTCTAGGGATCATTTCTGTGAAATATTGGACAATTTGGCAAGACAGTTTCAGAGAAAAAGATTTTTAAAATCTAAGAAAATCACTGAATCAAAACCATTTGAACAAATCTGAATTATCAACATCTAAGGATCATTCATGTGTGAGATAAAAGAATTTGACCCAGTGGTTTTTGAGAAGATCTTTGTAGCCACTGAGCAGATGGGCTGCTTTAACATTTGACTATATTCAGGTACCCATGAACAGAGATCATTTGAACAAACTTAAAAAAGCACTCCCCTTGGAGCATTTCTGTGCAATATTAAACAAATTGGCTTTAAGCTTTCAGAGAAGAAGTTTTTTGTAGCCCTCTGTATGCTTGGGGCACCGTTGACCCCTGTACAAAAAGACCAATGCATGTGGCGCCACCAATACCTCAATTTCTGATATGACTCAAGTGACCAATATTAACATATAACTTGATGATGATAGCTCAAGCCTTTCTGAGATTGTAATTTTAGCATGCACATGATGAATAAGTTCAACTTCCTGTAACTCGGTCAAAAATCACCGAACTTAACCATTTTAACAAACTTGAGAGACTGTTCTTGGAAACATTTCTGTGAAATATTGGACAATTTGGATGGACAGTTTCAGAGAAGAAGATTTTTAAAGGTTTTAAAGCTTTTTCTCTATAAAATCTTGAATTAATGCAGATACCCAATAATAAGCTTTACTGCACCAAGTTTCACATGTGACTGATTCTAACATGTAATTTAGAGCTGCTTGCTCCAATGGTTTCTGACTTACAGCCATGGCAGACAGACAATGCGCCATCGCATAAGCTCACAGGTTCGCTAAAAATATATCCCGGAAAACATGCAGACATGGGTACTGGTAAAGACTATACATGTTCTGTTTGGCACAGCTCTGCCAAATTATGGAAATTTGGTTTTTGTTAGATGGTTGATGCTTAACATTGTTTACGGTCACCTGATTGGTTGCTCATTAGTCCAATGCTTATGACTTTTCAATGAGTGAATGTGCGATGAAGATCACATCGAGTTAATGGATAGGTCAACTGACAAGTTATTGTGCAAATTATTACCTCAACCAAGGGGCTGGGATTAAATTTTTTCCCTTGTTGGTTTGTCTGTTAGCAACATTACTTAAAAAGTTATTAACAGACTTTGATGAACCATTCAGGATAGCTCTGCAATGATACAAGTAACAATTGATTAAATTTTGGGGGTCATCCGGATCGAGAAATATTTAAGAGAAGAATGCTGCATTGCTGACAAAGCCATATGGGGTTGATGAGTGGCCTTGTTGGAGGTCTGCGCTCAATGAGTGCAAATTTCTAGTTGAAAAAAGTTTACTCATTATTTGCTCAAATATCTACTCCAAACATGTTCCTACTATGGTATGTAATAGGAGCAACAGTAGCATTTTTAAAGAATCCTTTACATATGATTGAAAAACACTAGTGGCCCAAGGGCCATGATGCTCAGCTGAATTTGACAAACAGGTGATGCATATATTAATCATTAATGTTATGATCTAGTGAAAAAATATTAATTAGGAACCTTGAACAATTGATAGAATGACTTCCAGAGTGCTCAAAATCAGGTGTTTTGTCCATGTTTGCTTAAGACCTGCCTGAATTGACTCACATCAGTATGACTGTCTGGATGCTCAAAATCATGTTTTCAGCCCGTAGGTCACAGAATATAGGTCACCAAGACCTGCTTTCAGATTTCCAAGGAATTTTGCCCAGAACATTCCTGGGTGTTACATAAGAAGATTCTTGGCTTCACATATATGATTGGTTCCCATCTGACATTCAGGGTGCTCATATGACATCTTCTTTCTAAAGGATGCAGAATAGAGGTCATGGTGACCTAATTTCATGTTTCAAAGGACATTTGCCCAGGCCTCACAGAATGTTACATTAGAAGATTCTAGTCCTAATGGATACAATATGTGCCCCATCTGACTTTCTATGTGCTCAAAATAATGTTTTTAGCCCATAGGTCACAGAATATAAGACAATATGACCTTATTTCAGGTTTCCAAGGAGATTTGCCCAGAAAATCTTTGGGTGTGGTCCTAGAAGATTCTAGGACTTACAGATATGATTTGTGCCCATCTGACATTAAGGCTTCTTATATTACATTTTTTTAAGTCACAGAATATAGGTCACGGTGACCTAATTTTTTATGTTTCCATGGACATTTACCCAAGACCTTCCTAAATATTACGTCAGAAAATTCTATGCTTATTGGATACAATTTGTTCACTGTCTGACTATCTGGGTGCTCAATATCATGTTTTCAGCCTATAGGTCATGGAATATAGGTCACCATGACCTATTTTCAGGTTTCCAAGGAGATTTGCCTAGGACCTCCCTGGATGCAGAGTTAGAAGTTTCTAGATCTAATGGTTACTATTTGTGCCCTGTTAAAGGATGGACAGCCAGACTGCAGGATGACCGCCAGGTGTCACTATAGCTAAGATTACTTACAGTCAGCTGAGCTAAAAATATTTAAAATCTATCGAGATTTAAGCAGACTGGTCACATAACTGGTCACATGACCTGGTCACATACTGACCAATCACTGCCTTGAGGTCTTCTTTGTCCACCATGATACTGCTTGCCCTGACAAGTCGTGGCTCACTGAGTCCTACCTCCTTGGCAAGTTTAATCAAATCCTCCCACCAGAGGGCACCAGCTATACACTCACCTACAATAAGAGGCTATTCTACATGAAATGCAATAATTGATTAGAATCCACTGTATCAATATCTTGGAATTTGCAATATTGTAATTCTAAAATGCAAAGTTTTAAATAAAGCAGGTAACATATTTTCAAATTTTACACATATTTACTTGTTGACTGAAGAAATTATAAGATGTCATCTTTGTCATGAGTCGGGTTGTCTCAGTAAATGTGACAATTTGCTGCAGAACTGTCAGACCAGAAAATGGTGCAGATGGAACTATATATATGTATTTTAAACTTAATTAAATTTATCATCCTTCCCATGAGAGGCACTTGCAAACATGGACAGTACCCACATACATATGTTTCTGATTTTTTTAAATATCAGTTTTTTAATAAATATTTGTCAGACACTATATTTTTTAACAGAAGTTTCTTTTTCTATAAACCCAAGAGATCTCAAAATCAGTTACAACATTTTGTTCATTTCTCTGAAGAGAAAAACTTCAAGTACTGTACAGTTAACCTATGCTGAAAAAGATTACCCTTAAACATAATAATGAAACAGTATCTTCAATTTAAAGTAAAAGGGGCAAGCGCTTTTGAATGGCAGTCCCTTCAAGTTTACACATCCAGATGTACATCATATTTTTTTGCTGTTTTTTTACAAACTGTACATTTAAAAGTCCTACTTTAAACTTAGGATCTGGGAGTGGTCCAAATTAAGCATTATCCGGCTCTTAACTTTGCTGATACATGTCCCCTTGCCATCAGACTTTCTCAGCAGATAGACTCTAAACTGGACTCTGTCCTCTGGGTACTTATGTGTCACATCTTTGTGTCCTTATCAAACCCTGACAGGTTTGTTTATCATGGTTTCTCGAAACCACTCATGGGGGCTGCCATTTTGGGAACACACTAAAATCTGGATGTTACATGTTGCATATCAAACTTATGGGTATACGACCAGTGTAATAATGAGAGCTTCCTTATGAAATATCATATATAAAAATGGCACTACCCCACAAGACTTCATGTTGCCTGATTTCATCAGAGAGTGGCCGATCAGCGTAGACATCACTGAAGTAAAGCTCTCCTCCTACCTGTTAATATAATCATATAAACAAGTGACCCATGGGTCATGATGCTCAGCTGACTGACATGTTGACAATGTCCTTGCATAGGGAACTAATTAAGATAATGGAGGTGGCAACATCATTCATGCAAGTTAGCTTAAGTTCATTAAGATGCATAAGCACACCAAATTTTAGGACAATCCATTCACCCATTCCTGAGGAATCTCTCAATTTGTGTGTTTTTTGCATTATTTCTGGGGTCTTCAAACATGCCGCATAAATTTAAAAAAAAATGAGTTATAGACACCTATAATTTCAAGTTTGCAAGGAGACTTATTATGGACCTCCCTGGATGTCAAATCAGAAGATTCTAGGTCCAATAGTTATGATTTGTGCACTGCTTTTGTTTAAAACTTGAAATTGTTTTGAGGGCACTTTTGAGCACCATAGCTCAAATGGTGTGGGTAAAAGAGACCTAATTCAGGTTTCCTTGAAGACTTTTCATGGACCTTCAAGGATGTCAAGTTGAAAGATTCAAGGTCTAGTCAATATGATTTGTGCCCTTTTAACAGATGACCTCATATCCTTGATCAATATCAATGCAAAGAATCATGGTGATCAATGCACTAGTTGTTCAGATACTTGAGCTTTTGTTTCCATTTTTCCATTATTCTGAGGGTATTTCAGAGGTTTTTGGTAACAGAGACATAATTTTAGGTTTCCTAAGAGACTTTTCATGGGCCTCCTTGCATGTCAAGATAGAAGATTCTAGGTCCAGCAGTAACAATTTGTGCCCTGTAAACAGCTGACTGCATCTTTAAAGGTCTAAAACAATAGAGAAAAAAAAAATTTTAAATGCAGGTGGCGACACCTGTCTGCAGGAGCTGATGATTCCCTCCATGATCAATATCCATGCAAAGAATCAAGGTGATCAATGCATAAGTTGTTCAGATACTTGAGCTTTTGTATGAAATTTGCCATTATTCAAGGGGGTACTTTGGAGCCCCATAGCTTGGAGAATATGGGTAACAGAGACCTAATTTCAGGTTTCCAAGGAGATTTTCAATGGACCTCTCAGCATGTTAAGTAATAAGATTCTAGATCGAGTGGTTACAATTTGTGCCCTGCTAACTGATGACTACATCTTTAAAGGTCTCAAAAATAGAGTGAAAAGAAAATCATTAAAAAAAAATACAGGTGGCGCCACCTGTCTACAGAAACTGAGGAAACACTCCATGATCAATTTCCATGCAAAGAATCATGGTGATCAATGCATTATTTGTACAGATACTTGAACTTTTCTATGAAATTTCCATTATTCTGGCAGGTACTTCGCAGCCCCATAGCTGGAAGAATATGGGTAACAGAGACCTAATTTCAGGTTTCCAAGGAGATTTTTCATGGACCTCTCTGGATTTGAAGTCAGAAGATTCTTGGTCTAGGGGTAACAATTTGTGCCCTGTTAACTGATGACCACATCTTTAAAGATTTCAAAATTAGAGAAAAAAAAGTGAAAATTAAAAAAAAATACAGGTGGCACTACCAGTCTGCAGAAACTGATGAAACAATCCATTATCAATATCCATGCAAAGAATCATGGTGATCAATGCATTAGTTGTTCAGATACTGGAGATTTTCTATGAAATTTGTTATTATTCTGGGGGGTACTTCGGGGCCAAATAGCTGGAAGAATATGGGTAACAGAGACTTAACTTGAGGTTTCCCATGAGATTTTTCATTGACCTCACTGGATGTCAAGCAAGAAGATTCTTGGTCCAGAAGTTACGATTTGTGCCCTGTTAACAGATGACCACATCTTTAAAGCTCTCAAAAATAGAGAAAAAAAAAATGGTAAAAAAATCGAAAAAAATACAGGTGGCGCCACAAATCTGCAGAAACTGATGATTCACTCCATGATCAATATCCATGCAAAGAATCATGGTAATATAATGCATTAGTTGTTCAGATACTTGAGCTTTGGTATGAAATTTTCCATTACTCTGGGGGGTACTTCAAACCTTATAGCTGTGTGAATATAGGTAACAAAACTTAATTTGTGGTTTTCCATGAGATTTTTCATGGACCTCACAGGATATCAAGTAAGAAGATTCCAGGTCCAGCAGTTAAGATTTGTGCCCTGTTAACAGATGACGGCATCTTTAAAGGTCTCAAAAATAGAGGAAAAAAATTGTAAAAATTCGAAAAAATACAGGTGGCGCCACCAGTCTGCAGAAACTGATGAAACACTCCATGATCAATATCCATGCAAAGAATCATGGTGATCAATGCATTAGTTGTTCAGATACTTGAGCTTTTGTATGAAATTTTCCATTATTCTGGGGGGTACTTCGGAGCCTCATGGCTGGAAGAATATGGGTGACAGAGACCTAATTTTCCAAGGAGATTTTTCATGGATCTCTTTGGATGTCAAGTAAGAAGATTCTAGGTCCAGCGGTTACAATTTGTGCCCTGTTAACGGACAGATGCCAGGACGACCGGACAGCCGGATGGACGACGGACAAAGAGTGATTGCTAAAAGCTCAGATGACTTACAGTCAGCTGAGCTAAAAAGAAAACATCTCAAAATGTGAGAATATGTAAGACTAATAAAGGATGAAAAGTTCTTTATATACCCTTTAAATTATTTTTGCATCCATATTGCCATGTGTAACTGTAAAATTTGCACCATTGTAATTATAAACTAGACATTTCTTGACATTGCCATAATATTCCCAGATATTTAATTCCCCTCCCTCTGCCCCTAAAAAAATAGGCATACCCATCTCCAGAAGCAAATACTGACACTTGGCCAGCCACCAGGGTTTCTTCAGGTGTAACCTTCAAAACCAAGGTCAAGGTTACTTGTCTCTTTCAACAACTTATTATCTGAAATCTTTCATTTTGATTTCCAGATACATACATTTATCGACTCGAGTAACAATATTTTTCACAAAATATGGAAAAATTCAAGGTCAAGGCCACTCTCATAGGTAAGATCATGACCCAAATTCAAATAAACCTTATCCCATAACCCATATCAATGTATATGCATACTATGAAAGAAATCAGTCCGTTAGTTTTTTACTTAAATTGCTCACAGTCCTGTCAAGTGGCAAATTATGGGGGTATAAAAAGGCATGAAAACTTGAAGAGGATAATAGTTGTTGCCATCAGTTTCTAGTACAAGACAACGTTATCCAAAATCTTTGGTCAACTTGATTTTTGGATCAATCCATGCAAGATTTCTTGAGATATTTAAGAAATTGTGTGATTATTTCCCCCCAAAAAGGGCCTATTCAAGGTCAAGGTTCCTCTCCTAATTGAGGTCATGACCCCATTTTAAATAGGCTTCTTCCTCTCACCAATATCTATGAACATGTCTAGTTTTGTAGCCATCTGTAAAATATTTTTTTTTGAGTTATCACGCAAACAAGATTATCTGCCGGGGCGGTGGGACCGTCCTGAAACCATAACATCCCCAAACATTGTCTCGGGATACTATAATTGCACTTACCTTGAGAACATGACATGCTTCAGACAGTACAGCTTTCTTGTCAGGTGACAGGTTCACCACACAGTTTGACCTAGAATCAACATACAGAATCATATAATTAAAGGCATAAGAACAAACAGGAACATAGCAAGTCCATAATATGCTTTAAGTTAGTTTTGGGGCCTTTGACCTCATTAAAATCTGGTAAAAGTAACTTACCTGTATCTTATAAGAATACTCATCTTTGGACTTTGAAACTGCAACAATAGTTAATATACATTTCCACTTAAAATGCATCTCTGTACCCTATAATTAAGTATTTAGGCCACAAAACTTAAAAGGTATGGTTCTCAGGCACTGCTCGCATCAATTTTAAATGTCCTCATCATAATTTTTATTTTGATTTTCAACAGAAACTTACCAATTTTGAGCTCCAGCCTCTCTGACATTTCTTTCAAGAAGATTAAAATCATACAATTATGATCAAATTTTCTTTGTTATGTACTGCTTTTGCTTGTTTAGCAAAATAAATCTATTATTATCATGCTTTTTCCTAATTATCTGACATTTCTATTGAAACATACAACAAAATTATAAATTAAAAAAAAAAATGCCCGCATTGATTTATGAAAAAAAGTGCCTGAGAACCAAAACTTTTTTCCCCCCTTTCAATTTAAATATAATCATAAGATCCAGGTGTACATATTCCAAATATTACCAGAATCACACCTCTGCCCACGATAAATAAACTCACACAATCACATCAAAAGTGTTCTCCTTGAGACCCGCCTCCTGTAACTTCTCTATATAACCTTTTACAAAGTTCACATTTGGTTTGGTGTATCCAAATTTCTCTGTGTGGTAGGAGATGTACTTGTTGGCAACAGCTAGCTGGAAAGAAGAACATTATAATCATTGTTTGCATTTTGCGGGTGAACCAAATCACCATCTGGATCCAGGAATTCCTAACAATGCCATATGGGGGAAATGAGCTGCCTTGGTGGAGGTGTGTGCTCTCTAAGTGCTTTTCTAGCTGATATCACTTCAAGTGGATACAAAGAGTCTTTTTTTTAAAGTTAATTGTCTTATGAATTTATACCTTTTACAGTAGTTTGAATATGCTAATGAGACACTAAATACTAAAATTCTGAAATAAAACTTTAAACTTTTCATCCTTCAATTCTAACATCTTTCTGATAATACAAAATAGCTAAAAGTAATGAAGAAAACACCAGATCGTGAACAAGAAGTTCACATGTACAATTAAACTAATCAGATCTCATTATCTCCTTTCTCCTTTTAATTAAATTGATTAATTAATTAAACCAATTGCCTCCTCCAGGAGGGTATGTATTCATCAACATTTGTGTGGGTGTTTGTGTGTGTGTGTTTTTACAACCTAACTCATGCAATCATGAACAGTATATCATGAGATTTTCAGAATGGGCCAATGAAGAATCCATTAGAGGTTGTTGTGGATCTGGCACATGATTCAGATTTAGGGATGACATGAAGGAATATTCACAAATGTTGTGTTAGTTATGCATGAACAAATCTGGAAATATGGGCCAAATAAGTGAATGCAAACATGGTTTTGGGGACACCCAACAACAGGGCAGAGGCGGAGGCTTGCATTCCACAGAATGCAGATTTCTAGTTTTGTGTGCAATCTGTTGTATTGTATTGCATTCTTATCATCTGGCGATGCAGAAAATGTGCTGTAACAGGAGAACATAAACATGAAAAGTTGAACATCAGAACAACTTATTCAGTATTACCAAAAGATCCTCTGTGAATTATCTGCAAGATAAAACAATTAATGATAACTTCTTACTGTTACACTGAAATGTGCACAAAATCACTTTATGCTTTAAGTTAACACTCTAAATCATGATAATCAGATAAAATAATTAAGATGCAGTGATTCAGATAAGGTTAAGTTAACATTACAAAACTTGCTTAATAAGTGCATATGGTCGCGTTGATTGTCTTTATGAGAAGAATGTGTATTGGTATGTTGATAATCTTTTCATGTTTCTTATCTGAGCAAGTGTTTATCCGCTCCACTGAGAATTCAAGACCAATATTTTGTCTCATAAACACAACCAAAGGCCTTGTGTAAATCTGATTGGGAGCATGGTGGCATTATGGTTAAAACACTAGACTTGTGACCACAAGCTTGTGGGTTCACGTCCTGTTCTGACTACCTTATGAGTTATGACCCCAACCCAAAGTCTTAACCACAAATGTGTGCTCTCTCAGCCCAGGGGTGAATGGGTACTATTAGTCATGGGAGGCAGGCAAATGTAGATCAAAAACCTAGTGCCTGTTATGGCTACTTGGGTTGTATGCTCCCTGAGGAGCCAAGAAAGTCTACAAGAATGAACAGGCCTGAAAGACCAGGAAGGCAAAGTGTAAAGTTTGATGAGACTGACAGTGTCAGTGATATCAGACTAAAAACTCCCACCGTTTCCTTTATTTACTTTTTATGGGATTTGAATAAGCTTTTTGAAATCCATAAAAACCTGTGCAGTTAATGCTAAGATAACAGATTTTGTTTATGAGATACACTCGCTCATATTATAATTTTAATATGCATGCCTATGCTAACATTACTGACATATCCTTACACAGAAATTTTATCCAAAATTTGAATTTTCCTCTGAATCTTCGGTGAGATCAAGTGATATTTCTGGCACAGGAAATTTGGCCAAAAACAGAATTGTGATAATCTATTTGTAATAGTTTAAGACAAACAAAACCTCACTAAAGACTTATTTTCCTTAGAGAGATAGGGTAAAAAGCAAATAGGTATCATTACTGAGAAGAATAATCAAAGTTACTGGTTCAACAATTCAGTTACTGCTACTCACTTGTTCATCTGTCATATCAACTCCAGTCACATGACCATTCTGACCAACCAGCTTGCTTAGAGTGAAACAGTCCAGGCCAGCACCACTCCCAAGGTCAAGGACAGATATCCCTTCAAGGCAATCTGGGATGACAAGACCACAGCCATAATACCTGCAACCAGCAGAGTTCAATCCAGATCTGTTATTTCTTTTATAATCTTATTTCCCCATAAAAATACCTAAAAAAAAGTATGTAACCTCCATAGACATCATAAAATGGTAATTGTGTTTTTTAGAGTTTTATTCAAATGGTTTATTTTACTATTTTTAATACATTTCCAAAATGTTATTATTCTATAATAAGGAGAAATGTATACTTATATAAGAATTAGCCTAATAGGGTTTGTTACCGATATATTTGATATGCAATGATCAAAACTGCTCAAATATAGCTTGTTTTCTTGGAGATGTCTGTTGTCATCAATGTAATGCATAACATTATGGCAGAAGATGAAAATTTGAGCCAATAAATTCCACTTAGGAGAGTCAATGACTCTCAAACAACTCCATCTTTCATTATATAACCCTTATTTTCCTAAAAGTATATTATATATATCTTTTGTATATTACAGAATATGACTTTTGTTTATAAACTACTTTGAATATTGAAAAATATGAAATTGAAAAAAAACTGAAATGCACAATAACCTAAAAATCAGTTTATGCAAAGAGTAGACTAAAATTAAGCAGACTTTATCCTATGACCCATATCAATGCGTGTTAACAGTGTACAAGAAATCTTCTCCATTAATTTCTGAACTAGAAAACAGAAAGTAGACAAGCAACTACAGCTATCTGCCAAATCACAGAGGCATTAGTAAAGAAAGGCACTGAATGTTCCTGACATTACATGACACAAAATTTGTGGCATCAGAGATGCCAATAAACTCTTCATGTATGTGCAAATTTGACCAAAAACAGATCTACAGATAGATCGGAGATGAAATTGATTGTAGGTGGCCCAAGCAGTCTTGTATACATGATAAAGCATTTAAAGATCTATGGACATGCAAATTTTCAGGTGAATACATCAAACCACCTCTGAGAAAAAGGCAATTAATATAATCTATGAAAAGAAAAGGACAGGTGGTGCCACCTGTCTGGTCTATGATGCATATGAAAATGGTTGTAGGTGGCACCACCAGGCTTGTGTACAAGATGGAGGTACCCAAAATCTCTAGACATGTGACATCTTTGTTTTGGTTAGTCATGTTTATAGAGTATTTATATGATATCATCAAATCAGAAGCTGTCAACATAGGCTGTTTTTGCATGTGACCAAAGACCATAACCCCCATAGGCTGGTCTGATATTTTGTGAAATATAGACTGATTTCTCAAATTTTAAAATAATTCTGTTTTTTTAAACACTCTGTAAGGTAGGCAGTTATTTCCCTTGTTGAAAATAAGGTCCATTAATCTTCCATCTTTTATTATTATTTTCTCCTACCCCCCCCCCCCCCCCCCCCGCCCCCAAATCTAACTAATAAACATTTATGAAGCAAAAAAAAAAATAGTTTGAAATTATCACTATGTTTGACAGGCCAATAGATATTTAAGGTTATCATAAATGCATTTAATACACTTAAAAGCTCTACTATGTGTAAATGCATACAGCTGATATATGCCCCTTACATGAAAAACAAGTGGCCTATGGGCCATGACGCTCAGCTGAATTCAAGAAGCCTTGAACAATGGGTAAAATGACTCCCAGAGTGTTCAAAATCATGCATATTGCCAATAGACCATAGATAAAGGTTACAATGACCTTATTCTACATCCAGCTGGTACCATTTAGGCCCATCTGACTGTCAGAGTAGTAACGTCAAGTTCTTTCACACAGCTTGCAGAAAATAGGATGCAGTGACATTATTTCAGGTTTAAAAAGGGATTTCTTTTATGGATCTCATTGAGAGATGGAAACAATTTGTGTGTCATTTGACTCACTGAGTACTTAAAAATGTTTTCTTCCCAAATTCGCAAAATACAGGTCACAATGACCCAATTTCAGGTTTCCAGGGAGATTTGCCTATGACCTCCCTGCATATCAGGTTAGAAATGTCTAGGTTTAACGGTTACGGCTTGTGCCCTATAGACAGCAAGACCACTTCATTTGAAGGTCTAAAAAATAGAAGGGGAAAAAAGGGTAAAAAAAAAGAAAACAAGGGACCCACGGGTCACGTCGCTCAGCTGAATTTTGGAAAAATATCACCAACTGCAAAATATTTTTATTTCTTTTGGTTTTTCATGTATATAAGCATTTGAAAAACTAAGAGAAAATGGCCCTGCTATAATGAAACTCTGTAAATTATAGAATAATGAACATGAGCTCAAGCATATGCACTGTGTAATAAATGAAACCTGGGCCTGAAACCATTTAATGATGCACCAAGGAAAAAAATGGGCCAACGGTAAGTGTTATATAAAAGTTACATTTCATAAACAAATAATGTGTGAAGGTAATTAAGTTTAATATATGGCCATATGAGTTAAAAATTAATCCAACAAAGCTTGACCAATATTCCTGATTTTAAAACTAAGTTTAACAGTGTTATTCACACCTAGGCCCGGCCAACTTTAAGAGATATGAATGAAATGCTACAAAGTATTTATATCTTCTTAAATCTAGTCAGTTAGCACTTACATTAGTTCCTAATATTTTATCACATTTTAATATATGGGATTGAATTCCAGAACATTTTTTTCTTTAAAAAAATCAAATTGTCCAAGTCTCAACAAAAAGAATTAATTTAACATTGAAATTATAAGATTCATCTGTTTTTTTTGTCCTGTGTATTGAAGGGGTAAGTGGGGGGAGGGGTCTCTGTAGTTACCACTCGTTGCTGAAAAAAATGGGAAATTGCAGCTCTCTATGCTCCCCAGGCTCTTGTTATGTAATCCCATTACTGGGGCAAGCCCTCTCTCTTGTTGAGCTTGATCAGGCTGTCTGCAGTTGATACCACAGGGAGCCTTCTCCCCCCACACCCCCCCCCCCCCCATTCTGTTGACAGACCTGTACTATAATCAAGCTCAACAAGAGAGAGGGCTTGCCCCAGTGATGGGATTACATAACAAGAGCCTTGGGAGAATAGAGAGCTGCACTGAATGACCTACAGTGACCAAAGGGAATACATCAAGAGCCTAAAAAAAATCAATAACTAGCCTAATTTTGCAGCTTTTATTTTCAAATTTCAGATTTTTCCAGATTAAATCCTTATGTGTACATGTTGTGAAAATAAAATCCACAGTACTTACAGAAAAAAAATGTTCTGTGGCCAAAGTTTGGCAAAATTTAATGTATTGATTTTATATTTTTGTTAATAACTTATATAAATTGCAAAATTCAGATCTTATTTCCAGTATTCAATTGAATCTTGATTAAATGAAGTTATATCCCTGAAACTAGATGTGTCGTAACGACACGAATGCCCCCGCCTGGGGCAAATTAGAAACATTTGTAAAATTTTGAAAAAATTTTTAAGTTCAGGAGGTGTTGTATGGTCAAAAGTAGGTCAACAAGGGCAAAATGCAAACTTGATCTGTAACGGGTCATTATCAAGCAACACACCAAATATCATGCCAGTATATGCAGGCTTTGTGAAAAAAAGTCCATAATTGTGCATTTTCCATAAAAATTTCTGTCTTTCATGAAATTTTCTATGTTTAGGAGCCGTAAAACAATCAAAAGTAGGTCAACCGGGACGTAACGCGAACTCGATCTGTAACTGTCATTATCTGCCCACACATAAAAAATCAGGGTGGTATCTGCAGGCATTGAGGAAAAAAAGTCAGTACATATGCATTTGTTATGAAAATTTCTATTTTTCATGAAACTTTCTATGTTCAGGAGCAGTCAAATGGTCAAAAGTAGGTCAACTGGGACAAAACAAGAACTCGATCTGTAACTGGTCATTATCTGCCTACACACCAAAAATCAGGCCCGTATCTGCAGGCACAGCAAAAAAAAGTCCATACATGTGCACTTTTTTATGAAATTTTCTATATTGAGCACTGTCAAATGGTCAAAAGTAGGTCAACTGGGACAAAACGTGAACTCGATCTGTAACTGGTCATTATCTGCCCACACACCAAAAATCAGGCCAATATCTGCAGGTATTGCTAAAAAAAGTCCGTACATGTGTATTTGTCATGAAATTTTATATTTTTCATGAAATTTTCTATGTTCAGGAGCAGTAAAACAGTCAAAAGTAGGTCAACCGGGACGAAATGCGAACTCAATCTGTAACTGGTCTATATCTGCCCACACACCAAAAATCAGGCCAATATCTGCAGGCATTGCGAAAAAAAGTTTACATGTGTATTTGTCATGAAATTTCTATTTTTCATGAAATTTTTTAAGTTAAGGAGGCGTAAAACGTTCAAAAGTAGGTCAACTGGGACAAAACGCGAACTCGATCTGTAACTGGTCATTATCTGCCCACACACCAAAAATCAGGCCAATATCTGCAGGCATTGCGAAAAAAAAATTTGTACAACTGTTTGATTTCGGAAGGACGGAAGGCGGAATGACGGACATTGGTAAAACTATTTGTGGCGGGGGCATAAAAAAGTCTCTAGCATCAGCAATTCTTATGTTAAGTGAGTAAATATATTTCCTAAATTTTTACAAGGTGCATTTTGTTTGGGCCCATAACTTTAACAAATTACGCAAAAGTGACCTATTTTTTAAATGTACATAGGAAATGTATGGAAGAATACGAATATTTACTATTAATATTATCAAATTCAGATCAGTGGTTTTGATATAAGGCAGTCTTGAATTGTAACAATTGGTTTTTAATGGAAAACAGAGGTTTTTCCTTTATAACTCGAAGAAACAACGTCTGAGTGACCCAATTTTCGGTATGGTAGGAGATTTTTGGGACATCTAACTGTATGCAAAATTCTGGATTTGTAGGTCCAATGATTTCAAAACGTGCCCTGTCAACGGATGGCCAGATGGACAGACAACGGACAAAGGACCACGACTATAGCTCAGATGACTTACAGTCAGCTGGGCTAAAAATACAGGTAAATACAGGTTTCCACTGAGATTTTTCATGGACCTCCCTGGATGTCAAATAAGGAATTTCTAGGTCTAACTATTGTGACTTGTGTCCCATTAACAGAGAGACTATATCATTTGAAGGTCTCAAAAATAAAAAAATAAGTGCATTAAAAGGTTCTAGGTCTAATGGTTACGATTTGTCCCCTGTTAAAGGCCTGGACAGCAGGAAAACTGGATGGACAAAGAACAAAGGGTGATCCCTATAAATAAGATGACTTTCAGTCAGCTGAGCTAAAATTGTCTTATGTTTACATTGACCCAATTTCTCTAAATAATATGATCTTGACTTATATGCACTCCACTACTCATCACCATTCTGATGTGTCTGTCGAAAAAATAATTATACATTAAATGCAAGATCAGAAATGGAATTTAACCTCTGGCCTCTCTTATTATACAGTTGCCTGCACAGGACACATATAAATACAAATATAATGTCACCACCTGCAAAGAGCAAAACTCATCACTCAGTCAGGGAGGAAAGAAAAAAACTCAATCAGTAACCATGACAGATCCTGAATTTATTATTCACAGACATCTCTATTGGTGATTGTAACAGTAAGAGATGATTTTACGGGTAACCCAGGATGGAGGTCATAATAACGGGGAGTAATTTGATTTAATCACCTTTAGTGTTGTCATTATATTAAATGAGGCGTGCAAATACCCTGGTTCTCTATCTGGCAGATGTCACGACCTGACCTGACAATGGACAGCAGTTCACAAGGTACATTTCAATTTTTAAATGGTCAGACTGTTCAGGTAGAAGAAAATATGCCTATTCAGTGTTTTTCATTCCTGATAATAATTAGGTTAAGCATAAGATTTGATGACAGATTATCGATTACATTTCTGATTACTGTTTGATGGAGCACCTATTTAACACAGAGCATAATTATTTATAATGGGCAATAAGTTTTTGGTATTGATACTGCTTCTTGCCATTCTTGCCTCAATCACATTTAACAAATTGTTACATTTATGAATAAAAAAAACAAAAATTAATGCAAGTTTCACTGAAAATAGATTTAACATTGTGCTGACTGTTTGCACAATTTCCAGAAATCTACTTTCAAATTTCACATATATTTTATCCTGATGTGAAATTTTGTCTTTACAAAAAAAATTAAGAATAACAGAAAAAAATCTCCAACTCACTTACTTTCAGTCATGGAATATGTTAAATTTTAATGGTGTTGCCTTATGGACTATGAAAGAAGTTGCTTTTTAATTTTTGCATAATCACAAACAAATGATTATGTGTGTCCAACAAAGAAATCATATGACCCAGAAATGATGTTCTAATACAGCCAGATATATCAGGAAAACAGGACACTAAATAGAAATGAGCATCAAAATTGAACCTTGTGCACTGAACAAGTGTAAACACCCATCCATTACCTTGACCTTAAAGTGTGATGCACAATAATTTAGATACAATATAGATAAATAGGCACATTTCACTGTAATATAAAAGGTATATAAATTAACTGATGAAAAAAATCATTAGTCATTATTAAGACATTTATTTTTTAAAGAAAATCCCAAAGATTTTACTGACAGATCAGATCCTTATTTTGCCTTTTAGATCCTTGCAGGGCTTGAGCTCGACCATTTACAGCTTACTCTAGTTACATATTAACTTACTTTGTGTTCAACTGGTATTGATACTGCTTCTTGCCACTCTTGCCTCAATCCCATTTAACAAATTGTTACATTTATGAATAAAAATACAAAAATTAATGCGAGTTTCACAGAAAATAGATTTAACATTGTGCTGGCTGTTTGCATATTAACTTACCGTAATGTCTACTTGAATTCGTACAGGAAAAAATAATTATTTTTCTCAGTGTGTGAATTAATATATGTAAAATATGAAAAATTAGAATATTGCAGGAGAGAAGATCGTTTGACACCTGAGAACCGGCGATGGGCGATAATAGATGATGTACGGCAACTCCCATGTTAATTATATAAACCGGTGTTTTATATATATATATATATATATATATATATATATTATATATATATATATATATATATATATATGTGTGTATAATATACAGGGTTTTAGCCGCACCGGTCGGGGGTAACCGGGACGGCCTGTACTGCCGGCCGTAACAGACTTAACATTCGTAACACACAGACCGGCACAAAAGATCATAAAGATCGTCAAAAATCCAGCTACCGGCAATAGAACTTCAGTAATTCATTACCCCAAACTGTTAAATTTGTACCTCATTAGTATGTTAACAAATATATTTGATCACGGCTGTGGTGCAAACAAAATTGACAGGAGTCACTGATCACCTTAATATTACACATCAAATAAATTATTGGTAAACAAACAAGCAACGAAGTGTTTCACAGTTTGGACATGAAAGGAAAACATCATTAGCCAGGGGTCTCTCACGGCCTACAGCGGTGCGTAGCATCTTTAGTGGTAAGAAAATGGGCTATTGTTTTGTAATACTTCATGGCAACATTTAATTCATTTACAAACATTATTTGTATGGATTGCAGAATACGCCCTAATAAAATGGTAATGGTGATTTTCTTAGGGCGTTAATGAAATTTATTCGGGGTGCCACCTGGCGGCAAGTGAACTTATTACAGCCGTGAATATGTAATCTCAGCAGATTTATTTATATATTTCAATAAATTGTTTATTTTACCCGTTTGGTAATTTCATTGGAAAGAAATAAATGAAAAAAATATATGTTTATCATATTTTTAAACATGGACGGGGGAGTAACATAAAAGGGGATAAAAATTGGTAGGTTTGAACTAGGGGCACATAGTTCACACTAAAAGCAGTTCATGCAGCTTTAACCAAATGGCCACAGGAACCAACGTATTATGCGGACGTTTTTATTTGGGAGATTCTAATAAGATTTATACAGCGGGAAAAAAAATAAATTATTTCAGGGACATAACCGGGATTTATCAAATTAAAACCCTTGAAGACAGCGGTATATCCTTTGTAGCTGCGGTTCAAAGCACTCTGACGATCTCCATTTAACCTTTGATGTCTTGTAGCACCAGGTCATGCCTGTGATCAGCGGTCCGTGCGAGGTTTGTCCCAAGTGGATTACTAGTATATGATCATCAGCTAATGTGATTTTTGTCCCACTTACAAATCCTTCTTATTATATTATTAAGTAAACAAAATTTTATCGATTACAATTTTTTTTACCTCAAGTTCTATTGTTCAAATCACATTCATGCTGTAACAAGTCTGAAGCAAAGATGGCCCAACGGTATCAGTTAAGCGACAGTTTTTCCTATTTACATACATGAAGTCGCAAATCTGATAAAATTGTTCCGATAAATTATCATGTTACTTCCTCGCACTAAGACATAAAGATGTGTTGTTATCAGGTGAACAGAGTAGACATTTGATTCATCTCCGCATGCAAAGCCTTTTTAATCATAGCTATAATTACTGTTCATACGGACCGCCGGTGGTCACCGGCAATAGCTAATATCGGCACAGTATGTTGGTGTACGAATTCATATATGTAATATAGAAAAATATGATTCAGGAAATTTATAGTGTGCGAACTAATGAAGGATACGAACTGATGTAGACATTACGGTACTCTGTGTAAATATTAACTTACTCTGTGTACATATTAACTTACTATGTGTTCATATTAACTTACTCTGTGTAAATATTAACCTATCCTGTGTATGTATTATTTAACTTTGTGTTCATATTAACTTATTCTGTGTACATATTAACTTGCTCTGTGTACGTATTAACTTGCTCAGTGTTCATATTAACCTTCTCTGTGTTCATATCAACTTACATTGTGTTCATATTAACTTACTCTGTGTTCATATTAACTTAATCTGTGTACATATTAACTTACTCTGTGTTCATATCAACGTACTCTGTGTTCATATTAACTTTCTCTGTTTCCATATTAACTTACTCTGTGTTCATATTAACTTACTCTGTGTACATATTAACTTACTCGTTCATATTAACTTACTCTGTGTACATATTAACTTACTCTGTGTAAATATTAACTTACTCTGTGTTCATATAAACTTACTCTGTGTTCATATTAACTTACTCTGAGTACATATTAACTTACTCTGTGTACATATTAACTTACTCTGTGTTCATATAAACTTACTTTGTGTTCATATTAACTTACTCTGTGTACATATTAACTTACTCTGTGTTCATATTAACCTACCCTGTGTACATATTAACCTGCCCTGTGTACATATTAACTTACTCTGTGTTCATATAAACTTACTCTGTGTTCATATTAACTTACTCTGTGTACATATTAACTTACTCGTTCATATTAACTTACTTTGTGTACATATTAACTTGCTCTGTGTACATATTAACTTACTCTGGGTACATAGTAACTTACTCTGTGTACATATTACTCTGTGTACATAGTAACTTACTCTGTGTACATATTTACTTACTTTGTGTACATATTAACTTATTCTGTGTACATATTAACTTGCTCTGTGTACATATTAACTTACTCTAGGTACATAGTAACTTACTCTGTGTTCATAGTAACTTACTCTGTGTTCATATTAACTTACTCTGTGTTCATATTAACTTACTCTGTGTACATATTACTCTGTGTACATATTAACTTACTCTGTGTACATATTTACTTACTTTGTGTACATATTAACTTACTCTGTGTTCATATTAACTTACTCTGTGTTCATATTAACTTACTCTGTGTTCATATTAACTTACTCTGTGTTCATATTAACTTACTCTGTGTACATATTACTCTGTGTACATATTAACTTACTCTGTGTACATATTTACTTACTTTGTGTACATATTAACTTACTCTGTGTACATATTAACTTACTCTGTGTTCATATTAACTTACTCTGTGTACATATTTACTTACTTTGTGTACATATTAACTTACTCTGTGTACATATTAACTTACTCTGTGTACATATTAACTTACTCTGTGTACATATTTACTTACTTTGTGTACATATTAACTTACTCTGTGTTCATATTAACTTACTCTGTGTTCATATTAACTTACTCTGTGTTCATATTAACTTACTCTGTGTTCATATTAACTTACTCTGTGTTCATATTAACTTACTCTGTGTACATATTACTCTGTGTACATATTAACTTACTCTGTGTACATATTTACTTACTTTGTGTACATATTAACTTACTCTGTGTACATATTAACTTACTCTGTGTTCATATTAACTTACTCTGTGTTCATATTAACTAACGCTGTGTTCATATTAACTTACTCTGTGTACATTTTAACTTAATCTGTGTTCATATTAACTTACTCTGTGTACATATTAACTTACTCTGTGTACATATTACCTTACTCTGTGTACATATTTACTTACTCTGTGTACATATTAACTTACTCTGTGTTCATATAAACTTACTCTGTGTTCATATTAACTTACGCTGTGTACATATTAACCTACCCTGTGTACATATTAACCTACCCTGTGTACATATTAACTTACTCTGGGTACATAGTAACTTACTCTGTGTTCATATTAACTTACTCTGTTTAAATATTAACTTACTCTGTGTTCATATTAACTTACTCTGTGTCCATATTACTCTGTGTACATATTAACTTACTCTGTGTACATATTTACTTACTTTGTGTACATATTAACTTACTCTGTGTTCATATTAACTTACTCTGTGTTCATATTAACTAAGGCTGTGTTCATATTAACTTACTCTGTGTACATATTAACTTACTCTGTGTTCATATTAACTTTCTTTGTGTTCATATTAACTTACTCTGTGTTCATATTAACTTACTCTGTGTCTATATTAACTTACTCTGTGTACATATTAACTTACTCTGTGTCTATATTAACTTACTCTGTGTCTATATTAACTTACTCTGTGTTCATATTAACTTACTCTGTGTCTATATTAACTTACTCTGTGTCTATATTAACTTACTCTGTGTCTATATTAACTTACTCTGTGTCTATATTAACTTACTCTGTGTACATATTAACTTACTCTGTGTTCATATTAACTTACTCTTTGTTCATATTAACTTACTCTGTGTTCATATTAACTTACTCTGTGTCTATATTAACTTACTCTGTGTACATATTAACTTACTCTGTGTTCATATTAACTTACTCTGTGTTCATATTAACTTACTCTGTGTTCATATTAACTTACTCTGTGTCTATATTAACTTACTCTGTGTACATATTAAATTACTCTGTGTACATATTAACTTACTCTGTGTACATATTAACTTACTCTGTGTATTTACAAAGGAACTGCAGGTAATAACTGCTTACGCCCCTCACCCAGCTGTTATATACTGTAGTTTTTCTATATATCACCTGCCCTAGACAGAGTGAGGTTAACTGAGGGATGTGAAAATTCAATAAATTTCTGGTAAGTTATCTCAGCAATGCTAAATGTTAACAGGCATATAAGAAAATGCTGCATATCATAATACGACCCATGATAGACAAAATTATAAAAAATGTTGCTCGAAAAAACAACATCTTTTGCCATATATCTAACTCTTCTAATCTTCTGATAAGCCTTCAGGTGTCATTGTTGGACATGACTGGATAATCATATGGTAGCTATATGCCAGCCCCCCCCCCCCCCCACACACGTCATCAATGCATCTAAATTAACAATACAAGATAACCATTGCACCATGCTTTTAGCCTAAGTAACTTTTTATAGCAGGTTCAAGAGACCTTTGTTTCATACCCTTCAGATAATGGGATAGGCCACTTAATGTAATTAGAAACCATTCATTTAAGGCCACACTTACAATAATTGCTCTATGGATTTGTCGCTCAAATTTTACATGGAACAATAACCAATTCTTTGGTAATTGGAATGCTTGCCTTGATACCTTATAGGAATTCCTCATACTCTGGGAATGGTCTAAATTTTGTGATAATTATATGCAATATAACAAATATTATACCAAATTTTTATATTTTTGGCAACTTGCAGAAAATTCCATACATTGTCAAGAATTGTTAATTGAAAAAAAAATTTCACCTCCTCACATTTTTTGTTCCCAGAATCTATAGAATGATTAATTTTTTGTGTGTGGCCTAACATTTAATTAAATACCTACTTGCTTGCTACCTCTTCATGCACCAGCTTTCGAGCATCTCTGATGAACTTCGGAGTCTTCAAATTAGCCACAGTGCATGCATTGGTTTGGAGATCTGCCGACTTCTGGACTGTTTTCCCATAATACTCTTTAACGCTATCTCGGACCTTGTCTTCAGTTTCCATGGTGATTTGACAATCTATACACAAAAATATTACATATAAGTCATGATAAAAATTAAAAATTAAACAAAGTTAAATTATAAGATTAAAGTTAAGGTCTCAGAACTATCTGTCTCAGGGTTCTGATTACACATTTTTTTTAAATCAAGTTTTATATATTTAAATTTAAAAAAATATTTCTTGACCATTAATGGTTAACAACATTTGGTTTACAATATAAAGAATTTTCTGTAATTTATCTTTATGAAAAGCCTTTCACAGGTGAAATTAAAATTAATTGCTGAATATAGTTTATGTATATTTTAAATTTAATTACCCGATGAAATGATAATCCAAAATTGAATGCCCCAAATGAAAAAAAAATCTAAGGGTGGGGATGGAGGGTTATATAATAAGCAGGGAATATGCTTACAAAACAGTATTACCATTCATCATTTTGCTATTGTATCTTTTCACTTACATTAATAATATGACAGATCTAGACCCCTGAATTTTTAGAGATCTAGACCCTGGACTTATAAAGATACATTTTCACCTAGATTAAAACTCACTTTTGCAGGGTCAGGGTGAGGGAGTATAATGAATTAACAGACTTTAACCTGTACAGTAACCTGTTCCCCCTTGTAAACTTTATACCAAATAACTAAGATCACTAGGCTAAAAGTACCTCTTGTAATACCGGTACCAATAAAAAGTCTCTCGTACATAAGCTTGCAAAATATAACTCCGAGAGTAAACAAAAAAATCAATCAGCTTTCACTTTCTCTCTTACTTAACAGTGTATACAAAAGTGTATGAAGAGATATGAGCTTTGTTGTTTATATTGTCCTGTGACGAGCAGCTCGGCCCGGCACGGGTTAAAAAAAGGACACTACCTGGTGGTGCAACTTGTACTTATTATTGATACAGCGATTTTCCCGTTATAAAAATATCCAGCATGCCAGACACGTATATATATAACGTAAACCAATGCGTTAGCTACATATACCTGATACCACAGCAGGTACTGTTAGCATTAGATCTACTGCACACGTTCCGTATTTACCATGTTTACTGATCAATCAAACAAAAAAAGACGTCGCGTGGCGTTGGCAGATCTCAAATTGTAGCCCGTGTCAACTTACCTTTCAAGTTAATTTAGCCTTCAGGTGCTCTGTCTCTTCTTAGTTTCCCGCCAAAGGATGAGTCGAGTGTACAATGATAACGTTCACTGAAGTGGTACACAAACAAGACAGGCCGGCGACTTCTGGTCGACCAACCGATTCCAATGTCAGTAGAGAGCGCCCTCTGATGGCGACGGAGAAAATAATATTGACAGTCTAGGCGATCGATGTCGGTTTTGCCAAGCGATGTAGACTACAAATAAAGAAGCCTAGGCTGTTGGTCTTGGCAACTATGGTTGAATTTATAGATACTGATTAAGCCCATACGGATGGAGTTTATCTGTATAAAACAATTTACACGTGTCTGCTTCATGTAGGCCTAAGAATCAAATGTGCTGTTCTATTTCCCTCTATTTATTTATTTATTTATTTTTTTTTATAAATTTGTTGGTGTTTAATTGGAATATATATATATATATATATATATATATATATATATATATATATATATATCAGAATAAAGAAAAAAATATTTTCCCTGCTGTTTAATTATCGCATATGAGAGGCATAAATCCCCGCTTTGTTAAAGTTCAATATGTTAAAACAGGGCCGGTTTTATTGGCACGCCCCGTATTACAACATCATACTATTTTAAATCAATTAAAGGGACCTATTCACAAAACTGACATGTTACATATTTTCATTAGAAATATATTATTTTCTCCTTGAAATATTGTGGAAGGCTTATACAATATTCCGATCTAAAACCGTTTGCTTACTCCTGTAAATAAAATAGAAATACACTAGCACCAGGCGCGATTAGTGTTGCATAACATAAAAATAGCGGATACACCACGTGGTGCCCTAGCTTAAATGCAACTTCTCGAAATCCAGATTTCTTCATGTTTCAACCCGGCGTTTCTTCCTATATGTTTACTTGATAGGCCCTACTGTGATTTCCCGTTGTTTATATAAACAGTGTAGGAAACTATTAAATTCACTTGGCTATAATTTCGATAACAAGCTTGTTTTTACCAAAAAAAACAGACACGTATATATAAAACGTACACCATTGCGTTAGCTACATATACTTGATACTATAGCAGATACTGTTTTCATTAGATCTGCTGCACACGTGTACGTTTCGTATTCACTTATCAATCAAACCAAAAAAAGTGTACGTTTCGTATTTACTTATCAATCAAACCAAAAAAAGACGTCGCGTGGGCAGATCTCAAATTTTTAACTTTTATAATCTCACTTTACAAGTAAATTTAGCCTCCAGGTGCGCTGTCTCTTCTTAGTTTCCCGCCAAAGGATGAGTCGGGTGTACAATGATAACGTGCTTTGAAGTGGTACACACATAGGCCTACACGACAGACATAGATACTGATCACAGGCGCTTGAATCGCTATATGTGTTGATATTGGCTTAAATAGTTTTTTTTTTTTTTTCTTTTTCTTGCCTCAGATTATATAGATTAGTTCTATATTCTTGCTTCATCATTGGCGAGTTTATTTATAAACTTAATTTTTACAATTATCAATTTTAAAACATTAAAGACAGTTCACATGATTGTACAGGACGCCACAAGATAATGAATTCGGTCTATACAAACATTCATAATTCATGGTCTTCATCACATGTACCTTTAAGTTTACCCCATTTCATAATATGTTTAGATATAACACCTTTATCATTTGCTATGTACCTTTCTGTAACTTCGGTTTGTGCTAAAATCTTTCTAAACATTGGAAACAAAGAGGATGAATTGTCCTCTCTTTGTATATACAATACATATTTAAATAACAACAAAATCTGATTAATCAATAAATTATCTGAGTTGACTGGGACAACACCATATAATATAGTATTAAGTGAAAGCTCTGGCAAATTAATATCTCTATTATGTAACCATGACTTTGCTCTAAAATAATAGTTTTTGGTTACTGTACATTAAAAAAATAAACGAAGTATACTTTCATTATAATTGAAGCATAATGAACATCTGGGTGTTTCTTTTATTTTCCACTTATACAGCTTTTCATTCAGTGTAATATAGTTATTCACCAGTTTATACTGGAATTCTCTCATATGGGTGTCAATAGTTATTCTATAAATAATTTCATATACATCCTGCCACTTAATATCAATGTTATTTGTTATATTTAATGTATTAAAAAACTTCTGAGCTGTGGCAGGTTTCCATTTTTCTTCAATCAGTGTACCATATATTTTTCTCGAGCATATTTTGTCTATGTACTCAAGTCCATTGGTTGTTACAATAATCTCTGTATCAGTATCAACTTCATGTATTTCAGTATTCAAAAATAGAGTTTTCCATTGTTTTGGTATTGCATTCCTCAATGCAACCCAATACATATAATCAAGAGCACTTTTTTTAAATATATCATGTGTTATCCATGTTCCATTCTCATCCACTAAATCTTTAACATAACAAATGCCCACACTGTGCAATCTCTTATTGTAAATAGACATTTCATTCATAGTAATATATTTGTTATTCCACACAAATTGATAAATAACATCCTCATGTGTTTTTGGTTTCAATGACACATAATTTGCCCAGTCTTCAAAACACCTGATATAAAATTTAGGTAAAATCTTAGGTAAAATATGGACATTGAAGTTACTTCTGACACACTTTAATCCACCAATTCTCCTTAACTTGTGATTTATTATCTCAGTTATTGTAGATGAAGAATTACTAAAAAGTCGTTTAACCCACATAATTCTCTGTGTCTGTATCTTACTTTCAATATCTGGGACATTGATTCCCCCATTTTCATATTTCCCGATGATAGTGTTATATTTGACCTTTGGTCTTTTACCCCTCCATATAAAGTCACAGAGAAGTCTTTTTAGATGTTTCAATGTATGTTTTGGTGGTATCAACATATTTGTCACATAGTAAACCTTTGATATTGCTAACGTACGTGCAACTTCCACCCTACCATATATTGATAGGTTCCGGCTTTTCCAAATTGACAGAGTTGTTGCCAGGTTGTTCTCAACACGTGTAAAATTATCTTTATTGATCAAATCCTTATTATAAGAAAAGTAAATTCCAAGTATTTTTATAGATGCCTGTGTCAAGTCTATCCATTTCAGATTATACATTTGTCTTGCAACATGTTTCATAGACCCTATGCACGCAACCTCTGATTTAGTACGGTTTATCTTAAGTGAGGCAAAATATTCAAATCTTTCAATTACAGTAAATACATGCCCAAGTGATTCAACATTTTCAACAAATATTGTAGTATCATCAGCAAACATGCATAGTTTAATATGTGTATTACCAATATCTATTCCTTTTATATCATAATTATTCCTTATTTTGATTGCAAATATTTCAATAATTAAGATAAATATATATGCAGCAAGTGGATCACCTTGCCGTGTCCCTCTTTGTTACTTAAAATAACCAGTGGTAAAACCATTGTTCAAAATTGAACTTTGTACATCAGTATGTAACATTTTAATCCACTTAATGAAATCATAATCAAAACCGAAATACCTCAATGTTTCATACATAAAGCCATGATCGACGCTATCAAAAGCAGCCTCTAGATCAGCTGCAAACATTATTCCAGGCTTGTTTTCTTCTTGAGTATAATGCAACACGTCCCATATTAATCTGATTGGTTCTCCAATATATCTTCCTGGTATGAAAGCATACTGGTCATTTTTTATTAGTTTTGGAAGATATTTTTTCTATTCTCTTTACTAAAATTTTACTCAATATTTTTACGTCAACATTTAGCAAACTTATAGGTCTCCATCCTTTTAAATGTTTGAGATCCTTTCCTGGTTTAGGAATTAACTTAACAAGGGCTTGCTTTTGAGAAGTTGTCAGAGATACATGTTCATAATTTTCATTTAAGCAATCTGTTAAGCAATTACCAAGTTCACTAAATAAAGCTTAATAGAATTCTTTTGTCAATCCATCATTACCTGGAGTTTTATTGTTCTTCATTAATTTCAAACTAGAATATACCTCATTTATTGTAATCAAACGCCCACATGCTTTCACTTCAGACTCACATAATGTATTCTCATGTAGAGGAAGACCTTCAAAATAACTGTGTAACTCTTGTTCAGTATAAATTGCTTTTTTCTTGTATTTATCCATAAAAGAATTTTTGATAAATGACATGATTTCTGCTTGACACACGATATCTTTTCCGTCTTTTGTTAGAGTCCTTATCACACCTTTCTAATGATTATGTTTTTCGAGGTTTAGAAAGTATTTTGTGTTTCTCTCACCTTGTTGTAACCACTGTGCCCTTGATCTCACTATTATACCTTTAGTAATCTTATCATAATGATCCTGTAACTTATGTTTCATACTGTAATATGCCTGTTTAGACTCTATTGTATCTGTGCTTTTTATGTTATGTTCTAGTTTGGAGACCTCTTCTTCCAATAGTTTACCCTTTTCCTTAAATTTTCTGGCTTTATCTTTACTATATTTAATAGTATACTGTCTAATCTTGTACTTCAAGTACTCCCATGTAAATCTTGCTGTGTCACCTTTCACTTCGTTTTTCCATACATTAATTTCATATTTAATAGCACTTATATATTCTTTATCATTAATTAAATCATTATTGAAACACCAGTGCGACGGTCCTCTGCTGACATCTTTTGATTTGTTTACTTTTAACAAAACTGCTGAGTGATCAGTGCTTACGGCAGGAATGATATCACAATATTCAACAAGTGACTGAATAGTGTTTGATATAAAAAAATAATCCAGGCGCCTTTGAATAAAAGGAGTTGAAGATCGCCAGGTAAATGATTTTGCATTTTCATGTTTTACACGCCATATATCACATATATCTAATAGTTCCATCATAGAACATAGTTTATTGACTGAAGCTTGTTTCACATTTGTCCTGCCTCCATCAGCATCATGCTCAGTAAGATGTACATTAAAATCTCCTCCCCAGATAAGATCAATATTTAAATTATTAGACATGTTTAATATTTCCTCAAAATTATTTTGAAAAAAGGCAACTTGCTGTGATATATAATTTGGTGCATAAGTATTAACAATCATACAGTGTAGACCTTCAATTTCACATTCAATTAGAATATATCTTCCATTATTATCAATTTTCTTATCAATTTCCTTGAATTCAACATTTTTACCGACAAGTATAGATACTCCACATGATTTGGTGCTCCCATGAGACAGATATATTTTACCACGCCACTGTTTAGACCATTTGGTTTCATCTTGTTCAATGCAATGACATTCTTGCAAGAAACTGATCCCACTGTGTGCTTTGTGTTTCACCAACCAATTAAATATCTGTCGTCTCTTAACATAATTTCTTATCCCTCTCACATTCAAAGAAAGGACCTGAAATTGTATATTATCTGCCATGTTGCTTGTGTAGAGTTACTTCTCCCATAAGTATAGGGTATTTAATGTTATAAAAAAGAAGTTTGCTTTCTCCTATCTCACTCAGCTGATTACAAAACAAGACCTTCTTAACAGTAAATATACACGAAAAACATACAACACATACAAAATTAATCATAATTGTCAGGTTATTTAAATGCCAGACAGTATATTACTTTCATACATATTTATTCAGATGTAGGTAACTGCTCGAATGATTCACCATATTTTATTTCTCTGATGTCTCCTTTTAAATCTTTTATGAAAACTTTAGCATCCCATGTCCAATAGTCTTTAACCATTGGATGGTTTCTTGCCCTATTAAAGAGTTGATGCAACTCTTTACACAGGTAAATGCCTGTACCCTTCAACTTCCTCCTTTCTCTCATGACTGCTCTTTTCACATCCCTCCTCACAAATTTAACTAATAAAGCCCTTGGCTTACTGTCAGGGTCTCTGGGCTGTCTGTCTACTCGATGGGCAACATCAACTTCTGTCTCATCTAGATCAAACCTCAGTTTCTCTCTGCAAAGTTTTTTAACCAATTCTACACACATTTCTGACCCTTCTGTGTTACTGTGACTTTCTGGTACACCAAATATCCTTACACTCGATTTTCTTGAATATTGCTCTAATTCAACTGCCCTTCTCTTGGCATCTGTAGCTTCAGTGGCTGACTTATTACATTGCTCCTCTAGAGTACCAATTCTATCTGAAAGCTTTGCCATATCAGATTTGATTTCTTTATTTTCATTTTCAAGAGTAAGTACTCTAGCCTCTAAACATTCATTATAGGCTTAAATAGTGTTCAATTCACCTTTACAACAATCCCCTACCGTTTAATGAGCTGTAAACCATGTTATATCGCTTGCCGGTACTTGTTTATATAATAGATACAGGTGTTAGGTTCCAGGGGGGAATCCATATACTGCTGACCAAGATACATGGGGATTTCCTTGTTTGGGGTAACAGCTGCTAAATTAATGGATGCAGACTAGTTACAAATAAGAGCTCATTACAGGTGGTACATTGTGTGTATTTGAATTGTTGATGCTTTTATAGAAAGAAGAACTGGCCATTTAACGACTGTAAGTTTCTTCCTTCGAAAATCTTTGAAATATTTGGGAATTTTAATTGATTTCTTGTATTTTTGCCTACCCGTCCGCAGACTTGGATGCCGGCCTTGTGTATTTATTAAATAAACAAGTACCGGCAAGCGATATATCATGATTTACAGCTCATAAAACAGTAGGGGATTATTGTTAAGGTAAATTGAACACAATTTAAGCCAATATCAACACAAATAGCGATTCAAGCGCCTGTGTACTGATCAACTAACCGGTTCTAATGTCAGTAGAGAGCGCCCTCTGATGGCGACGGAGAAAACTATATTAACAGTCAAGGCGATGTCGGTATTTTCTATAGGTCTATAGACAATATATAGGCGTATATTTTGTTATATGATCATGATATCATGAAAGAAGTAAAAAAAACTCTTTTTATTGGTGAAGTTCCTGCATGAAAACTCTGCAAATGATACACATGGCAAAAGCGCGATGTTGATCGACTTACATGACCCGATTGCTGTGGACATGTCCTAACGCGCGATGCACATGCCTGGGGAACAGCGGAATTAATCATTTATTCCCTCATATGACAGGGTATTGGCTGTATATTTCGTAGCTTCTTCCACTGCACATGTTAGACTACACTAATGGTCTGTAGCATAAAAAAAATAAGAATTCCCATCATAAAGCATTAACCCTTTATTTTATTTAACAGGCAGAAGCGATTTGGCCGGTACAGGAAAACAGCTAGCTCTGCAGCTAGGCTATTTTGCCGGTACAGGTAAAATAGCTCATTACATACTTGTTAATGTCTTTGTAGCCGGTTAAATAAAGACACCCATGAAAACTTTGTTTTTGTCATACTTTTAAAAGCTTACATGGGACCACTCATTTAATTAGAGGAGCTCTGATAGCAAGTGTGAGATTTTGCCATAGTGCCATACCGGTAAAATAGCCACTATATATTCAATAAAAGAAAAACAGCACTGGTGTGACGCGGGCATTTGGCACCTCCATTGCAGTCATGGCAGTTAAGCTTTATTTCCCCGAAGTCCTTGCCACCTGCATGCATACATCTGACCACTGTTATCACTCATATTACAAGGGATATCACGGTATTACCGTTTTATTATTGGGTCGTATATGGCTTGATTTCGTTGTATCTCTAAACACAATGGAGATATGAAGACTTTATTACAAATAGGGATTTTAGCCCTGGGCCTAGTGTATACCATAAAGTCGATGCTATAAAAATTTTCAAAGATATTTATAATATTTACACTATATAAATTCTAATTTTTCCTGGGAGAGAAAGGATTCAATTTTGAAATTTAAACCTGTGAAAAATGAGATAAAACTATCCCAGAAGGAACAGCAATCATTTCATACCAAGCTTCTAACTTTTATCTTTACCTTTGTAAAATTTCTTTCATACATCTTTCTTTACTTTGAACTTTAAGATGCTAAGAAAATGAAGCTACAGACATAATAACCAATTTTTTTTAAAGAATAATTTGCAAACTTTTGCAAGTTGAAATAAGTATCAAATTATTAATTCCCTTTTTTTATTTTTTGTGCAAAATTTCAATAATGGCAAGTGTAGGTTCTTGCCACAGGATGAAAATAAAAAATACATTATATTTAAAAGACTAGAATTGGTTACACCTGATGCTACAAAGTGTTTTGAATTGCTGTTTAGGTGTTTATAGTTATTTTGCAAAGCTTTCCTATCTACAAAAGGCTATTTTAAAATTAATAAAGTTCTGGGAAATATGAGAATTCCTGTTGTTACCAAGAAAAACAAGAATTTTCATTTCTCCCAGGGGAAAATGAAAATCAAGAGATATAATGAACGGATTTCCATTATTCCAGGGTAGAACCAGAATTCCCATTCTTCCCTGGAAGATTTTCCATCTTCCCAGATTCTCATTCTTCATTTGACATATATATATATATAAGTATATATATATATATATATATATATATATATATATATATATATATATATATATATATATTATAATGATTAATACACTTGTAATTGATTAATATCTTACTTATAAGCTATATTTCTATTTAATAAAACCCCAAATACATGAAGAGTTTACATCTGCAGTTTCAGGATCATAACATATCATAGGGGTGGATAAACTGCCTGCAAGAGTAGGGAAGAAAATACAACTCGGGTGTTTTTTAATAGTAATCTTATTTTAAAGTATTTTTCAATCAAAAAAGGGCCCCATCCCAAATATCTGCCCATGTGTAATGTGGATTACTGGGATGGGATCAGGAAGAAGGCATTTCAACTTTGCAATCGGGGCCACAAAAATTACATTACATGGGCTACTAAGAAAACACAACTTATGAGGGGCACTGGGATGAACTATAAAATAGAACCTATATATCTCAGATAGAAATTTATAACTTTTCTTCATTAACTAATGGATTTCCTCAAAATGTTATTTTTGGTTTTAATAACAAAATTTATCCCATTTAACCGGAATAATTAACCAGATTTACACTGATAAGATATTTAGGATTAGTGACATTTAAAAATATATTTTACTCTCTGATGATCTACAAAACACAACACTTCTTTCCTTGCATGCACCGGAATAATTAACCAGATTTACACTGATAAGATATTTAGGATTAGTGACATTTAAAAATATATTTTACTCTCTGATGATCTACAAAACACAACACTTCTTTCCTTGCATGCACCTTTCATTTCATTTACAGTTTAACCCGACAATTACCACCATCTTGAGGACTGAACAAAGTGGTCCTAATTGTAGAGGTGGTCGCAGTTTAGGGGTGGTCACAAAGGGGGGTTGCACAGTATATACAGAAACATTTTGTAATAATTCTTCCACATCTTTACAGAGAAACATGCCTTAACCATACACACCAAACACCAGTATACACATTATGATGAACACAACAAAAATTAAGTATCACAGACTAAATTTACTTGTTAAAATTTAAAATACATATATAATTGACACAAATGGGATAATAACTAAAAATAAGTCATCATTTTCATTGCTTTGATTTTGGTTTAGCTTTCAGTTCAAAGGTTGCTGAGACTTTGGCGACGGCAGTGATAGTAGCCTTAGCCATCTGGTTCTGCAGGGTCTGCAGGTCCTCTGGGTCAACAGGGTCTGCACCTGTTTCAAAGTCTTTACAGTAATCCTCCCGAATACATAACGGCTGGCCAACAGTCCCTCCTAGGAATGCTGCGATCTCCGAGGCTTTTGTTTTAGCATTCTTCACAGCCAGTAGTGATGCTTGTCTCCTGTAAACATATTAACACTGTAATGAAAAATGGATTTCCACACCATAACGTCATAAAAATCAGTATCACTGACATGCATTTGTGACCATTTACAAAGGATCCATGAGCCATGTTGCTCAGCTGAAGTTGTATTCAAGCATGCTTTGTAACATCCTTGCATATATGACAGAGGAAGTTATGACTTATGATTGTGTAAGATTATCTTCAGTAAGCCATACCATAAAAACACAAGAACAAACCAATTATAGTTTTAAACTAGAATATGGGTAGTCAACAAGCCACTATGTGTATCCGCCAAAATCAGAGTGGAACAGGTGAAGTGAGGCATGGATTGAGTGGCAGGGGGAAACAGAGTGAGGTGTGTTGCATATTAGCAATAGCATGGATGTCTGCAGAAAGCTTTCCAAGTTGTATACATATGCAAAATTTTAGGCAGATACGTCAAACCACTACATGCATATGAGTGATTTTATCCCACAGCAGATAAACAGAAGGACTTGTGCAAAAATGGTGGAAGGTGGCGCCACCAATTTTGTGTATGATTGAGAGCTATGTGGGATCTATACCAATGCAAAATTTCAGGGGGATATGTCCAACCAGCCCTGAGATATAAGCCTGAATGTCTGCAGCATAAACATAAATGTAGGTGGCGCCACCTGCCAAAACAAAATCAAGAAAGCTATCCAAGATGTATAAACACGCAAAATTTTAGGCAGATAAGTCAAACCACTACTGAGATATGAGTGATTTTAGCCCACAGCAAACAAACAGACAGACACTGTGCAAAAATGGTTGCAGGTGGCCCCTCCAGTTTTGTGTATGATAAAGAGCTATGTGTGATCAATAAACATGCAAAATTTTGGCCCAAATGGTCAAACAGTTCCAGAGATATAAGCATGGATGTCTGCAGTGTTAAAGGGAACGTAGGTGGCGCCACATGTCAGAAAATCAAGAAACCTATCCAGGATGTATACGCATGCCAAATTTCAGAAGAAATAGTCAAACCACTGCCGAGATATTAGTGATTTTATCCCATGGCAGACAAACAGACGGATGCTATCCAAGAATGGTTGCAGGTGGCACCACCATTTTTTGTGTATGTTATAAAGCTATCCAAGGGCTACATTTGTACAAAAAAATTTTTCCTGATCGGTCAAACGGTTCCGGAGATATGTGGGTTTATGTGAGGAAAAAGACGCACAAATGAAGGCTGGGCAGAGAGGAAAGGTCAGGGGTCAATGCCAATTGGTTAGGCACCAGTTCACAAGTTACCCGATAATTGGTGTAAGTTTGGGAAAAATCAGTCCAGTAGCCTCAGAGGAGTTCTCCGGAAACGAACACAGCGGCGTTACTTCAGGGGTGCTGATCGAACTACCTCCATCACTTTATAGGCTGATACCCAAAGCTACTAACTAAGTGGCAAAGAGCCATAGGTTAGGGTGTACACCCTTGGCCCATTACCTAGATAAATGATTCTTATTTCTTTGCCCCCCTTGACCAATGACCAATCAGGCTGCCTAGATAATCATCTGGGCATTAATGGTTACATCTGCTTTTAGTGTAGGAGGGATGTTTCTGTATATGGGATATCCTACACTACAGCCTCATCAATGCCTACAAAAGTTGGAGAATGCCTTTGAACTGTATTGTTATACTGCAAAATGGACTTGTATTGTAATGAAAATAATATGAAGTGTAAAGTTCAAGATTTAGCAGATATATACACACTTTATATAACAATGAGTCCTAGCTAAAGCAGGACACTGATGAGTGATGACTGGGAATTTTTATTACAATTTTAACAGTTAAAACAGTCACATTAATAACAAATGTATGTTTGTATGTGGTTATATCACATGACAAAACAAGAGCACCACAAAAGTGCCCAGGCAGCACAAAACATTTTAAAAACATTTTCAATATGTTGCATAAATGTTTCAACAGAACATCTTTTAAAAATGTTTTGAAAACATTAAAAATGTTTTTACTAATGGCGCATAAATGTTACAATAGAACATTTTTATCAAAACATTTTTACAACATTTTTAAAACATCTTCAAAAACAGCGCATAAATGTTATAACAAAACATTTTTTTAAACATTTATAAAACATTTTTTAAAAATTTTTCTTATAGAGCACATAAATGGGTTCCCAAAACTTTTTTCTAAACATTTTTAAATGTACAAGATGTAATATGACTTAAATAACCCAATCCCATTTCAGGGATTTTCGTGACTGCGTCATCTGTCAATGCCTTAGGTATACTTGTGAATGATATAGTTTAAAATGTTTAAAAAAAGTTAGCAAATACAACAAAAAAAAGTTTTAAAAAAAATTTAAATGTTGATAAAAATGTTTACTTGAATTATTTATGAGACATATTTAGATTGTACAAGATGTAAAATACATATATATATATATATATATATATATATATATATATATATATATATATACATATATATATTAATTAAATATGTGTAATATTAATGTATATTTAAATATAAACATTTTTTATCTGTGTAAATATGTTACATACAAAGGAACTTTCTATATATATATAGTAAATATCACAGAAGTGTATATTTTATTAATAAAATTGGCATCTTCAGATCTGAAGTTTAAAAAAGTGAAATAATTATTTTATATTTAAACAAACTTCTGCTTCTTATTTCATATTTAAACTGGAATCCAGGAGGCAGTTTGTTCAGATTAAAATATAACGTCAGAAATTAAGCTTTAAAAAAAAAAATTAACTGGGCAATAAGTGTCAAAAAGTACAGCATGTTCATATTATGCTGATAATTAGGTCCTGTGCACTACAACTATCAGAATGTAACTTATCATATAACCCTCTGGCGAACTCATTTTTTTTTACGGATTGTGGCTTAATTGGATCAACTAGAGTTACTGTGTCCCTGTAGAGTCCACATTTTGGCGGGAAATTCAGCATACTAGACTAAACAGTTGAAGCGGAGGGTCTGAGTGTTCAAGCTATGAGTATATTTCATTTATCTTTTCCTCTAATTTTCATTCATATTCATAATTTATAATTTCCAAATAGCTAATAAGTAGCAGAACCATTGGTACATTTGTTTATTAAAACTCATTGTGCCATGATGCAAGCAGCTTAAAACAAGGTTTCAAGTCAGCTGGAGAGGGGTGACTGCCATCCAACCTGTATACAACAATATCATGACCACAACTGATACACTGCTATACAAGAAATTTCAAACACACACATATTTATTTATTTAGGGTAGAAAGTATAGAAGTAATAATGACAGAATAGGCACATACTCATAGGAAGATGTTTCTTTTGCCTATATCAGTATATGTATAATTCATCATTTATATCATTTATTATCTATAATATAAAAATATATAGCAACATCATCAGCATTTTCCAGGTCATTTTTATAATCAAGTTTACTAAATTTTCATTCAAACTGGTTGTTTTATATACATCTTGTTATTGTGTGTGTGTGGTTATTCACTTGTTTTATGTTAATAAAATTTGGGGTCAACAAATTATCCATAGTTTAGGTGCGTCTGCACCAGTCCTAATGAGCCGTTACCCAGTAACATGCCAGCTCTCCAAGCATGCATTACAGAGCTGCATTAGGTGCAAAGGGCACCACTATCAGGCCAAGCCTTATTTGTGACATTCCTGTACAATTAAATGACATACACCAACCACATGATACTGTCTGCTGTGTTCTCTCTTTCTCTCTTTCTCTCTCTCTCTCTCTCTCTCTCTCTATATATATATATATATATATATATATATAAACTCTATCTTACTCACTCTCTATATATATTAATGTAAACTCTCACTCCCTCTCTTTCTCCCTCTCTCTCTCTATATATATATATATACTGTATACATAAGGCCAAAACAGGGTTTCACTGGAAATTTTTTTTCCTCAATCATTCAGGAAAAAAATCATATATATATATAAATATATATATATATATACATAATAAATATATATATCCTACTGAGCACTAATATATACATTATATATTTATGTATATATACATAATACAAGAAAAATATTGTATTGGCAACTAAGATATCCCTGAAACAATATGCCGATATCACTTGATATATATAGAAAAATGATATGTATTGTACTTAAGATAATGTACTATTTAAGTATTTTTAAACTGGTAACGCAAATAATATTGTGGTTTTCTTTATGTTTTCTGGGTGAAGGGAACATTCTGTCTCATCTAGATTCACTTTTTAAAGAAGTGTACTTTTTGTATTATTAATAAATTATATAACTGTACTCTCCTATCAGATTTTTCAGGTATCATATAGTAATATACAATACAGTAGACATTCAGTAATTTATTTACATCTTGTATGTAATAGGATAAATAAATTCCTTTCAATTGATTACCTGCCCACTTAAAGTTTTTGTTTAGTGAATTTCATTTATGGTAATATGTACATATTTATTTCTACAGACACAAGAGGCAAAGAAGACAAAGAAAGGAAGGGAGCCTGCTCCAGTGGAAGACCTCACAGACTCTGATTCACACTGATGTTTTTTAAATAAATCTCTGTGCCTTACCAGTTACTCTTTTCTTTTTGATACGTGAGAATATGTTTATATGGTGTGAAGTTGTAAGCAGAAATGATATAAAATATGCAGCTGTAGTTTCAACAGAGATGAATTAATTCTATGGTTTAAATCCATTTTTTGGCAAATATGAACATAATATAGATAAAATAATGGGGAAAGTGTTTTTCTACCTTATATTCATGCAGATTTTTAACCATGTTGGTACTAAAAAAGCTGGTTACCAATTTGCCATATCCTGCACACACTACAGAAACCCTGTCACTTCAAAATATGAAATAAATACATATATATTCACAACATATGATATAAGCCCATGCAAAACATATCACAAATTGGGTTGTGGGGAATATGTTTCAGCATATAGATAAATGTGAAAATGTTATAAAAATGTTTCTTGGATATTTTGAAAGAAACATTTCTAAAATATCAAAAAAAATGAAACTCACAAAATGTTTATAAAATATTATGAAAATGTTCTTAAAATGTTTTACAAAAAAATTTTAAAAACATTAAAATAACATTTTTTTAATGTTTTAGCAAAACGTTTTAAAAACGTTTTTTCCGAACATACAAAAAAACATTATAAAAATATCATGAAAAAACATTTTCAAAACATTTTGCCAAACATTTATAAAACATTTTAAAAATATTTTTGTGCTAGCTGGGTGCATAATATACCCATAGTATGTCTTGTGGCGACTGACCCCATTAAATATGTGTGAATTTTGAAGAAGACATTAATTTAGGAGAAAAACTGTATTGGTTAATATTTATGAGGTTCATGAATATCTATCAGATTTTTGGTTAGTTATCCAATGCCCCCTAAGTCTGGTGAACTCTGGCCTCATTAAACATACAAGGATTTTGCCAAGATTCAAATTTAGATGAGATATTTTACTGGTTAATATTTCTTATATGTTTCATAAAAATCCATCATATTCCTGGCAAATTATTGCACCAACACCAGAAAGTAGTCTCGTGACCTCATTAAATGTGCAAGGATTTGGCCTATTATCGAACTCAGGCGAGAAAATCTGTTGTAAATATTATTGATGAGTTTTGTGGAAATCGTCCAAGCCCTGGTAAGTAACTGCGGCGACACGTTAACAGATGGACAACCAATGGACAGACGGACAGACTGGGTAATACCATATACATCCTGTCACTGACCGGTGTATAATAATAAAAGTGTACAAAAAATACTGTACCTTGTACTTTCTGTTTGTTGTGGACTCTGGAAAAATTCTGGTGAACCAACTCTAACAGAATCATCCAGTTTTTCAACCAGAAAATTACAAACTGCCTGGCATTTTGACCAGTCAACAAATATCACAGTCACTTCTACACTCATCTCGTAGACTCTGTCTATCCTCTTTAGAAGTTTGGACACGGCAATATCACCATCCTGAAAAACAACAATCATTGCTTTTAGTTTTAGGTAATATTCATAAAACACATGCAAATATATAAAGAGGAAAAAATCCAATTATATTTTCACTATTAAGCTAATAGGTAATATTATTACCAGAGGATAAAACTGTTTAAGTGGCCTATGGCAACCTTGTGAACTTTTAATTGACTCATGCTCAGTTATTGATAATAAAATCACTCAATAGCTGAGAAAAGTTAAAATATAAATAGACAAAACTATTAGTTATTTTTTCTCAGTTTTAACATATGTGACTACCTAAAGCAAAATAAAAAAAACCAATAATTTCTAAACGGATGCTCCAGTAGCTGATCAGGCTAGATGCTAAGCCACAAAAGGTATCAGCAAACTCTTCAACTTGGTTTGAGACAAATTCATTGGCCAAATCAATTAATACATGTATAATATAATTTCATAAATATAACAATCTATAAAGATCTACAAGACCAAGTCCCAATTTTAGATTAAAGTAAATTTTATTATTACCACAGGCTCTTCTTCCCTAATAGGCATGGTGGGGCCTGGTACTTGTTCCTGTACCCAGGTAACTGTATGTCATGAGAAGGAAGTAAATGATACCTGAACCTGGGGTACCTGCACTCTAGGTATGTGTATGATGTTTTTTTTATGAAGACTTTTTGGTGGACGTAATCACCTCCAATTTTCTAATGCTGACTTATTAAAATTTAAGCTAAATATTAACATCTGCAGAGTTCTATTTCGGCTTGAGACAGTAAGTATATAACAAGGTGGTAGCACATCCTGTCAATTTAGGCCTCGTGTCTATCCCACCTGCATTTTCTGTGTTTGTGATCATCCCCATTGCTAGGTCATAACACCGAGGAAGTCCTCCCAAAATATCACTCTTTTGTGAGTGATACATGGCTGCGCATTTAGCCTTCAGAGCGCTCAAACTGGGCATAGGCCGACCATGAAAATCTCACCGTCCCTCAGCTGAGATTTGAACTCACAACCTCCTGGCTTCGAGTCCTGTGCTCTACACCTGAGCCAGAGAAGCCAGTAGGTATATGTATGATACAGGAAATGGACATACTGACTTGATTATAGATACAAAGTATGCAATCATTATTCTTTCAAGTGTCTTTAAGTATTGGTTATAGCCCAATGTAATGTAATGCAAGCTGTGAGGTTCGCGAGGCAGGCTTGTGTCACATGGCAGGTGAGCCATTTAGGCGAGCCTGCCATGACTGACACAAGCCAAGCAAATCTCATGGCTTGCATTACATTGCATTGGCTATAATTGATTTGTCCCACATGCCCAGCCTCCTGGTCAAAGGTCACGTGTGTTACTTTTTTTGCCACGCACCGCATTCGCTCTATTTCAGAATGTCAAACTTTTTTTCTTTGCTCAGGATTCAGGAAAGTAGAGTTACTATTTTAATGAGAATACACCAGTTCTTTGCCTTATTTGAAAAGTTGCATGCAACCTGACATGCATGGTCACTTTTGCATGACCTTGTGACGCAAGCAGATTTGAACGTACAGTAAGAAAAAAGGAAAATACACCGCATGTGGGACAAGAAAAATTATCAGTACCTGTATCAAGGTACTTATATTCTGAAGTACACACAGATAGGGATGCAAGGAAATTGTGAAATTACTAAGACCCTTACTGCACTACCAGGGATGGGGCCAGGTATATGAGACAGTACAGAGGTACAGGTGAAATGATCAGATAGTACAGGTTCATGTACAGAATTTTGTAGAGTACCTGGGTACAGGTCCATTTACTTAAGAATGTACCTAAGTACAGGTACATTTCAAAGAACTGATGATTCTGAACTGATGATAACCAATAAATTTCATCAAGATGTGTAATAATAAGTTGTACTAGAATGGCAGAATATATTATCGTATTACATGATCACTCCCTATGTCTTCAGGTAAAATATAGGCCTTGCAGATATATGTGCTGGACTGCCTTTAGTAAAAGTGATAAAAATAAGCACTAAGTTTATAAATCTTACAAAGCTATTAATATAGAAATCTAAAAATTTCATTCATAATCATTACTCAAACATGAATCTGATGTCCAGTGGCGTCAATTTATCTACAAGGGTGGGGGGGGGGGGGTAGGAAGGGGAGATGACTTGCATGGGTGGAGGGATGACAGGTGTGGAGGGTAGTCAAAATTGGGATAAAACAGACATGTTATATATATATATATATATATATATATATATATATATATATATAAATATATATATATACCTTTTATTGTCTGTGTGACATATCAAATATTTATCAATTAAGTGTAAGGTTTTAAAAAATAAGGTATATGTTAATTATAAACCCTTTATATATAAATATTTCATAGTAAACTCATAAATGGAAACAAAGTCTATAATTCTATTTCATTTCAAATATATAAATATTATTCTCTGAATAGTGGGGGGATGATTACATTGACCATCCCCCCCTTGCCAAAAAGTGGGGGGGGGATATATACCCCCCATCCCCCCCCTATATTGACGGCCCTGATTATGTCTATATAAATAACAATAAACATGTTCATTGCAGAATGTCACCCTGTGGAATGTTTCAAGAATTAAGAGCAATTGAATAGGAGAATTCAATGCTCGAAGCTTGAGCAGGGGAATGTTTTCTGTCAAATGAGAAGTTTTGCTTTTTTGGCTGTTGAGTTTAGTGATAATAACATGTATATCCTTTACTTCTTCATTCACTCTTCACCAGTGTTCTGTGTAAACTAGACAAGGGAGGGCATGTGAGCAACACTGTTTACACCCTTTTGCTGGTTTCCCTTTACTTTTTGCTGATAATGCCAAAATAAACTCCCTAATTAGAGGCTGGAGGTAGACTAGCTTGCCCTCCCAGCCAGCCCGTTCAACTTCAAAGACTTCAAAGACAACTGCAGGGTTGGAAGCTTGGTAATCACCCCTGCCTGGCTTAGGTCACTGTCCAGACAGGGGTGACAGCGCTGTATGTGTATTTGACCAAAGTCTGAATTCCAGTATCACACATGTACCTGTAGTAACTTATACCAGGTATAGGTAGTTTATTTCCAGGTACAGGTACTTCCTACTCATGACAACCAGGTATATGTACTCTGAATTGTGTACAGGTCTAGGTAAAGGTACAAGTACCTGATCCAAGCCCTGTGCACTACATGTATAAATATTATTTCCCCTCGAAATATTCTATGTATACATCTGCTCCTTTGATTTTGATTTTCAATTAGTACAGCAGTTTTCAACTAATGCTGTTGTTTCCAACAAATGCTATACACAGTTTTCAACTAATGCTGTGGGGAGAAATATACTGTACCCAGGCAACAATCACTTAAGCTTTTTTAGAATAAAAAAAATGTACTTTTCAATGAATTCTAATCCAATTAATAATATCTAAATTTATACATTTCCCCTAATTTACAGATTACAGAAGCTTTGTTGCACTTTCAATCAATCCACAGATCTTTAATTACTGAAGGTGGCTGTATTGAAAATTAAGCTCATGTAATATATGCACTGATGGATCTTTCATGGGGTCTCTTCATTCTTGAAGTAGCATGTGAATACTGAAGAAACATAATTATATGAATTTTTTACTTTTTTATTATTTAAAAAAAATATTTGGTTATTCTAAACATCCATTATTAAATACTGTGGTTACCTTTTTATTTGCGGGGTTTTAATTTTGCTGTATTCGCGAATGTGAAATAATCGCGAATATGTAACCCTCAGGAATAAGATGCCCGATCAACTAAGATAACCTCTGTAATCAACCTCATCAGCAACCTAACTTTTGACTGGTTTCAAAACTGGCCAATGCATTATCACACAGACTGGGACTGTGATACAAGTCCTAATTTAATGACTGAAACAGAAATTTGCTAGGTATTGTAGGATATTTTCTAAACTTTAAATCAATACAGATCCTGCTATACTTGACTTTACAGGTTCTGGTGCAATCGTGAAAATGAAACCCTTGTGAAATGTTCAAAATGAAGAAATTGCGAAATTTCAGCCTCGCAATTATAAAGCCAACTGCAGTAACAGGTAGAATTTTGCTTTATTCTACGTTCACACTTTATCTGCAGAAGTTATTGATAAGCCCCCTGAAAACAAACTTTATGACAAACTTTCAGGATATTGTTTTTTTTCTCATCCATTTTTTTTTGCAAAAATTTATCAATTTTTATTTTATAAATATTAAAATTTATCAATAATTTTAAATTTTAGTAGAAAAGTATTGACTCAATAAATGCACCTTAATTTGATGATTATGAAGAGTCTGAAGTATATAGTCAAGTCGCCTTGCCACGCTGTTTTTGGCGTCCTGGGCATGTTCTTTGGTACTGGACACTGATATGGTCACCCTGCATCTGTCCGGGGGCTGAGACACCTCCCCTGACGCACAGACTTGAATTTCTTTGGACCTTTTTGGTGGTGATTTTGTTTCTTCATCTACATGTGGCGAAGATTCTTTTAGCTTCCTTTGTGGTGAAGGAACCGACACTGAAGCAAAAACCTGAGCAGGACGGTAAGTTGACATTGTGGACGCTTTCTTTCACAAATTTAAGGTTCCAGTTATCTCACGGTCGTCCATGTAAACAAACGGATTCGCCTGGGCATGTAATCGCTTATGATCTGCACAAAAAATGTTAGCTGCTCAAACGACTTCAAGATGGTTAGAGTATATTTACAAGAGTAATATCATCAATAGTGTTCTTAATATTATTTTATAGAAACATAAGGGTCATATATATTTACGCATATGTAAGTTATTTTTTTAAGATTTCATCCATGATATAAGCAGTAAAAGGGAACCGGAAAAGCCGGTTTCGCCATGCTTACTCCCCATTAGGAAGAGAATTTTCCAGCTGACTGCTTGTCTTTCGGCCCCATAACTGGTAATTTCGGAGGCCATGTCTTCGCGGGCAGGCCCACGGGCCTTCGGTTCAGACGGTAGCGACTATGGGCACAGGGAGCGAGTCGCGGATCAATACAAGATCAGGTACAACAGCGTGCATACTTGAGCCTGCTGAGTAAACAGAAACCCGACACCTGGCACGGGGGGCATCTTGACCCTGGGTTCTTCTTTGTGCACCCCGTGGTCCAGACGAATGACAGTGATTACATAATAATTACGTAACCTAACCACCGTACTTGAACCCCAAGGGGGCGTCTTGATTACATAATTCATTGCTTTTAGCCAAATTTACGGTAAACCACGATTTATTATAACTTTGCGTTAACTTTTCCATACTTCTCCAAGTTTATCTTTCACAGTTTCAGTTTCACTGGCAGTTTTGATACACTTTTCTGCTTAAATATCATAAATTGTCAAAGACTGGAATATCTCAAGTTTTTTTTATAATTATCTTTTAGGACTTTCTCATAGCAGCATTGGGAGGGTGAGAGCATCAGAGCTAAAACTAGCTAAATGACAACATTTTGACTAATGGAAACACTAATTTGACTAAATTGTACATTCATTGAGACTAACAGGACCAAAATTTATTTCTCAAGTAAATTCAATTGATTCAGTCCTTGGAACCCTAACAGGTGATGAATTACTTTGTTGGCTTTATGTTTGCAGGGTACAAGTTTTAGTTATGGTGATTGAGCTTTTCAGTTTGTTCCATTTTTCAAACTCACAATACACAGGGTATATACCAGGCCTGCGTATTACTTTTTCTTTGACAGTTTTTCAAAAATAATACTTGGTATTTTTTGTTCACTCTTTTTTTCTAGTTTACACTATATATATACATTTTATTCTCTTCCATACTAGGCAATTGAAAACAAGAATGGGACTGTTAATTTTTGCAAGCATCCAACATATTTTGCAACATGTTGGAAAATACCCTTATTTTCATGTAGAGGCATCTTGGCCCTGCATGTTGTGTATTTTTAGCTCAGCTGACTATAAGTCATCTGAGCTATAGTCGTGGTCCATTGTCCGTCGTCCGTCCGTCTGTCCGTCCGTCCGTCTGTCCGTAGATGTGGCACGTTTTGAAACCGTAAGACCTAGGAATCCAAAATTCAGCATAATGTTAGATGTCCCCAAGATCTCCTACCAAGCCGAAAACTGGGTCTTTGGGACTTCATTCCTTTGAGAAATTAAGGAAAAACCTCAATTTTTTATTAAAAACCTATTTTCACACTTCAGGACTGCCTAATATCAAAACCACTCATCTGTTTTTCCTCATATTTCCTATAAATAATCCTCTATATAATTCCTATGTACATGCCAGAAATTAGGTCTGTATTATATAATTTAAAAAAGTTATGGGCCCAAACATAATGCATTTTGTAAATAATCAGGAAAGAAATTTAATCACTTAACACAAAACTTGTTATAGCTAAGCACTTTTTTCCCAGTAATATTACTTTTATTAATCAAAATTAAATTGTTTACCCAAAATAAGATCAAGATCTTTTAAATTTTTTAAAATATTAGCAAAAATAAAAAATTGGTACCTTAAATTTTGCCCAACTTTGACCATGTCACGTTTTTTTGCTGTAACTGCTGTGGATTGAATTTTCACAGCATGTTTTTGTTAGCATTTCAACTGTTAACACCAAAAATTTGAAACCAGTTGATCAAAAACTGTAGATTTTATTCAAGTTTTCAAGCACCATGTCACATATTGCTAGTGTTATGCAGTTTGCTAGAGCTCAGCTCCCGAGCTTCAGCTCTAAGTTCCTTAAATTTGGCATACAGTTGGATTTCTCCAAAATCCCCTACCATGCCAAGAATTTGGTCACTAGGACTTAATTCCTTCGAGATATCAATGAAAAACTTCATTTTTCCATTAAAAACCCATTGTTACACTTTAAGACTGCCTCATATCAAAACCACGGATCTGACTTTGATCATATATAATATACATATATTTCTTTACATTTGCTATGCACATGCCAGAAATGATGTCAGTATTGTGTATTTTTTTTAAGTTATGGGCCCAAACATAATGCACTTTTTTAAAAATCAAGAAATATATTTACTCACCTTAGATGAGAATTGCTGAAGCTGGAGACTTTTTGTCAGGAATATAACTTTATTTAATCAAGATTCGATTGTTTACCCAAAATTAGATCTGAATTTTGCAAATTTTTCAAGTTATTAGCTTAAATAAAAAATCAGTACCCTAAAATTTGTCCAACTTTGGCAATGGCATGTTTTTTTTCTGTAAGCACTGTTGATTTAATTTTCACTGCATATATACATATGGATTTAATCTTTTAAAATCTGAAATTTCAAAGGAATTGATTGAAAGAGTAGCTTTTATTCAAGTTTTCATACACCATGTCAAGTGTTGTTTACATCTAGCCCACCTAGTAGTAAAGCCTTCACTTGCATTATGTAACCCACCCCAGGCAGCTTGTCTTGGCTTAGCTGGGCCACTACTAGCAGGCTTCTTCTCTGCCCTGCACACCCTCCCCCCCCTCCTAGATGATGCATTAACTAGATGAATGTTATAATTTTCTGTATTTCATTTTATTCTTGGCTATGCTACATTTTAGATTTTGTATTTACCACCAGGGTTACAATGATTAAAGTGCACATTTAATTGTGTCCACAAAGTGATGTATTGCTATGAAAGTGTGGATGTTCATCAGATAAGTAATTCCTTCCTTGAGAAGAGTAAAAACTTCACAAGGTGTGAAATTGACTATTAATTCCAGGAATAAATTAAAGGTTAGATTGTAATTAGCATAATGATATTGTTTGTCCCTCATTCAACCAACAGTGTGTATACTTTATTTGAAAAGATGTTTTTATTTTACCAAATTTACAGAATCTTATTTTATTTTGGTGAATAAGATTAAGCATGTACTGAAAACTCCAATGTGCAAAACTTTTTAATGGTGATTCAAGGAATAATCTTGCAGATGCCATGTTGTGGCATTATTTTCTTTTAAATTCAGTTTAAAAATTTGTGATTTAAAAATAATAAAAATATATGTGTATGCATAATATGACCCAATACGAGCTACACTCTGGATGTATAATGATTGCAACTAAGAATTCTAATATTTTAACTTATATTTTCAGTGTTTTTTTAATACAAATTTATAAAAACTTGTAAATAAAAAAATTAATCAGATAAAAACTATTTTAATGGAAAAAGTGGATATGCTTAAATAATATATAAACTTAAATGTATTATTCCCTTGAATGTGAAATAAAGGTATTAGTCCAGACCTAGGAATCCAAAATTCAGCATAATGTTAGATGTCCCCAAGATCTCCTACCAAGCCGAAAACTGGGTCTTTGCAACTTCGTTCCTTTGAGAAATTAAGGAAAAAACTCAATTTTTTATTTAAAACCTATTTTCACACTTCAGGACTGCCTAATATCAAAACCACTTATCTGTTTTTCCTCATATTTACCATAAATATTCCTCTATATAGTTCCTATATACATGCCAGAAATTATGTCTGTATTATTTAATTTAAAAAAGTTATGGGCCCAAACATGATGCATTTTGTAAAAAATCAGGAAAGATATTTGATCACTTAACACAAAAAACGTTAAAGCTATGGACCTTTTTTCCAGTAATATAACTTTAATTAATCAAAATTAAATTGTATACCCAAAATTAGATGAAAATCTTTTAAATTTTTTAAAATATTAATAAAAATAAAAAATTGGTACCTTAAATTTTGCCCAACTTTGACCATGGCACGTTTTTTTTACTGTAAGTACTGTGGATTTAATTTTCACAGCATGCTTTTGTTAGCATTTCAACTGTTAACACCAAAAATTTGAAACCAGTTGATCAAAAACTGTAGATTTTAATCAAGTTTTCAAGCACCATGTAACATATTGTTTACATCAAGCTAGTGTTATGCAGTTTGCAAGAGCTCAGCTCCCCAGCTTCAGCTCTAAGTTCCTTAAATTTGGCATACAGTTAGATGTCTCCAAAATCCTCTACCATGCCAAGAATTTGGTCACTAGGACTTAATAACTTCGAGATATAAATGAAAAACTTCATTTTTCCATTAAAAACCCATTGTCACACTTCAAGACTGCCTAATATCAAAACCACTGATCTGACTTTAATCATAAATAATATACATATTTTTCATTCTCTATGCACATGCCAGAATGATGTCAGTATTGCGTAATTGTTTTAAGTTATGGGCCCAAACATAATGCACTTTGTAAAAAATCAAGAAATATATTTACTCCCTTAACAAGGGCATTGCTGAAGCTAGAGATTTTTTTGTCAGGGATGTAACATTATTTAATCAAGATTCAATTGAATACCCAAAATTAGTTCTGAATTTTTCAAATTTTATAAGTTATTAGCATAAATATAAAATTAGTACCTTAAATTTTGCCCAACTGTGACCATGGCACGTTTGTTTCCCGTGAGCACTGTTGATATAATTTTCATATCATGCACACATAAGGATTTCAGCTTTTTAGTTTAGAAAGCTGAAAGAAATTGGCCAAATATTGTAGCTTTTATTAATGTTTTTTATGAGACCCTGTCAGACTTTGGCTCTCTCCAGCCCCTCTTGAGTCACCACTTTGTTGACCTTGTTGACCTTTCATCAAATTATGCACGCTTGAGGCGAGAATCCAGGCAGCTTATGGCCAGCCACAGTTGATCCAGGTGTCCAACCCAACTCATCTAGTAGTTTTAACCAACAACATAACAATAAACAATAAATTAATAAATTTTTATTGTTTTTTAATAACAAATTAAAGAAAAATAGAAAAGGAATTTGTTAGTTTATAATAACAGGAAATTAACTTGCAGTTACTGATAATATAAGAATCTTGTATCGGTGGGTAGAATGTCACATATTCCAAATAACACCATGCAGTCACCTATGGCATTTTTCAGTTCAATTTTAATGATAAAGAAGTAAATCATATTATTCATTACTAATCATTAGGGATTATATGAAGGAAATTAATGATAGACAAAGATGCAGTTGATAATATTAATCTAGATTCCTACTGTGTCTAGTGTGTACATTGATGTGAAATTAGTCCAAAATGAATTTTTTACAGTTATTTTTTAATATAAATAAAGGCCATAAAACCAGGTACTTATGATCATTATTTAAATGTGTGAATTTTGTATATTCTGGATTCTCAACATCTTTGTTTGGTGAAAACTGAATAAATACCAGACATGGTGCGAATACTTTGTAATTGTATTTAAATACGAATATGATTATGTACTCCATTATAAAATTTCTTGCATAAAGAATGGGAATTCAGGTAAAAATGAAAGTATATGAATACTCGTGCAAATACTTTCAAAATGTATTCATGAATGCATTCATGAATATATTCTTTAATATTATTTTAATAATCATATCAGTTATATTTCATTTTAAAAAATCATATGATTCTCTTATTATTTTTAATAAAAATTATATTTGGGACAATATTTGTAATTTTTTTAATAAATAGTTAAACTCTTATATTATACGTTCTGCTTATAAGTTATATGGCCAAGTCAAAATCTGTGTGACAGTAGTACTCCATTTGTTAATAAAATAAATGAAATCAATCCTCTTCCCTGTCTCCAAAGGTACTATCAAAATCATACATAAGCTAAACAACAACAACTCATAATACAGCTTATATTTATTACCACACAAAACCAGCATGTGCCTCATTTCTAAATAATATTTTTTTATCATATATAACAGCTGAGCATCGTGACCCATAGGTCCCTTGTTTTTACCTCTGTTAATTGCTTTTCATGCAGTAGGTATTCACTGCAGTCTTCCTAGATCTCCTTCACTGTACCCGCTGCTTTTTATTCCAATATTTTCTGGGTTTCAAGACCAGGTCTGGCACAGGGCCAAGAACTGTAATCAGACCAATGAGAGTGGGGTGTCATGGGATGAAAATTTGGGGTTCTCACTTGTTAGTTTGTTGCAATTCTTGATCCTGATGGTGAAACCCAGATAACCTTGTAAAACAAAGCAGCGGTTAGAGTGGAGGAGATACAGAATGACTGAAGTGTATTACTGCTTCATTATCATAAGAAGTGTAGGTTTGTAGTGAATATATAGGGGAAGATAAATGTTGAGTTTTCAAAGATTTTGCCCTTTGTTTTCACCCTTTCATATTATTTTAAAAGCAGCCAACATTTTTTCTCTGGAGCACTATTTTCAGTTATTTACCTTTTGCTGACCTGATATACATTGTCTGATGAATTGTGAGATTATATAGTTCATGTATGTGCAGATTTGATGAGGAATATCAGATAATTAGAATTTCTAGTACATTATTGGCAGATGATATGAAATAATATTATTCATGAATCATACATAAAAAAATATTATTTCTAATACCAATCTTTTACCTCTTGGCAAGCATGTAACAAGTTACATGGGATGCCATTGAAACTACAGTATAAATAACTGCACACTATGCTAGTTGAGTGCCTAATTTACAAAAGTTTAATTTTTGCAATAATTTCATTTTCATAAATATCAACAGTTTTGAAACCCTCACAAGCGCTTGAATCCCTGTTTGTATAGACATTGGCTTAAATGTTGTTAAAAAAGTCTTTATAAACAATCCCCTACCCTGTACTCATCTTTAAACCAAGATATAATGCTTGCCTGTACTTGTTTATATTATATAAAAAGAATTCATAAGACCGGCATCCTCGTTTGCAATCGATGGGCTGTAATACAAGAAATCATTTAAAATTCTTATGATGTTCAGGTATTTCGGAGGGAAGATTAGAAACTTAATTTGTTAAATAGACAGTTCTTCTTTCTATTAAAGCATAAACTATTCCAGTACACACAGTGTACCACTTGTATGAGCTCTTGTTTGCAACTGACCTGCATCCATTAAGCAGCTGTTACCCAAAACAAAGAAATTTACATGTATCTAGGTCTGCAGTAAGGATTTCCCCCTGGAACCTAACACCTGATTGGTAAAAAATTATGGGAATATTAACCTGGGATAAATCTCTCTGTTCGTCGCTTAATGGATGCAGAGTAGTTCGCAAATGAGGATGCCAGCTTTATGAATTCTTTATATAAACAAGTACAGGCAAGCATTATATCATGGGATTAACAATGAGTACAGAGTAGAATTTTTAGCTCAGCTGACTATAAGTCATCTGAGCTATAGTCGTGGTCCATTGTCCGTCGTCCGTCCGTCTGTCCGTCCGTCCGTCTGTCCGTCCGTAGATGTGGCACGTTTTGAAACCGTAAGACCTAGGAATCCAAAATTCAGCATAATGTTAGATGTCCCCAAGATCTCCTACCAAGCCGAAAACTGGGTCTTTGCGACTTCATTCCTTTGAGAAATTAAGGAAAAACCTCAATTTTTTATTAAAAACCTATTTTCACACTTTAGGACTGCCTAATATCAAAACCACTCATCTGTTTTTCCTCATATTTCCTATAAATAATCCTCTATATAATTCCTATGTAGATGCCAGAAATTAGGTCTGTTTTATTTAATTTAAAAAAGTTATGGGCCCAAACATAATGCATTTTGTAAATAATCAGGAAAGAAATTTTATCACTTAACACAAAACTTGTTAAAGCTAAGCACTTTTTTTCCAGTAATAATGCTTTTATTAATCAAAATTAAATTTTATACCCAAAATTAGATCAAAATCTTTTAAATTTTTAAAAATATTAGAAAAAAATAAAAAATTGGTACCTTAAATTTTGCCCAACTTTGACCATGGCACGTTTTTTTGCTGTAACTGCTGTGGATTTAATTTTCACAGCATGTTTTTTGTTAGCATTTCAACTGTTAACACCAAAAATTTGAAACCAGTTGATCAAAAACTGTAGATTTTATTCAAGTTTTCAACCACCATGTCACTTATTGCCAGTGTTATGCAGTTTGCTAGAGCTCAGCTCCTGAGCTTCAGCTCTAAGTTCCTTAAATTTGGCATACAGTTAGATTTCTCCAAAATCCCCTACCATGCCAAGAATTTGGTCACTAGGACTTAATTCCTTTGAGATATCAATGAAAAACTTCATTTTTCCATTAAAAAACCCAATGTTACACTTTAAGACTGCCTAATATCAAAACCACTGATCTGACTTTGATCATATATAATATACATATTTTTCTATACATTCACTATGCACATGCCAGAAATGATGTCAGTATTGTGTATTTTTTTTAAGTTATGGGCCCAAACATAATGCACTTTGTAAAAAAATCAAGAAATATATTTACTCCCTTAACAAGGGCATTGCTGAAGCTAGAGATCTTTTTTGTCAGGGATGTAACATTATTTAATCAAGATTCAATTGAATACCCAAAATTAGTTCTGAATTTTTCAAATTTTATAAGTTATTAGTATAAATATAAAATTAGTACCTTAAATTTTGCCCAACTGTGACCATTGCACGTTTGTTTCCCGTGAGCACTGTTGATATAATTTTCATATCATGCACACATAAGGATTTCAGCTTTTTAGTTTAGAAAGCTGAAAGAAATTTGCCAAATATTGTAGCTTTTATTAATGTTTTTTTATGAGACCCTGTCAGACTTTGGCTCTCTCCAGCCCCTCTTGAGTCACCTGTATGTTGACCTTGTTGACCTTTCATCAAATTATGCACGCTTGAGGGGAGAATCCAGGCAGCTTATGGCCAGCCACAGTTGATCCAGGTGTTCAACCCAACTCATCTAGTAGTTTTAACCAACAACATAACAATAAACAATAAATTAATAAATTTTTATTGGTTTTTAATAACAAATTAAAGAAAAATAGAAAAGGAATTTGTTAGTTTATAATAACAGGAAATTAACTTGCAGTTACTGATGATATAAGAATCTTGTATGGATGGGTAGAATGTCACATATTCCAAATAACACCATGCAGTCACCTATGGCATTTTTCAGTTCATTTTTAATGATAAAGAAGTAAATCATATTATTCATTACTAATCATTAAGGATTATATGAAGGAAATTAATGATAGACAAAGATGCAGTTGATAATATTAATCTAGATTTCTACTGTGTCTAGTGTGTACATTGATGTGAAATTAGTCCAAAATGAATTTTTTACAGTTATTTTTTAATATAAATAAAAGCCATTAAACCAGGTACTTATGATCATTATTTAAATGTGTGAATTTTGTATATTCTGGATTCTCAACATCATTGTTTGGTGAAAACAGAATAAATACCAGACATGGTGCGAATACTTTGTAATTGTATTTAAATACGAATATGATTATGTACTCCATTATAAAATTTCTTGCATAAAGAATGGGAATTCAGGTACAAATGAAAGTATATGAATACTCGTGCAAATACTTTCAAAATGTATTCATGAATGCATTCATGAATATATTCTTTAATATTATTTTAATAATCATATCAGTTATATTTCATTTTAAAAAAATCATATGATTCTCTTATTATTTTTAATAAAAATTATATTTGGGACAATATTTGTAATTTTTTTAATAAATAGTTAAACTCTTATATTATATGTTCTGCTTATAAGTTATATGGCCAAGTCAAAATCTGTGTGACAGTAGTACTCCATTTGTTAATAAAATAAATGAAATCAATCCTCTTCACTGTCTCCAAAGGTACTATCAAAATCATACATAAGCTAAACAACAACAACTCATAATACAGCTTATATTTATTACCACACAAAACCAGCATGTGCCTCATTTCTAAATAATATTTTTTTATCATATATAACAGCTGAGCGTCGTGACCCATAGGTCCCTTGTTAACATTTAAGCCAATATCTATACAAATAGGGATTAAAGTGCTCATGATGGATAGCCTAGGTTTTTGTTGAAAATACATTAGCCCTCCACTGGGTTAGTATTACTTTCAGCTTTTCATAATTCAGCAAATACTTCTGATTGACTGCACTTGGTTTCTTTTTTGACCAAGTTCACTAAATGAGTTACTAATCTGTTATAGTGAAACCATTGAAAATAGCTCCTGCTTAAGAGTTCCTGAGCAATGTAATGCCTATGTTTGCATTGCGATGGATGTATGCAAACCATAGGTTTGTTTGCATTTACAGTTTGACACATCTAAAAAACTATCTTAGAATTGTTCTTTTCACCTCAATAAATATGATGCAAATTGTCTTTCATGAAAAATGTCAATGCTGTACAGAAAATTATTATTTAAAACATTTTGATGTTACCTTTGTCCAGGAACCAAACCATTCCTAGACATCTTTGCTATAGCATATGGTTAATTCATAAATATGTCAAATTTTATCATTTTTATTACACACATTAATATTTGTGATAGTGTGTGCTGAAAGCCTAGAGATTAGATATGATATGAAAAATTAAGTTTGACCATTTATTATGAAATTATATGATGGTAAACTGAATCAGCTGATGCAGTGTTAATTTTTTTTCAGTGCCCAAAGCAAGACCCGAATCAAGTATGCTTTATACTTGCATCTGTCGATGGTTCTCCTGATGATCATCCGGCTGTCCACAGCACTCTTCGTCATGTTTGGTGTCCGCCCACCCAGCTTCCTGCAGCGACTAAAGCTCCCGGTCGGGAGGACATGGGAGTTTGTATGGCTCCTCAGTGTTCTCCCCGTGCTGTTTGGACTTTTCTCCCTCCCAAAGAACAGGGCATTTTTCATGAAGCAGTTCTTACTTGGGATGATGGTGTTTGGCCTACTGCCAGTATTCTGGGGACTCTATGATATATCTGATGACTTTATGGACTACTTTAAAACCAAGAAGGCCACTGTGAAGTTCCATGGCTTTCCCTTGATAATCCTGTGGGCTATGTTCCTGGCCATAGCCTTTCAGATTCATGTCTTTAGCATGCATTTCGGAAGGCAGCTGGTCAACGCGTGGCAAGCAAGGGGCGAAAAGAAGAAGGGATACTGAGAAGCAGACATTGTCTGCACCCACTGCCAGTGGTACCCTAGAGCAATGCACACATCTGAGAAAATTCCTGACTCCAGCTTCCTTGTTCTAAAGCTGCACATTTCTTACATTTCAACTTATTATGTAAATAAATATGGCCCACCTTATGGGAAAGGGTCACTTTTTTTGCCAATTTGGATCATCGTTGAAACCAAACTGAAGAAACTTTGCTATACTACATATTGTTTATGGATATTGATATGGAAAATAATTAGATCAAGTTTATGCTTACAACATCAGGGTAGGAACTGAGTGAAAACCAAAAATCCTGATTTTTCTGCTTTATGTATTGTACTTCTTATTACACATTATGTATGAGGCAAAGTGAACAGTTGAGATGCCCTACAGGAAGATCAGAGAATTATTAACAAGGTCCATATATGTATAAAAAATATTCTGACGAGAACTTGCATTTTAACATTGTTATTTAACCTTCAGCAGCTCATCTCTGATGAGCATCCTGGATATGTATTAGACCTCCCATGGTTTTACCTACTTTCGCATTTCATGCTATCATTAATTGTGTAATAAAATGTTTTCCCATACTCTTGCCAGTGTAACATGCAGTGCCACCCAAGCTCTTTTATGCTAAACATAAGGCATTTGAACACAAAGACCTGCATTAAAAATCCATCGTGCCAACTATTGCATCAGCTGTGTCACTTTGCCTGGTGCATAATTGGGATATGACTGATAAGTCTAGTGGATAAGTTAAGGTGGTCACTTATAAGGATCTGATGTACTAAGGAAAGCCTGCTGAGTGAAGATTTAGTGACACCAGGAGGATTATCTGGACAAGAACAATGGCAGTATTAGCTTATGCTTTGTTGTTTGTCTCAAAGTATGTTATTGAATCCTATTACTTAACTCGGATAACTGAATGTTCAATCTCCTTTCCTGAAGTTTTCATCAGTTGCAACAAGAGAAAGTAATTCTTAAATCTTCTGGAATTTCAGCATTTTGTCAGATCAGATTTCATGTTCTCTTTGGGGTACTATTGCCTTCAAATATCACTGTATGCATCACTAATGTTAAGACTACAAATAATCGTTTGTTATGTTTTATTTTGTCAAACGAATGGCACATGGAGGTCAGGTGGCATGTGTTTCCAACTAATATGATATAATAATAATAATGATAATATCTCATGTATACAATTAATATTGATAAAAAGAATCAATTATATTCACATTTAAAATCATGGCTTTATACAGCAGTAAATACATTTAATTTTACTGCTTTAATTGCTCATTACATATGAAATACTTAATAACATTTGAACAGTTGTTAGTTGAAGGATTCTCTTCCTCATGGGGTGCAATTAACTGTTCAGTGGTTGTATTATTATAACACTCTATTATTTTGTTATTTTATAGTTACATTTGAGTGTATTTTAAGTCTTGCATGCACATTGGTTGGGTCTGGAAAGGTAGATAGATGATTCTGATGTAGGCAATTTGTTTCAGGGAATTGTTTATGAATGCTAAGTTATTTGATCATAGAAAGTAGTGTATGAGTTGAAGAAGCACTTTGCAAAATCCATCGTCATGTTGGGACAGGCTTATGCTTTGTTTTATATAGAACTGGTGCAATTAGTGTTTGTTAGGGATTTTGTGTATTTTGCTGTCAGGGTGAACACTGTACTTGTTATCATGGTGCTTTCTTAAATTAATGACTGAAGGTTTTAAAATATATCTAAAGAGCCTTCTGTCTATTAAACATCAATATTACATGTTTATTCTTTTGGCTGTGTCAGTCTTACTGTTTCTAAGAGCTTTAACTCCATGATTGATTGATTCAGTCATCCATTTGAAAATATTTTCATTGTCTAACCATAGAGGTATAATATTTTAATATTGATTTCAATATAACCAATATTATAATATTATTCATGTATGGTGTTACCTTTACTTCTTTATGTTGTATCAATAATCAGTTATCATTAATTTAATGAGCTCTGAATACTTCTAGGTCAGAATGAAAATTCTGTGTGTATCAGGTTAGATTTGATAGTTATGAAATTGAATATCATGATTCATGATTTATTTTATGCCCTAATCAGCACTATATCTGGTGCTTCAAACCTACATAAGTTGTTTCAGCATATATAGATCCAGGATGCATGTACATTATCAGGTCATTTGCAGTAAACATTTAGGTCATAATGTACATTACAGGTAAAATCATGTTAGTCAAGATATATAAATACATTAACCAAGAATTTTAGCAAATGTGACAAGCTCTTGTTTTGTATAAACATGAAATCTTTGATATTGTTGGCTGATTTTATATAGTTAGCCTGGATACTTGCACAAAGTTTTTGTGTGTTCTTAAGCTGTGTGTTTTAGTGATTGCTTAAGCAGTCTAATAAGTCTTATATATGACAGCACCAGCGAAACACTCATCAACACTGATCAGCTTAAGTGACTGGGTGAGTTAATGATAGTAAAGGGAATGCAGGGCAAGTTAGATAAGCATGATAGAAATATGGAACAGAAGATACGAGAGGTAATAAGATGTATATTGTACCAAAAATATGAGGTGTAAGAATAGAAAAGTTGGCGAAGATGTGCAGGGTAGATATAAAAATACAAGAGAATAATACAAAAAGATGGAGTATGGAGGGGCTCTATTTACAATAAGATTTCGATATGGAAGGCTTACTGGCCAGAGAGGTAGGTTATGGCTAGTACAAAATATAATAAGGAGGAACTGTAAGTTCTGGCTGTGCCACCCAGATTACAGGAATCCATCCTTGCTGACTGATTATGACTTATTCAACCTAGCCTTAACTTCAATGACCATTACACTATATAATGTATGATTATTTTCACACAAAAGTGAATAAACTGAAATTGTATAAGCTGGTCAAACACAGATCTTGCTGGTGCATTTTAGCACCATTTATCAGAAAAAAAATCTGTTCATGGACATTATTTTGTGCAATACTAGTCTAATCACTCCCATCAAGATACAGTGTCATCTCTAGTCAGCTTTATCGTTGAAAATAATGTAGAACAGACCAAGAAGGAAAGGATTGAATGGATTCAGTATGGCATTTAACACGTCTTCTGACAGTATGAGAATTTTAATGTTGTATGAAGGATGTCCGTAAGCCAAAATGATTTTAGGTACGATAAAGTGATTCAACTAGGGATTTAAGACAGAGCTCAGTTGTTAGTCTTGTTTAAACAACAATACCATTTACTTCAGATGCTAAACAGGATTCTGGAAATCTAAAGAGTTGAAGCATAGTGCCACTTGACCGGAGAGGTTAACGACACTTGTTGTAGTCTTAGTTCATTTTGGTTGGAAAGCTGCACATGGCTGTGTGCTGTAAGTAAATCATGAAGACTAGTTTAGTGGATTGTTCAGGTTAAGCCAGTGCTGCACTGTTGACCTAAATGATCACCCAATAAAGTGTGCAGATGGTTTGATCTCAATTCCTTTTTGTTGTTTTGGTTGTCATTGCTGATGTTAAAGTATGCTTGTTGTTATACCCATCTAAAGGCCAATGGATTAGTTATCTCTTAGTCGAGTCCCCTTAATTTATAGAAACTAACGTCATCACATCGTCCTCATCGCGTTGTTTACTTTGACAAGACACAAGTTTGTCAAATGTTTTGTAATACTTGACCACATCTGTCAAACCGCCAGCAAATCACATCCAAGCTTTTCTGTCAAGTGCCATGTCTGGCACACCTTACACCTAACCTTTTTCGTCATTTGCCCTTGCAAACCTCTGGAGCTCCACGTGACCTATTATGTCACGCTCTATTTTTGATACGCAAAGTTCCTACTCGACGTGTCCGTAGGTTCTTCACGCTGTGGGTTTACACAACATTCGTCCCGGATATCTTTTCGTGTAACCCCAGCTTTGTGCGGCAAGATTTTCTGGGTAAGAACGCCAGGGTGCCCACAGAGCAAAGAATTTTAATCTGACCAATATGAGCGTGGAATCGCATTGTGCGTCCAGATCAAAATTTCAAACCTAAAAACATCCGCTCTCGTTGGATCTCGAGAGCGGGTGTCCTGGCAGGTCAGCTAGAGCGGGTGTCCTGGCAGGTCAGCTAGAGCGGGTGTCCTGGCAGGTCAGCTAGAGCGGGTGTCCTGGCAGGTCAGCTTGAGCGGGTGTCCTGGCAGGTCAGCTACAGAGGGTGTTGCATGTTAAACATTTTTGGGCAGGATGCACAATGTGGTACCATGCTCCCATTGGTTTGATTACAATGCTCTGCATTGATTACAATGCTCTGCATTGATAACAATGCTCTTTGCGTGCCTTGATGTTCTTACCCAGAATATCGTGCCATACAATACTGCATTTTCACTAAAGGAGGTCTGGGACGACTGTGATGTATAACCGCTGCGTGAGGAGCACACTTTGTCAGCAAATTTCGTAACATTTAACCTAATCCGTCGATCTGTTTTCCGACGTTAGTTGTTATTCCCACGACCTTCTCCAAACACGAGATGCGGTCACCTTGTACCAAAATACCCAAGATTTATCTCTTCCAACGTATCTCCCTACTGTCAGAGAAAACACCATCAATACTCCAGGTTAATCGCCTCAGACCCTTGTCTAAAGGCAGGGTTGTCACTTCAAAAAATGTCCCCAAGACCGGTTTATCACCTCTTACACCTGTCTGCACGCCATCATTATATACCCTAACATTTTCCAAGCACCATGGTTTGACTTCCAACTCGTCCCCAAGACAGGGTTTTCACTCCAGGCCTTTATCAACGCGAACACTTGTCCATACGCCAAAGTCATTATTTGAACAATTGTCATAAGCAAGGGGTTTCACACAGAGCACTACACGGCAGGGTTATCACATCCAATACACGTCCGATCGCCAGGGTTATCCTTTCCACCAACAGTCCCCAGTAAGGATTAACACTTCAACACTCGTCTTCACGCCAGGTCTATCGCTTCCAACACTTTTCATCACATCATGGTTATCGCCTCTAACTATTGTCCACATGCCAATATGCAATGGTAGCACTCTCAACCTGAACCCACGCAAGGTTTTCACCTTCAGCACTTGTCCTCACACAAGGGTCAGCATTTTTAAAACTTGTCTTAACGCCAGGGTTATCACCTCAAACAGCTATCGTCTAACCAAGGCTGTCACCTAAAACACCTTTCCCCAAACTGTGGTTATAGTCTACCACAACACTTGTCCACAAGTTAGGTTTATCTTTTCCAGTACCTTCCCTAGCCAGGGTTAACACTTCTAATACTTGTCCCCATGCCAAGACTACATCTCCAACACTTTTCCATACAATAGGTATGTGTCCCAACGCCAGGGTTGTCATCTCTAATACTCGTCCAGAGTTATTACCTCCAACACTTTATCCACATACAATTTCAACGTTTGTCCACACGCCAGAGGTTTCACTTGAAACACTTGTCCACACGCCGGGTTTATTCACCCCCAACAACTGTCCCACGGTAGGAATATCTTTTCCAGCACCATTCTCAGTCAGGGTAAACACATCCAGCCCCTGTCCCCACGTCAGAAAGCTCATTTTCAACACTTGTCCTTACGCCAGGGTTATTAAATCCATATTAATCCTCACGCCAAGGTAAGCACCTCCTTCCCTTATCCTCGCATTAGGGTTTTCACCTTTAACACTAAATGACAGACCACTTATCTCAACTCAGTCGATGCTTTCCGCACACCAGAGGCTGTCACCTCCAACAGGTTACCACACGCCAGAACTATCGCCTCCATATAATATGCACATACACTTGTATACACGCCAGCGTGTTTACTTCCAAAACCTCTATCCAGGCCCAAGGATGGTTTCTTCCAACACTCCTGGCCGAACGTCATGGGCTGTGACCTCCGACACATCCATGCGGACGCGGGAACTGTCATTCACAGTATTTCGATCGAAACGCTAGGGCTTTCCCTTCTTAACTTCTGTTCAGATGTAGGCTGTCAATTCCTGTACTTCTGTCTTGATGTCATTGTTCTCACCTCCCCCGTGTGTCTATGCAACAGTGATGTCACCTCACACAGTTTTGTTAAATTACTTTGTCGATATTACAAGGCTGTAACTTGCAACACAGTGCAAATATCAGGCCTGTCCCTCGTCGCTTTTGACCTGACAGCAGGCCAGGGCTGTGACCGTCAACTCATCTGTGATGATGTCAGGTTCCTTATCAGCGAACCTTTTATCCTATGGCCAGGGATGTTATCTCCAACTCTTTTGCTGAGAATATATGATTATTACTTTCAACACTTCTGTTCAGATACCAAGCTTAAGTATAATTGTTGCAGTTTTATTGCTCCTAGTCCCTTAGATTCCAGCCGGTATATAGGACATGAGATTTCTCATGAGAGATACCACACGTACACACCATTTCAGGTTTCACAAATAAGTCGCAAAGCAGCACACAACTAGACAGGCACTAAGACACTGACTTTAGCTCACTGGCACTGTGAAGGCATAATAGCGTTGCTTGATTTACCAGATTAACATTCGTTCAAATTCCGATGTTTATCAGATGGCAAATGTACACTGTCCCCCATTATACCCTAAAATGTTAAACTTGTGGTGGGTGCCATTATACCCTAAAATGTTAAATTTGTGGTGGGTGAGTGTACCTTTTTCCATGATATGCCAAGATCTAAGCTTCTTAGATTCCAAAATTCCAAATACCAAATTTCTAGGAAATGTCATATTTCCTGTGATTTGGGTGAATACACACACACGCGTATGGGTCATCGCGCTGATCTCGACACTGATAAAGCACCCGGCCACACTAGGGATGGGGGGGGGGGGACAGTGGCTCCCCTCCTTTTCGACAAAATTTCTTGGAAATTGAACGATGCACTCTTAATACCGAAAGCAGGTTTTACATCTCGCACCAATTTCTTCCCTATATTCTGCATATGAGTTTTGTTTATAAAAATCTACCTGCCATCTTCATACTACCAAGTCTGCAAGTGTTCAGACAGAAATCAAAGCTGACATTAAACCCTGACAAACAAAATGTATACACAATTAACACTGTTCGTCCGATTAAGAGCACATGCCTCAGAAACGGGACAGGATTATATGGCTTTATAATATACCGTATTAGTCAAATTATGAATGCTTTCCCGACAGTCTTCAACGTTTGGTCTACAACTAGCACCTGATGTGGCCCGGCAAGTGTGCGTGAGTTATTTGTTTGTTCAATTTCTTTTTCCTTATTCATGAAATACACGCCAGAGCGGTTCGCTGAATCAAGGTCTGTGAAATCGTTGCTGCCATAGACTTTGTAGCATTCCCGGCACACTAGAGTGTTGACCAAGAAATGTTTCTAAAATCCTCTAACCGTCCCTGTATATTGTTCTTGACATCAAATTCAACACGTCTCCTCCTGTCTTCGTCTTCAATATACAAGATGGCTCCTGGACCATCTTTTCCTCTCAATCTTTTGTTAATGGTTTTGGGTTAGAAGGATTATAAGATCTCCTAAAGGATACAGCCAGTTATAGTCGGCTGATGATTATATATTTAATAATTTATTATTATATAATATGATATATATATATATATATATATATATATATATATATATATATATATATATATATACAGCTGAACTGGTTTATACCGTCCGTGCAGACGCCACCGTGGAGGCACTGAACGTCATCACACTAGTCAAGGTCTTCGGGAACAGATGTTAAATTTCATGAGTATGTTTTTAATTTTTTTTTATTATGTGTGTGTATATATATATATATATATATATATATTGTTAGTCACTTTAAGGAAACTACACTTACATGAATGATTTTTTTTGGAATAGTATGTTTTAAAATAATAATAATACTAAAAAAATAATAATAATAACAAAAATATAATAATAATTAATAATAACAATGATAATAATAATAATTGTATCCGCCAAAACAGAGTTTTGCGGATACTATGTTTTCAGCTGCACGCCGCCGCAGCCGCGTAGGTGTCCGGAGAACTCCTCAGTAACCGCTGGGCGGAATTTTACGAAACCCGGGATTATGTTCGGGTCACATGTGAACTGCTGCGCCCCGATTTTGTTTTGACCTCTGGCCTTTCCTCTGCGCTCTGCGTCCGTTTGTGCGTCTGTTTCCACAAATAAACCCACATATCTCGGGAACCGTTTGACCGATCAGGAAATTTTTTTTTGCACAAATGTAGCCCTTGGAGAGCTTTATAACTTACACAAAAAATGGTGGCGCCACCTGCAACCATGTTTGCACAGTGTCCATCTGTTCGTCTGCCTTGGGTTAAAATCACTCATATCTCTGCAGTGACTTGACTAATTCACCTGAAATTCGGCATGCGTATACATCCTGGATAGCTTTTCTGATTTTATGACAGGTGGCGCCACCTACATTCACGTTTACGCTGCAGACATCCAAGCTCATATCTCGGGAACCGTTTGATCGATTGGGCCAAAATTTTGCATGTGTATAGATCTCACATAGCTCTTCATCATACGCAAAACTGGTGGCGCCATCTGCAGCCATTTTTGCACAGCTCCTGTCTGTTTGTCTGCCATGGGATAAAATCACTCATATCTCGGCAGTGGTTGGACATATCTGCCTAAAATTTTGCAGGTTTATACATCCCCGACAGCTCTCTTGATTTTATGACAGGTGGCGCCACCTGCATTCTAGTTTATGCAGCAGACATCCAAGCTCATATCTTGGGAACCGTTTGACCGATTGGGCCAAAGTTTTGCATAAGTATAGTTCTCACATAGCTCTTAATCATACGCAAACTGGTGGCGTCACCTGCAACCATTTTTGCTCAGCGTCCATCTGTTTGTCTGCCACCGGCTAAAATCACTCATATACATGTAGTGGTTTGACTTATCTGCCTTAAATTTTGCATATGTATACAACTTGGACGGCTTTCTGGATTTTGTGGTAGGGGGGGGGGGGGGCAACCTACATACACAATTTGGCTGCAGACATCCATGCTAATATGCAACACTCTATTTCCCCTTGCCACTCAATCCATGCCTCACTTCACCCGTTCCACTCTGATTTAGGCGGATACACGTAGTCGCTTGTCGACTACCCGTATTCTAGTTATAATAATAATAATAATAATATACGATTGTATGGTATTATATTATGATCATTATGTAATTATCAATAATTATTGTAATAATCATGAATATTGTAATGAAACTAATAGAATGATATGTTTTTAAATAGTAATAATACCGGTAACAATAATAATAATATCACATCATTTTATATATTATTATATTATGATATCATTATGTAATTATAGATTTTTGTAATAATAATGATAATTATAATATAATATCAATATTATCTATAAATTAAAATATTAATTATAAATTATTAAGATAAATATAATTTTATAAAATATTAATAAAATAATTCATTTCTTATTTATATTATTGATTATTTTTTAATTGTCTTTTAAATTGATCATGTTTGCCATATATTCCATTAACTGAATGTGAGGAACTATTATGTTGATACCTATACATTCATTAACATGGATTATAAACCAGGTTAACATATAAAATATGAAAACAAAATTTTAATATGTTGCTTAAAATTATATTCCATGTACAATTAATGCTGTATCAGAATTTTGTTCGAAATATGAAAAAAAAAGTATTATGTATAATTATGGAAAATATAAATATCAAACAAAGTATGAATTGTACCAACAATTAAGAGATCATTGTTTTATTTTAACCTATTTCCCTTTTTATTTTAAATGAAAATTATATTCATTTATCTTTAAAATAACATTAACTTAAATTGAATATGTGGTTAATATATCTAAATTTCAGGAAACCCTTCTTCAAAATGTCCGTTTTATTTAACGATCGTTTGTTATGCAGTGCAGTTTCAAGCAATTTAAAATTATAAATACAACGTGCATACAATCTGACGATATAAAGCCCGGCATACACGTTGCGACGCGACCCGACTCAACTGGGCCCGACTGAACAGTTTTCCTCGAGTTTTTTTTTCCAGTTTCTCCCATTTATTGCATTTTTATGCTTTTTTTCCCTTCGTTGAAATCAAATTTTTCCAAACCAGTATTTCACCCTGTATATTCTCGCATATATTTAAATGTAGGAAAATGTAAATATATGGCATTTTATAGCGTCCCCCCCCCCCCCATATCAAACCCACACACATTCACACTCGATCACAGAGATGTTATTCACTTGCACGGCGTTCTCTAGCAAAGGAGCGACCTCTGGTGAAACCTTCGTTTAGCAAGTTGCGACATCTTGCGGTCGTTGCCTGCAATCTCAGCGATGGCAACCACCGACCCCTCTTTGTTGGATCCAGAAGCTGATGCCCTGTACCAACAGCTCTTGTTACAGGTGAGGGTGAATATAATGATTTAAAATGACATGTTTATCCATTTAAATCCGCTAACAATGATATTTTAGTGTCAGTGTGATGTATATCCATTTTGAACTTATATTATCGCTCACGCTCTCACCAGGTAATGCGTCGTATTATCGCTCATACTCATAGTCACTTGATTGCTTGACATATTGCCATGGTTACAGTACCGTTCGAGGTACAACTATATTATGTATTACACTTTTGTCATGGTTTGCATCTTGAGATTGGTTGATGAAAGACCATGTGTCCCTTTTAGGCGCGACTATAGAATAACTCGCGTATGTTAATTCTGAGACATATGACACTTGTGTGAGCAGAAAGAGTTTTAATATTTACCATTTTAGCTGCATGTATCTTGATTTTGCCACATATTCTCATCTGCCTCTTTTACTTCTTCATATATGAATTTTAATCATCACATCGTCCATCTGTATATATGTGCATACTTTGTTAAGACTGTGTGAGTTATTCTATAGTCATTCCCTATTTTATATTAAAAGATCAAGTATGTTAAATATCTATGGATCATGTTTAATGGATCATGCTGTAGTTAATACTATAGTCCGTTTCATCCCCTCATGTCCACCTGTTTTTTGCTATGAAAATTTTTATTTGTTACATTTCAAGGGAAACAATTATAGTGTAGAGGAAAGGATTACATAACCTAATTTTCAAATAGGTAACTAAATTCATACCTTATTCCTTATTTGATTAACAGAATTTTCTGAAAATTTGAGAAATTAGTCTACATTTTACAACATATCAGACCCACTTATGGCAGTCAAGGTCATTGGTCACATGCAAAAACAGCCTCAACTGACAGCTGCTGATTGGATGATCTCATGTAAACTCACTATAAAATATAACCAGCTAAAACAAAGATGGCTACTTATGGAGGGACACACAATATCTGCCAGATCATGATAAAGAGACTAAAATGTTGTGAAACATGAACCGGGGATTTATTGTACAATTCTTAACTGCCATATTAGGTTGTCACTTCCATATGTTGCTTACTTGGAAAATATTGAAAATATAAACTTTTAAGTAAATCATCTAAAAAAAAAACAGGTGGGCAGCAGGTGGTGAAATGGACTATAATAGACCTTAACTAATAAGAATGGAGGGAAAATGCCAGATGCTTAGAATACAGTCTACACCTTAACGTGGAAAACAGGTGTTTCATAAAGTGTTGTATCCTGGCAATTACTGAAATATGATATTCGCCATATAGAATGAGCCCACACTTGGAGTTCATTATATAAATATATTTTAGCAGAGGAGAGGTCAGGGGAGCCTGGGTTCTCTGCTGAAGTAGGTCTCCACCTTACATTATGTATTAATGTAAAATATCTGAAAGTGTCTCCAGTTTACTTGGTAGATTGTGCTTGGCAACTAGACATAAATAAATCAAAATCGCCCCATTCATTATCATATCTTCCATGGCTCCAATGAGAGTGTGTGGGCATCCTCATCAAGAGATGTGCATTCGAATGTAGACACTGATGACTACTGATATTCATTCACAAGTTATGGTAGGAAAGCAGAGACACCTAGTGCAATGCACAGGAAGTAAAATTGATAAAATAAGCAGAGAAAATGTCTTAATTTTTCACATCTAAAATATAGACCGTATTCTGAACGCACTCCATAGGGACGAGTTCATTTGCCTTTTATTGTGTGACTGAGGCAATGTTGAGTCCATAGATTGTCCCTGCAAGTCTTAAAATATCAAAAACTAAAAAAAGACTAGCTTCTTGTCTTGACATATATTTCACATATAATTTCAGGCAGCAGAAGAGCAGGGGTTTGGGCAGGCACAACAGCCCCAGACACAATCAGTAACTGTCATCCCAAAACCTGGTGAGTGGTGTTTGAAATATGCCTGGCAAGTTAAAGTCATGCATGAATTTGAGCAAGATAAGGCAAAAAAAAGAAAATTATTATACCTTTCTCAGGCACCTCTTTTGGTCAATGATTTCGGCAGGCAACTTTTTATCTTTAATTTTTTTTTGTGAAAATTGCTTAGAATATCATTATTTCTCATGCACTGGCATAGAAATGACAAACAGTGATTTAAATATGAGATGATAATCTTTAGGTTGAATTAGTCAAGAGTTTGAAAGAATCCTTGAAATATGTGACTTTTTAACTTTCTTTTGTGTATTGGTCTGATTAGAATTCCTTGCTCTGTGCCTGCTGTGGTGTTCAGACTATAAAAAGCAGCGGTTAAAAACAAAAGAAGATCAGGAAAGACTACAGTGTGTAACCACTGCATGAGGAGTGTACCTTAACCCAAGAAGTGGACATCTGTAGTGGATACCAATGTATCAGGCTTTATTATATCTCCCTCCCCATGGGGGGAGACATATAGTGTTTGGTCTGTCATCTGTCATCGGTGGCGTCGTCATCATCTGTGTCACATTTTGTGAACACATTAACAATGAACGACTCAACATTTTTTCTTGAAATTTTAAGTTTTAATTGTATCTACCAAAATCTTGGAAGAGTTTGAAAACCAGTGACCTTGACCTTTATCATCAAGGTCAAATATACCAAAATAGAATTATATGGTGAACCCCATAACTGTTGAAAATGTTTTATATTTTTCCCTCAAATTTATACATTAATTGTATTGATCAGGTTCTTTGAGGAGCTTGACATTTGGTGACCTTAACCTGGATCTTCAAGGTCAAATCAGCCAGAATTTAATCTCAGATCAGGTCATAACTTTGTTACCTTGATTATCATCATAAAATGTCAAATCTTTAGAAAGCTAGGATTTTAGTTAACACCAAACTTTTGAAGGGATCAATTTTTACCCCTCAAATTTGGGAAAGTGAGGCCCTTAGTCAGGGGAGACATATAGTTGTTTTTGTGTCACAAAAAACAGGTCCTCTAGTTCAATCTGTATGCCATTCATAGCTCAGTGTTTACAATTAATTAATGTTTTAGTGCTTTTTGCACTATCTAAGTTTGTCAGCTGTTTTTCAAAAACTATTTTACTTCATGTCTAGTTTGAGATAAACTCAATTATATATTTGTTTTCTGTAGGTTTTTGTGTGAAAACTAAAAACGAAAAGAATGAAAAGATCTTCATCAATGTTTGCACATCTGACAATGTGAGTATATCATTACCATTTATAATGATAATGCTGTTGCCTCAAGGTAAATATACTGGATTGATGGTCTGTCAATCAGACCCATATGCCAGCAGGCTGTATGAATATTAACAATGGTATCAGGTCTATTTCCTTAATAACTATATATAAAGAACTTCTCCTTGTTTCCTTCCAACTCCCGCTAGGGAGCTTCATATTAACAATACACAATTTTCTATTGTGTAAATGGTAAAGTTTTCTCCAAGAGACCATGGCTATTAAACTTAATGCAAAATAATTTTTTTTCAAAATATGCAATGATGAAAATAACAGATGTAAATAAATCAATGGATATTCAGTTAACACAATTTGTATGAATAACTCTTCAGCAGCCAGTGTATCTGAGAGCAACTCCTACTATACGTTTGTGTAATATAATATATAGTTTGTTAATTTCTTATGAAATGTCTGTATGCAGTGATCACACATCCCATGCACCATTTTTCAGGTTTAGTAGGGCTTCTAATTTTGCCATGTGTATAACATCTTATTGTCAGTGTTTAATTCAGCACACATCCATATCATGTTCATCACAAATAAGTTTGCACGTCCTTTGATGCCTCATCAAAAAGTATATTGAGTCTTTGATAATTTGTATTTGTCAATATCATAACACATCAATTATTTTTTATAAATAGTATTATTACTTATCTCCCTCAGGTGCCGAGAGCAAAAGAAATCTCCGACCAGGAGCTGTTAGATCTTCTGGACTCAGATGATCCAACCGGATACCGCATACCCATGAGTCTCGGGGAGCCACACGCTGAGCTTGACAAAAGTAAGTTAAATTACTTCTATAGGTTTGATCCCCATTATCACTCACTGCAGCAGAATGGGGAATTCAGTGATTGGCTCTGCCTGTCTGTCTGTCTGTCTCTCCTCACCAATATAAAAATTTTATATGCAAGAAATGTCATTCGTATTCACTTCTAATTAAAATAGCAGGTGTATGTTACCAGTCACCTTATCTAATTAGGTTTTTCTTGGTACATGTGGTTGAATTTTAGATTTTAATGTTTTATTTCAATTTTAAAATAAAGATTTCATTTGTGATGCAATACATGAAAGGCCATCTCTGGCATCTACTTATAATGAACATGGCAGCCTTGGCAGGTGTATCTTTTAGGTGTCCTCACCTGGTCATGCCTGATTGATTTTTCAAGTTTTGACAAATTTTTAAAATCATTATGCAGAACCATAGCTGTAAATACACAACTCAGTAGGCATCTATATTGAGCTGGTAGCGAGTTGTGATACAAGCCATACAGAGGAATGTATTGCAGTGGTCATCCATGATGTTGCATTGATGAACAGCCCACAATCTTAGGACTAAGCTACGAATGATGAATCAACACAAAATAATACATGTCAATTAAAAACCTAAACTGAAAATCTGTCTCTGTGGTAACAGGTCATTTCCTGTATTGAGTTAAAGTTGGATGTTCTCCAGTAACTTATGGGAGCCATGCTTGTATTCATGCAGTCAGAATTTTGATTCAGTTTCAGTTAACTATTGATCTGGTAGAGTAACAGCATACTTGTAGGCCATGAGGCATATTAAAATATGATGAAAATATTTGTATCCTCATAGAACCTTAAAATGCGTTCTTTGTTGAAGTATGTAAAGGCACTCTGACAGCCTGTATGCTGATTGTAGAACCTCTCGTGTCAGAGGACTGAAACCAGATTAATAGGACATGTCTTTTTGGTCTCCTCATCTGATTAGTTTTAGGTACATTCTTGGTGTGTGATTTTTTAATCATTCTACATCATGTTATTTTGTCCAATTTAAAATGCCAGTATTAGTCAGAATACACATATCCAACATTATAGCTTGGATGGGGATTGATTCCTCTTCATTTAAGATTGTAGTTATTTAATACTTATTTACCATACTTTACGTGCGTTTCACCGTAGAGTGTATGCCACGCATAATAATATCAAGTTCATGTATATCATATATAGTCATGGTGACTACTGTTGAAACTAGTTATTATTCATAACTTCTACCATGCAGGTGGACAGGGCTGTACAGCATATGACGTGGTTGTGAATCCAGAATTTTACAAGCACATGCTAGAAAGCAAAATCATGGAGGGATTCTTCCTGACAGTAACCTTTGAAGGCTTGGAGCACAAGTACAACATTACCATAGACAGAGGTAACAAGTACATCATTGTTAAGTACAGTGATGAAGTACGAGAGTCTAGATTTGGACTTATTTTAGGAACACAGACTTGGCCTCGAGCATCCTGGCCAAGTCCATCTCAAGTCCAGCAGAAGGAAAGCTTTGTCACATACCTTAAAGTCATTTTTATATATGTACGAAGCTCTTACAGAATATTACCAAAATGTAATTTAACCTTAAAGTTCAGTTTGTTTGTAAACTAACATCAAAATACCTTGGTTATTAATCTCAAAGCTTCATTTTAAATTAAAATTTTTATAAAGAAACAGTTATTGGACTCGGACTTATACTAGGGTTCCCCATGACTCAGACTTGAAGAAGGTGGACTTGGACTTGATCCTCAAGGACTCAGACTTGGACTTGATCCTCAAGGACTCAGACTTTGACTTGATCCTCAAGGACTCAGACTTGGACCTGATCCTCAAGGACTCAGACTTGGACTTGATCCTCAAGGACTCAGACTTGGACTTGATCCTCAAGGACTCAGACTTGGACTTGATCCTCAAGGACTCAGACTTGGACCTGATCCTCAAGGACTCAGACTTGGACCTGATCCTCAAGGACTCAGACTTGGACTTGATCCTCAAGGACTCAGACTTGGACTTGATCCTCAAGGACTCAGACTTGGACTTGATCCTCAAGGACTCAGACTTGGACTTGATCCTCAAGGACTCAGACTTGGACTTGATCCTCAAGGACTCAGACTTGGACTTGATCCTCAAGGACTCAGACTTGGACTTGATCCTCAAGGACTCAGACTTGGACTTGATCCTCAAGGACTCAGACTTGGACTTGATCCTCAAGGACTCAGACTTGGACTTGATCCTCAAGGACTCAGACTTGGACTTGGACTCAGAGGGTGTGGACTCGATTACAGCACTGGTTTTGAAAGACAACACCAATAACAGAAATTGTCATACACACATACAGTTAATATTTAGCTCTATTATATAGAATGCAGCTACTCATATATATATATACATATCTTCATACCTGTGAGTGTGAATTATCCAGCATTTCAGTAAAAGATGAATTAATTAATATTTTATTCAGGTCTGTTGGCCTCCTGCCCATAGAACCAATGGAATAAAAATATATTGTATTACTTATCCAAATCAAGCTTATGCAATTGTATAGGGAAAAAAATCTCTAACTTTAATATATTGATAACAATAATAATAGTAATAATGATAATGATGTCATGGTAATAATAACTATAATGATAATGATATTAAACTGATACAGTTTATTGAATCTAAGAGTTTATTGATAAAAGTATAATAAGCTGTTTTAACAGCAACATTTCTTCTCTGAAACTGCCATAAAAGGAGCAGAAATGGTCTCTGCAGCTGTAAATGACACTGACATACACGTTTGCTTGTTATGCTACATATTGTGCTGCTAATATAACAGTCCTTCATACAATTAATTGTTTAACAACATCAGTGCATCAGTCTTTTACATCCTCAGCCTGGAAGAAGATGAAGAACAGAAAGTTTGTGGGTTCATTACCGGAGCAACACATCAGATCAAAGTCAAAACCTCTCATACTGGAAATGAACAAGTATGCCACTTCATTTTAATAGATCAAAATAGTGTATTATTGTTGTATTATAAATGATTGTTGCCTTTCAAATACTCTTATTAAATTTCCTTGTTCAGTGAACAAATGTAGTAGGCCTAAATTGGGGTTGATGGTGGATAATCAGTCCCTCTATTAATGAATGAAATCAGGTATGTTATATGGAGCAGAGACAGTGCCCCCTGTATCATGGCACCCCCTCTCCACATTACTATTGGATCCAAAGGAAAAACACAACCTTAAGAGTTTTTGCAGCAGTACCATTGCAAGAGTTGCCAGACCAAGGTTGTGCTCAGTGTCTGATTTTTAATCGATCTTAACTCCTAAAGCATTTTCCTAAGCAGAGGGTTTCCTTCCACAGAAAGGCTACCTTCCTAGGCTGATAGTCCCACCTACATAGTGATGCCAAGGCACCTTTAGGGCTCTATCGTGCTCCAAGATAGCTTGAATCTTGGCCTGGTGCCACAAGGTACCAAGTTTCTGTGGTGGGCTGCAAGATGTATCAGGAGTCTTGATTGTGGAAAACTTGTTTACTTGCAGGAAGAACTTGTACAGTTGGCCCTCTTTTGGTCCTTGAACTGGCCTGTGAATGAAGCATAAAACTGAGAGACATGTATGCTACTATGCTACACTTCAAAACTCAAAGCACCAAAATCCCTGTGCAAAGCACCACACCATTTAATAACAAACTAGAAATCTGCATTCCAAGGAATACAAGTCTCTGGCATGTGGGCATTCACTTATTTGGCCCATATCCCAAGTTCATTCATGTATAAGTGACTGAACATTAGTGAATATTCCTTGAGGACGTTCCTGAATCTGGATCAAGAGGCAGATCCACACCAAAATCGAGTCAATTCTTTCTTGGCCCATTCCCATAATACCCTGAAAATTTCATGAGATTCTGTCCAAGATTGCTTGAGTTATGTTGTACACAAACACACACATAAATAAGAATGAATGCATGTCCTCCTGGCAGATGCAGCAAATGACGTACGCTTTTTACACTGTGCTTTACCTATAGGCCTACTACCTATATCGTAAGCGCTTTTTTTTATGACCTCGTATCCTGAATTGCTACACCAGAGGGGAGCACTGTATTTTTGTCCAATCAGATGAGACCTTGTGCTGGAAGACACAGCCAAGTGAGGAATACATGGCGCCAATGTTGTTCATTTCGTTTTGAGTGACAGCTCATCGCCCAGGGAACCATCTGAACAGGCCACAGGTTCAGAGAGAATGGCCCCACACGAGGTTTGCTTAGGGCCTTGGGCACATAGGATGCTTGGCTGGTGAGCTGTAATTCAAATGAAATGTACGACAAAGGCTTCGTGCACACCTCGCTGGCTGGTTTCAGTTCTGCAGACAACAGATACATGGCTACGCTAACACAGTCATAATATCATAATCGAATCAGTCAATGATGCGAGAATGCAGAGGGAGCAATTAAAATTTGACCATTAACTGTCATCAAGCCGCGCTTGAAGCGCACCTATGGGCAGAGCCAGGATGCCTGTGAGTGTTTGTTTATTGGCATCTGGTTGGCTGCTTGTCACATCATACGCACATTTTTTCAGCTGACAACGAACCGGCTTCTGGTGTCTAAATGTATCATAAACGGTCAAAGCAGGCAGAGTGAAAATCAGTTGCTTCTTTAGAAGCGTAAGATTTCTGCTGCCTCGGGAGGGTACTAATGACTACTTACAGATAGTTCTCCATGTGTAGATAAAAATATAAACCAAAACATCCTAGCCAATACCTTGTTATCCAGGCTCAGTAACTAACTTGGTGGACTTCTTATCATGATATTGCAGATTTGAAGCTTAGTCCATTCTTTTTGATGTGTGTTTTGATATCTTAATATGTGTATGCACCTCATTCCAAATACATGTTTTTCTGAAGTATACTGGAGATTAATATGATAAAATACATTTAGGAACATTGTACTTAAGACACTACCTTATTCAGGCATTATAAACATGCTCCAGATATCATGCTCATTTTGTCTAGATATTTAGGTATTGCTGTTGTCTGTTAACTGTTTGTTGGCATAATCTTGTCACTAAGCCTGAAATACAATTTAATGGCCGCGACTTTATGGATTGTCTTGATATTTGGTTAACCTTTGGAGCTTGATACTCATTTCAGCTCTGCAGAACTGGTCATACTGCCAGTTATAACAGTTTATTTTTTTATGGAGATTTTGTTTTGGTAATATTGAATGTGTTATGAGACATGAAAAGTATCCATGGTCATATATAGAGTTTGATCTGATCAAACTTTTTTTTTAGATTTCATGAAAAACATTCGTAAATTATGTACCAGTCTCCACATATATTCATGTCATGATGTATGAAAATTATCCCAACCACCTCTTTATAATTGTCACACACATTTGAAGAAATACTCCTGTATCAGCCATTTATAAAAATATGTAATATATACCGGTAACATATTTCATCACTGATAGTTATTAATTAGGCCTGTGAATTATACACTTCGATTGATTCTTGATTCAATTATACTTTAGTAGTAAATTTCAGACTTGCTTTTAACTAAAAATTAATATTTTACTACAATGGATGTTAGTTAATTTAAGCAAGAAAAGTAAAATATAGCTTGTGCTCTGTTTGTCACCACCATTTTTGTTTCTGTGCAAGTGGAGCACTTTATTGGCAGGAGTTAAAATTATATCTTGAGCACATACATAGTAAATGGTCTCTACATCACAGTGTGCTCCAGATGTCAAAATTGACAGCTCACTGAGGGTTTTGGGGTGTGCATGCAGAAAAGAATAATGGACACTCATCAATTCAGGGGTAATGCATTGATTGGAATTTAATTGAGAATTTGCACATTGATGCATTAATTACTTGATGCATTGTTACACCCCTATTATTAATGCTGGGAATGTTTACTGTTTGTTTGTTTACACAATAATCCTGATTGTATTGTACATATGTTGAACAGCAGCTGTGAGATATTGGAATTAGCTAGCAATGAGTTCCACATAGTTCTATATATAATCACCATAATACAAGATTCTGTGTTTTAGTGATGGGCAGCAGTCACCAGGGGGCACCAGTAAATCCCTCATCTCAGAAATATCAAGTGCACCTGCACCTAAACAAGACCCACCAAGACCAAAGTAAGACTATATATGTATTTAAATATATCTGTGTGACGCAGACACTTACATTCATATATGCATAATATTCAAAAATAAAGTAACTGCAAGAAAGTGTACTTTCAAGAGCCAAAGATTTTGTTTTTATTTGGCTTGGATGACTGAAACATTAAAAATAGAATAAATTTTAATTTTTATATATCTGATATCTTATTTATTGGAATGTTATACAAGCAATCACATAATATATTTTTAATTCTTGTATAAATTAAGAAATACTTGGACAGTTTTCAGTTGTATGCAAGGAAGCCTGGTAATTTTTTCACTAACACATTTGTGCATTTACTGAATTCTTTGTGATTCTCTCTGATATACTAATTTTCAGTCAGTGTTATAAATCAGCTTCACTAATGATTGGTCATTTTCTTCATATGGATTAAACACTTTCATTTTGTTTTAATTGATAAAAAAACATTTATGCATGCACATGCAAAGAATTATATTATTAAACCAAAAAAAAATAATTTTGTCTGATATATAGATATATGCCACAGGGAGTGACATCTCCTGAGGAGTATGATTGCAGTACAGTAAAACCTCACCTAATGACTACCTTGGTTTAGCAACCACCTCAGAACAATGACCACTCTGACAGGTCCCAATGCTTTTTTGCTCTTTGTACAACAACTCACTTAGATGACCACCTCCCAAATGCGACCACTTTATAGAGGTACTGATGGTAGTTGTAATTGTAAGGTTTTAACTTTCACTGCTCAAAATACTAAAATAACATGATCTATTGAAGGACACTCAGATCTGCTAATGTGTTTTGGTGACTTCAAGAATTGGAATTACAAAGGCATGCAGTGGCCAGAGTTATATGGAATGATCAATTAATAATCAAAGATTTCTTTCTTTTATTCTATTGGTCATAAATCATGATTTAAAACAAAACACTAACACTTATTGATACACTCATTTTAAATCTGTTCCAGAGCTCCTGAACCTCCATACACAATTCTACAAGAACCTCCTGATGGTTATCCTGATTTTCTTGTTGCTGAGATCCATTTGCCCAAAGTGGTAAGTCTCATAACAAATATCATATATTTTTAGGTTTCAGTATGTAAAATGTATGTACAGTAGTCACCGGGCCTGGCTATCAAGATATAAATGAGAGGAAGCATGTGCTACCACCATGTAATGTAGTCCCAAACCAAAATGGAATCAAGCATGATAAGTAGCATTAAAAAAGTTTAAATCCTGGAAAATTTTTTTTTTTAAATACCAAATTACTAGATTTTTAGGCTTCTGTGTGTAAAATGAATGTGTATCAATTTGTATTTCAGAAATCTTCTGCTAGTGTAACACTTGACTTGGGAGAAGATCGCATTCTGTTACAGACCAGATCTAACATTTATTACCTAGATATCTACCTGCCGTATGACATGACACCTGAAGAATGTGGTGCACAATTTAACAGAAAAACACAGGTGAGAAGGAAGACCAGGAGGATTTAATTGAGTTCATTTCTGTGTCATATTATGCCAGGCAGGGACGTATTTAGTCATGAGTAGGCAGAACATGTATGCCCTGATAACTGAATGAAATGTATAAGCAAAACATAAAGTGTGTATTAATGACACAGACTGTTTTGAAGGCCAACTACATGGAAAGATAAATATTTATTTGCACTTGACAATTGACCTATCCACCACAGCTCAAATGCTCCGCCCTTTTAACTTATTTTTAAAATGAGCCCCCAAAACACTCCTACACATATGAACTTCCATGCCCATGGTAGCGAGAGCTGATTATAACATAATAATGACATCACAAAGGGCGATGGCGCATGACGTCTTATTGACTGACATCATCAACTGGTATCACTTGACCATTGTTTACTATATCGCAGTCATATATGAACTGTGTTGCAATATATATTGGATTATTTGTCCCATACGAATTATGTGCCAGGTAAGACATTATTATTCACTCGGCAGTCGGAGGAATGGCTCCCGCAGCCTATAGGCTTGAACTTTTTATACTGTCTCCTTCATATAAAAAATATCCCAGAAAACATTACAACATGGGCACTGGTAGTATTTACAGACTACACATGTTCTGTTTGACAGAGCTCTGTCAAATTATGCAAAATTATGTTTTTGTCAGATGATTGACGCTTTACAGTGTTTAAGGTCACCTGATTAATTGCTCCTTAGTCCCATGCTGATGTTTATTCATTGAATGAATATGCAATTAAGGTCCCATAGAGTTCATGGATAGGTCAATTGGTCATCCATTTGATTTGTTGGTAATTTGATTCATGGTATTAAGGCCCCAGGAAGGCTAGAAACACAACCACTTCTCATAAAAAAACAAAAAAAGTTACATTGCTGCCATCATATATTTAAAATTTTTTTCAGGAAAACTTCTTTTTTCACATTTGTTGGTGTATTTTTTTTTCCAAAAAGATCCAGGCCATTTCCATTCAACAGTTATTTGGTTTATCATCCAATTTTTCAAAATTAAAAGTTAAGCAGAAGGAAAATGTTTGGAGATAGGTATATGTTTTAAGATGATGATGTTGTTAATGCAGACAATTTCCAGATGTGAGATATTTTTATCTCTGTGTACAAAAATAAAATAATTTAAATTTTAAATCTTTATAATGTATTACTAAAACTGCATATTTGGCATATATAATGGAAGATATTTTGAGGATTCAAAGTGGACATATATCACCAAGGCTAAGATTAGTTTCAGTATTTATTTTAAATCTAAATATCACTGTGTTCTTAAAAGAAGCATACACTTAACTCAAGCTTTTCCTCATTGAAATGAATGTCATCTGTTTCATTTTGATATATACCATTACACACTTTTTAAGTGCTTGTTCTAATTTCCATATAAAACTTTCTCCTCTTTTCTTTGTTTCAGATATTGACTATAACAATGCCTGTGAAGCAACCAAGCTGACAACAGTTGGAATTATTTAATATTTAGTAGACAATTGTAATGAATGTTTTCTATATATCAGCTTAGAGAGACTTGCTGTTTTGTGAGTGCATATCAAGAGGTATCCGAATTAGCAAAGGGACATTTTTTTTATCTTAACATTTAAGTTTTTCCGGTTCAGAAGTTAATTAATTTTTCACCAAACCTGGTTAATTATTTGTCTCTGAAAAAGAGTTCCATGGAAATATTTACTTTACTGAGTCTTAAAGAATCTATCCTTAATCTTTCTGGCAGTATGAACAATGTTGTTTGTATTTTTTGTTTGTTCAAAATATAACATTGTATCTTTACATATTAAATAACCTAGATCATAACAAAATATCGTTTTTGTTTATCATTTGAATTCATCAAGTTTGCACGATACTTCTATAACAAAAACATGAGATCATTTGTGATTAATTATTCATCATGATAGTGAACAGATCTACATGATTCAGTTTAACTGTCAACCTTCATTGAAGACATCAAAAAGGTCACACACAAAAATAATTATGTGGATCCTTGGACCAAAAATATGGAGTGAGCTGACCATTTCTTTTGAATTATTAATCCAGAAAATATTTGAAATTTAACCAATTTTCAGGGTACAAAAAAATGGTGCAATAAAAAAAATGTATATTTAAACAACACTAAGGTCAATAAGCTCTCAATGTCTCTTCAGTGTGTCTAAAAATTGAAATTGTGCATTATTAAATCCTCACAACGAAGTTGCATGCATGAGGGGATTTTGTAATGCTTCTGTAAGTGCATCCTCCTGTCTTTAATTCTGTCTGTCTGTCATTACCTTTATTGGCTTCTGAATACATTTCAGCCTAACCATTTGACCAAAAACCTTGTATTTTTCACATACAGCTCATTTCCCAATAGGAGAAAATTGCTCTAAATCTTTCGTTCAACAGGTCAAAGTTCTAGGTCACAGGAACCACTTCTTAAAAAAAACGTGTGTATGCATTTTAAGCCAAACTTTTCATCATACATGGTCGTCTGTCACATATGGCCAACCTCCCTATGAGGAAGAACCCTGCCGATTTTTAGGTCAAGGTCACCGATTTTCATAGGGACCAGGCTTACAGTATAAATTTTCGAGTTTAGTTATGCCCCTCCTGTGAGGGGAGGCTCTCCTTTGCATTGCCCTGTAATGACACATAATTTCTTTGAAAAAACTGAGGCAAGAAAGCAAATAACGATACTGATACAGAGGTCTTGATATAGGTGCTTTTTTACCTGATTTCAGGAAGGAAGTGAGAAATGATTGTGAGGGAAGGTTGAAATTTCAGGAAGGAATGGGAAATGATCGGGAGGAAATGTGGATAAGTGTTTGGGAAGGAAGGTGAAAATTTCAGGATGGAATAGCGAAATGATCGTATGGGAAGGTGGAATGTTCAGGAAAGAATGATAAATGATGGGGGGAAAGGGGGAAATTTTTCAGAAAGGAATGTGCGAAAATGGTGATGGATTTTGGAAATTTCAGGAAGAAATAATAGATTTTTGTGAAAGAAGGTGGAAATTTGAGGAAGGAATGGAAAATGATTGTGATGGAAAGTGGAAATTTCAGGAAGGAATGGAAAATGATTGATAAGGAAGGGGGAAATTTCAGGAAGGAATGATAAGTGTTTGTGAGGGAAGATGGACATTTCATAGGGAATAGGAAATGATGATCGCGAGGGAAGGTGGATATTTCATTAAGTAATGATAAATGATTGTAAGCGAAGGTGAAATTTCAGGGAGGAATTGGAAATGATCGCGAGGGAAAGTAAAAATTTCAGGAAGGAATGGTAAATGATTGTGAGGGAAGGTGTATATTTCAGAAAGAATTAGGATATGATAGTAAGGGAAGCTGTCATTTTCAGGAAGGAATGCTAAATGGTCGTTAGGGAAGGTGGAAATTTCTGGAAAGGATGAGAAATGATTGATAGAAGGTGAAAGTTCTAGAAAGCATAGGAACATCAGGCACAAAGAGAACACGAAGGGAAGTGGGAATATCTTGATTGAACAAAGGTAAATTGTAAGGGAAGTTTATATCATGATATCATGATAAGTCATCTGAGCTATAGCGATCACCCTTTGTCCGTCCGGCCGTCCGTCTGTTAACAGGGCACAAATCATTACCGTTGGACCTAGAAATTTCTAGCTGTACATTTAAGGAGGTCCATGAAAAATCTCCTTGGACACCTGAAAAGAGGTCTCTGTTTCCCATATCCTCTGAGCTTGAGGGCTCGTAAGTACCCCCCCCCCCCCCAGAATAATTAAAAGTTTGATACAAAATTACAAGTATCTAAATAACTAATGCATTGATACCCATGATACTTTCCATGCATATTGATCATGGAGTGTTTCATCAGTTCCTGTAGACTGGTGACGCCACCTTATTTTTTCGAATTTTTACACATTTTTTTTTCTGTAAGGTCTATTGGCAAAATGCATGATTTGGAGCCTTCTGGGAGTCATTCTACCTTTCCTTGTTCAAGCCTCCTTGAATTCAGCTGAGCGCCATGGCCCATGGGCCACATGTTTATTCTGGAAGAATTACTCGTGGTGAATGTCCCACAAGAATTCATGAAAGGGAAGTGTGAATCACATTGCCTTGTTTTCTCTCATAAATCGCTTATTGTTTTGGATATAAGAGAGCAATCGAAATGCATCAACTTGACTTTTTCTTCCAAGCATTTATGTGTCAACTGAAAATACCATGAAATAATTTGACCTTGATCAGATTCATATGTGACAGGTATTAATAAACCAATGCATAGAAGAAATTGCAAATAAGATGTAAAATTGCAAATAAGGTTGCTCCGATAAAGGCTTCCAGTCCATACATAAAATTAATATCGAAACGATTAACTAATCTGATGTAATGCAACATATTGTTAACCGATGACATAGATGTATTAACTACGATGCATTAAATTGCATTAAGACACCATTCTTAATGTCAAACATAACTTTTAAGGTCGAACGTATCGAAACAGGGGCGTCTGACGATACCAATATGATCTTTAACCTTATATCGCGATACCTGCCCCTACTTTTTTCAAACCTTAAATGTATCAACTTTACACGTTCAGGTGTAACACAGCAAACTGTATCATCGTTGAAAAATATTCAAAGCCTTTGAGGCATTCAGTTAGTATACTTGAAAGTTATGAGAAATATAATATTTTATATTTTGCTGCACAAAATAACTGTTAGGGTGCACATTTCAGTTATTTTTTTTCCCACATAACAGGTTGGGTAACCAATACATACCCGCCCACATACAGGCTTCATCTCATGGCATATGTTATCAATTGTCTGGGTCTGACGAGTACTCCGGCCTATATTATCGCTGGAGATAAACAGTTGCTCAATTTATATTACTTACAAATCATAACAAGTTCCACTTCATGTTCTTATCTAAAAGGCATGACACACATGTCCATCTTCGTTTTGACAAGAGAGATTATCTGATGACGGGTATATATTTGACAGCAGCAAAAGATAGTGACCAACCGTTTGATACTCGATGGTCTATGTTTTTCTTTCTCAATATTAATTATTCATTCTTTTTCAAATATTTCTCACGTCCCCAGTGCCAATTCATTTATCCTATTGAAAAAAAACTTTTCCCCATTTCTGCATTGAAAAGATTCCCAGTCAATTTAGAATTACATAAGCACAGTTTCAAGATCCTCACACACACACACACACACACACACACACGCATTTCAAGCACTGTACATTTAAAGAGGTTAAAAAAGGATTTCGAAAATGATTAAACATATAAGATTAAACGATGAAGAACAGAACCTGAGTTAGATTCGAAAACACTACAGAGTTTATAAGCGACATTTCTCTTTATAAGTATTCCTGCGGCCTTTGTTTACATATCAAAGAAAGAGTAATTATATTTTTTTTCGGTGACAAGCCTAGACAATTCATATTACCACTGTCCTCAAAATGTTTATTTTCTTTGCCCCCTTCAAACTCTTATGTATTTGATCACGCTGCCTGAGGGAGCCGGCGCGGGTACCAATAAGACTTTAACGTGACCGGCTCTGACCCCTCTTTACTTTTCCTGACCTGACCTCACCATGAAGATCAGCTCAAGAGCTGGTGAGATGTTACATATACGGGGGGGGGGGGGCTCCTAAAATAATGTAGGTTTCATTTAAATATAGCAATCTCAGTGGAACATTTCCATGGCTCTTTTTTTGTTTCAGCTTGATGGATACAAAACACTTTTCCTTATCTGGTCGAAACAAAGTTTCTTTTTAAAAGAAACCGTGGCGCCCCTGTACCGGTTATCATATGGACCGCCTTTTTTCAACAAAACTGCATTTACATGTACTCTGTAATTTTCAGTGATTCTAAAATCCGATTTATCATCAGTATGAACGCTATACTTGTCCAATGTGATGAGTGAAAAACTGGTTACTTGCGTGTAGGGTGTGTTTATGTGTGTGTTTGAGAGATAGAAAAGAGAGACTGACAGACAGACTGACAAATAGACATATTGATAGAGAAAAAGAGAAGTAAGGATATAGAGCCCATAAGCTAGGGACTGCAGCAGTCATGTCTCCCTTCTCGTCATTGGCCCAGATTTGGTTCTCAGTTATGTTGGGTTCGCCGTCCGCTTTTAAGGTGCAAAATAGGTACACACCAAATAAAGACCATTTTTTAGGTGATATCTTATTTATTGGAATCACATTAATCATAGTGATGTATAGTCTAATTAATCATGATATATTCATGTGATTTATAAAAGATCACAACAAACGTTTGGGTTTTTGTGACAGCTCCATATCTTAAACCCTTTGCTGAGATTGAGATAAAAGCGAGGCCTGATAACGGCTGACTATGAAGGTCTCTGATATTAACGAGCTTCTCATTTTCAAGGAAGGCGCATCACTGAGACGATGTACAAAATGAAATCCCATGACACCCATCCGCTGGTGTTTTTACTGATGGTGTTTACATATATTTCCATATGTTCAGCATCCTCAGGTAAGATTTTAATTTAAATTTCGCATTAAATACTGCTTGCATGGAAACCTGCGATCCTTGTAAAAGTTTATCAAGTGAGTTCATGTAAATTATCCGTTGTTACCTCAATGGAAACAGACTATATTTATTCTTTAACAGAATAAGAGAGTTATGTTTAACGGAAGCGTAAAATGATGGTACAGGCTAGGAAACGCTTATTGTTAAAAGAATTATAAGATTTAGCACAATAATCTATCTGCGCGTGTGTTTATTCATGAGTATATGCGCGAAACATTATGCCTATTTATACGCACCCATTAAGTTTGAAAACCTTATGACGGGTATGCTTATTTACACGCACACTGGATTTACTCTTAAAAACATAATGAAACCGTAGTCTGCATATGTTTTTTATATTTTATTTAACTTCAAGATTTAAAGATTGAAAACATTAATACAGTTTGGCTGATTTAAATATAATACATGCACAGAAACATGATCACATTGTCTATTGGATTGTGCAAATGACACTTTATAAATACATTTTTTTTTCAAAAGAAAATTCACAAATATACCATAACACATTTTAACCAGAAAAACATACAAAAAAGGAGGACCTTAACGCTTTCTGAAAATATATTTCAGGCTGTTCGTTTTCGAAATTGAAAAAAATTAGAAAAAAATTTGACTGTTTACCCGAAATAAAAAAAAAACCGGAAATTTTGTATGACAGATCGTCTTATTTTAAGCAAATATATAGGGATTAGCAGATATAAGTAATGGAATTTAATAATGGCACTCCATGGAAGGTAGCAGATCTATGTGAAAAACACAGTTCCGTGTTGTCTTCGGCTTGCCTTTAATTTAAGGTAATTAAAATGATCAAACAAAATGTTACACAAGGCTCTGTTGAAATAAGAGAAGTAATAATCTGTGTTAGAAATGATGGCTTTTGTCCGTGATCTTTGTGCCGTGAGTGGGCAAAGCACAGAGATCGACCATGAGCAGATTTTGTGTTTATATGCGACCTTTATAAACTCAAAATTCTACAGGCCAGGTTATTTCTACTAAAATTAGAGAATTTCTGTTGAATAGAATCACTTCATCCTGTAAATATTTTGCTGTGTTATTGCCGCTTATTATTACTGACCAATGCAGACACGAACATAGCAGCACGGTTTAGGCCACGGCAGGCTATTTGAGTACATGGCGGCCATGCAACGATTTTCCGTACCGATTGATACTGATTTTCCGGAGCTATTAAACAATTAATTCCATTTATTTCCCAAGATGAATTGATTTAATCGAACAAATTGTAGAGAAACCTAACAAAATGCTGTTGCCTTGGTGTCTTTAGAACAAGCTTTCGTATTTCTTGTCCGTCAGTATCTGGTAAAGTCCGGTACTCGCAGGCAGGTTATCAATCATTCCGAATCGTTAATCCGAACAATCGTTTATCGGAACAGAAACCCTGACCCCTGATCCTTTCGGATCAAGGATGCTTTACTTGCAACAGGCTTGCTGATATGTTATAGACAGGAGATACCCGATGTGCCATAAATCAACTAGACTGGACTACATTGATTCTAAGTTGTGACAGTATGATAACATGTTTGGTACTTTGAAGTAGTATATGAATCATAGTGTCCGATACACTCTCGGATCCCAAAATAACTACGCGTAACGTATAAATAATAGTGAACACGGTACGGGAGCAAAACGTTATGTTTGGTCGAATTTCGGAAAAAAAGAACACAAAATGTCAAAAATATAATTAGCTACTCGGAAGCAACTTTCCAACCAACACGGGTAAACAGTACATACAAGACCAATGTATCGTTCGTTCAAACTAACATGAATGCCCCTTAGAAACATTTGATTGATTTATGAATAACATTGTAGCAAGCCAAACCTGTGCGTCTAGCGGAGTTATTGCAACGTTGCAATATACAAGAAAAAACAATGAACATTGCGCTTCATTACTGTTTTGGAGCTTATTTCTCAGTTTGAGACTTATATATATATATATATATATATATATATATATATATATATATATATGGCCTTAAAACTGAAATGAGTCACGGGTGCCGGCATCCTTATATAGTGGGGTATTTAACATACATTTAAGTATAATAAAAAGTAAGAATAATATATTTATTCTTATTTTTTTATTTGAATTTAATTTAATTTGCATTTTCGTCATTCTGAATAATTTCTTCCTTCCGACCGTACGTCCATCGTCCAACGTCCGTACGTTAGCAGGATACACATCTCAAAGTAAAATTCTGCCTGAAATTCAAGCAGGTCTTGGTTAAATTTCCTTGTCAATCGGAAATTAGGTCCAAATAATTATTTTGCTATATTCTGCTAGCTGTAACAAGCGAAAACATGGTTTTGAGTATTTTAAAAGTCTGACTGTTCTGAATAATCAGGGCTGTTGAACATAAATTTACAATCGGACCTTACAATTACAATAATATACCTCATGTATACTTATACGTATGCACATGTCACCATGCAAACGTTGATCAAAATTGATAAAACTAGCTCATTACAAATGTTAGAGATTTGATAATTCACTATAATCAGCCCAGTCAGAGGAAAATTAACAGAAAAGCTCAATTTTACATTAACCGAAACATAGATAGCCTTGACATTTAATGTGCTTATTCATCTCTGATAGCTTAATCTTTTATATGAGAAGTAAAATTTTTTGTTAGCTCAGCTGACTGTTAGTCATCTGAGCTATAGCGATCACTCTTTGTCCGTCGTCCGTCTTGCCGTCCGTCCGTCTGTCCGTTAACCTGGCACAAATCGTAAACGCTGGACCTAGAATCTTGTAACTTTACATTCTGAGAGGTCCATGAAAAATCTCTTTGGAAACCAGAAATTAGGTCTCTGTTACCTATATCCTTTGAGCTATGGCACTCCAAAGTACAGCTCAGAATACTGGAAAAATTGATACAAAAGCTGAAGTATCTGAACAACTAATGCAAAGATCACCATAATTGTTTGAATTGATATGGATCATGGAGTGTTTCATCAGTTTCTGCAGACTGGTGGCACCACCTGTATTAGTTCGGGTTTTTTACGAATTTTTTTCTCTATTTTTGAGGCCTTTAAAGATGTGAACATCTGTTAACAGGGCACAAATCGTAAAGACTGGACCTAGAATCTTAATTCTTGACACACTGAGAGACCTATGAAAAGTCTCCATGGAAACCAAAAATTAGGTCTCTGTTACCCATATCCTTTGAGCTATGGGGCCCCAAATTACCCCCCCCCCCCATAATAGTCAAAAATTTCATACAAAAACTTCAATATCTCATTTAACTACATCACTGATGGTCATTATTTTTTGCATACATATTGATCATAAGATGTTCAATCAGTTCCTGCAGACTGGTGGCGTCACCTGTATTTTTTTATTTTTTACGATTTTTTTTCTTTATTTTTGAGACCTTTAAGGATGCTGTCATCTGTCATCTGTCAACGTGGCACAATTTGTAACAACAGGACCTAGAATCTTCATTCTTGTCATGCAAGGAGGCCCATGAAAAGAGTCTGTGGAAACCTGAAATTAGGTCTCTGTTACCCATATCCTTCAAGCTATAGGACTCCGAAGTATCCCTCAGAATAATGGAAAATTTGATACAAAAGCTGAAGTATCTGAACAACTAATGCAGAGATTAGCATGATTCTTTGCATGGATATTGACCATTAAATGTTTTTATTAGTTTCTGCAGACTGGTGGTACCACCTGTATTTTTTTTTTGGTTTATGCATTTTTTCTCTATTTTTGAGATATATAAATACAGTTACAATCTTGGCCTGTTCATTAATCTGTTTGATGCTTCAGTTGAATGGGTATATACTACCATTCAGATGATAAAATTTCCTTTGGCAAATCTCTTCCAAGTCAGCTGAGCGTCATGACCCATGGGTCACTTGTTTTTATATGATTTCAAGATTTATCCTTTGGACCAACAACTGACCTTCATGTGACAGATAAACACTGCACTCAAATATCCGATAAAATAGGTATAATTATACCATCTGTCAGACACATTTCCCGATCACCATGGTAAGTTGTTCTCAATAATTAGTCCGTTCTGAGTAAAATACCATAATTATAATTTCCAATTTCTCAATAGCTTATTTTATACAGACATTTATGATGGATTTTGAGACCGACAACTGACCTTCATGTGACAGGTAGACTCTGCAGTCACATATCTGACTTTGAATGATAAAACTGACAACATAGATGACATCTGTCAGATCCATTGCGCGGGTATCATGAAACGTTGTCACAAAAGTAAGCCATACAATCCTTGAGATACTCCAAAGAAGACACCGATGACCTAACAGTGCCACCAGGGGCATCATATCGAGGCCGGACCAAAGATCAACCAGTCACCCAGAACCCTTGTTTTACTTCTGATTTCTCCTTTCAATAGAAAGTTAAGAACCGGTTAAGAATAAATATGTACTCTCATCCTGCTACTTCTTCCTGTATTAGGGAAGGAACGGGCCGGCCCTATGGGACACGGTTTCAGAATTCCGTTACCTCTAGACCCCTGTCTCAACCTTCTTCAGTTAGTCAGTCCGTCAAACAGTTCTTGCAAATGTCATGAAAGATGTAAAATTGGTCACTTGCTTTATAAATTACAGATGGATAGGTCATATTATATGTGTTACAAAAAAATGTAATCACTCTATTCCTCTCATTCAACTATTCATAAAATACAAACTATTTCACAGCCATATACGTAAATAAAAATAAATCTCGCATTATACACTTGTCTCTGCAAATGTTTATTTAAGCAGTTTGATGTTTCCTTTTGTTTCAGAATACTGGCACCACTTTGGTAACAACGAGAAGGGACATCGGTTCTCCCCTCTGACCCAGATAAACAGAGAGAATGCCAAGAACCTTACGGTGGCCTGGAAGTACCACTACGGTCTCCTTTCTGACGTGTTCTCCCACCAAGTCACGCCCATCATGGTGGACGACGGGTCAGGTCAAGGTCAGTTTTTAAGGTTATAAACTTTACACAATGAACGATTTGGTATGCACAAAGGCGATCGAAATGCTATCATTACGGTTCATTTTGTCACTATTTTAGATAATTAGGCATAAACAGCGGCGTACCTAGCCTCATTGCCGCCCGGGGCGGTCTCAGAAATTGCCGCCCCTCTAACAAAACATTACAAACCTGGATAACATATTGAAATATATCGTGTCAAATGTCTTTGTTACAGGCTTGTATTTGACCACAACGCAATAATATGGATTCACTGGCAGGTAATTCTTCCGCCAAACATTAAAGAGCAGACATCTCTTTGCTAATGTAAATCAAAAGATCGCTTGAAGCTCAAACAATTATATTTCATCATGAAGTGAACAGAAAGGAATAAAACGAATAAATTGTAACTATAAACAGATTACACGGCAAGATACACATATAATGTGTGAAAATAAACTTTCATCATTCATGAAAACACGATTCATGATTACTTTATACTCAGCTTTGGAAAAAACCTTTATTTGGTGAGTGTTATTCCATTCTCAACGTATACAAATACCTTGTCACATTTATAATTCCACCTCTTGTTAACGCATATGACAGAAGGTACACCTAATAGAGCTATTGAGATATGCATGGTACTGCTCCATGCAAGGAACTTTAGTCTTTACTAAAAAAGCGTAATTCATGAGTTAAGCCTATATATGTAGGCAGGACATGTTTAATATTTTCACATAAAAAATCCATTGTTTGGACAAACTGACTTTGTTTAATTAAAAAATCCTCCAAGTTAAAAGCACACTTTATTTCAAGGCTACATCAAAATCATTTAAGAATAATAGTGACTATGCACTTTGCGAGGTTTTATTTATGAACTTATGACTATTTTTTATTCATTAAAGTATTTAGATAAATTTCAAGTAATAAAATAATTCAATTATATATTATAATTTAATTTCAAATGATTTGTCACAATATACAACAATTGTCTGTAGGTAGTGGATAATTAACCTGTTAATAACATAATTAACAGTACAGGTAGATATATCTTTAATTTAAGTTTTGAACTCTAAAAGTTAAAACAGATATTTGATACGCATATTGAACATTGGCTAAGCGGCCAGGGGGAATCATCCCGCCGGACAGTTATAATAGAAATATATTTTAAAATTAAATAATTCCTACATAGGCCTGGGTGTTAATTGTTTTTATTCACGTTACATAAAAGATCATGCAGGCCATATTGGTTAATCAAAAGACACAGGCATTTATAGGTAGTATTCATTATATACACGATAGTGTAAACGTCTGTATTTTAACAAGACTGCTGTTAGAATCATGGAAAAAGGGCGTTTCAGGTTGTTTCAGGCTGTTTAAATATCCTGGCATTTCGGGAATTCAAGGGTTCAAGAATGGAAATTCGTAATACTTTCCAAGGACAGAGCAACACAATTCGTAAAATGATTTTTTTCGCACAATGTGTATGACAGACACGCCACCCCCACCACCGGGAGCCATTGGTCTTCTGGCAGGGTTTTCCCTGGTAATTATCATGCGCTGCTAGGGATTTCTGTAAACGACGACCGCCCTGAAATGCAGGCTTTTTGCATGACTGGTCAGTTTATCGATGGCTTTCTGACATTGCAAGACCACAGATCTTAACAAAGAATAACTACAGATATGTATTTCTTTTTTGCGTATAGATTTCCTCTATAGAGATCGTTTGATCGTTCGAGAATTTGGTTGGTTCCACTGCCAACTGTTTAATCTCTGAAATTCTTGAAAAGGGACAAAAAGGCCGAATTTGAACTTTTTGAGAACTCCTTATGCCACTGATTATACTAAATCCCAGAAATGCCGCCCATAAAAAAAATGTACAATTCGTTCGTAAATCATTCTGTAGGTTCCACAGTCCAGTTTTATGTCTTTGGAATACTTGAACTTCGGACAAAAAGGCCGAATTTGTACTTTTTGAGAACTCCTTATGCCACTGATTATACTAAATTCGAGAAATGCCGCCCATAAAAAAATGTACGAAACGTTCGCTAATCATTTGGTAGGTTCAATTGTCCAGTTAATAATCCCTGGAATACTTGAACATGGGACAAAATGTATTTTTTGAGAACTCCTTATGCCACTGATTATACTTAATCCCAGATATGCCGCCCATAAAAAAAATGTACAAAACATTGGCTAATCATTTGTTAGGTTCCATTGTCCAGTTTATAATCCCTGGAATACTTGAACATAGGACAAAGCGACAAATTTGTATTTTTTGAGGAATTCCTTGTGCCACTCATTATACTAATTCCTCGAAATGCCGCCCCCGAAAATGTGCCGCCCGGGCCGGACCGCCCCTGCCGCCCCCCCCCCCCCCCCCCTTAGGTACGCCACTGGGCATAAAGAATAATTAAGCATAAATCTTACTTATTCTGCGACATACTAGCTTTTTAACCCTATGTTCCCCTTTTATTGCATATTTTCCAAATATACATTATAACAAAAGTAGGGCATATCATGTGAAAAATGCTTCGCCATCTAAGTTTCTAGAAAAAAAATCTTCATTTGAATTTTATCTGATTTTTTAACGATACGAAACATAATAAATTTGGAAGACATTACTAACTAATGGAATAAACTGAGTTCAAGGTTGATTGTTATTAGGCGCGGGTATTAATACTTACTTCATGAGTTAACCCCCTTAAAATATGTACCTGATGGAAACATGTGGGGAAAAAATATTTTTTTGAATTTTTAGAGTAGTGTAACCCCCCTGTACATGGCCTCTGAAAGTTGTGAAGTCCTAATAAACGTCAAAAGCATCATAAAGCCAACTCCTATAAGGATACAAGGCTTACAAGGGTTGATAAGTTTATTACTATACCAATATTTTGCTTCTATTGTTTGCGTATGGACTTTGTCAGATTCCCCAGAGTACAAAAGTTTTTCCCCTTTTTTTTTTTTTGGGGGGGGGGGGGGGTGGTTACGTTACCTTTTTTTTGTCTTCTGCCATGTTTGTGCAAGATCTCACATATGGCTGATTTTCATAATATTAGTCTGAGGTGACAGTGTTGCACCTGATATTTACTTTGTACCTTGACCTGAATTCCATGGTCGTTGACTCCATATCTTATTCCCAATTATCGCTCAGTTGATAAAGGTCAAGGGGGATTCCAATGATCGCTAAGTGTGACTGTAAACTTCTAGTTTTTCTTTATTTACGGACATGTAAACCACCATATTTAAAATATTTTGGGAAGATATGCCTCTATATAACTCACATTATTTTGTTTTACTAGGTAATTCTCTATATTTGCTTTTTATTAAGGAAAAAATATATATTTTGGATATATTTTTGCAAATGTAATGAAAAATCAATATATGCCAAGTAACAATATGCAATAATTATCGAGATTTAAGTTCAATACTTGAAAATTCGCATCAAATAAAAGCATAAATTAAACATATTTTGATTAAATTTATACTAGAAAACCTTTCTATCAACAAAAAGAAGTTGTGAGGCGTGTTAAGCAAAACTTTCTGTGCTTTCCCCTCCAATATGTGGGGATTCTTTCCAAAATGGCTGAAAATATTTGTGAGAATCTTTGATTCAGACTAACCTTCATGTACATACCTCTCAAAAGTTGTGGTTCACTGATATTTTGCATAAAAGCAATTTTGGCTCTTGGGATATGGATATGTTATCATTGTTGTTCGAAATTAACAAAAGCTTGATACATTGATGATGAAATGAATGAAAGGAAGATATACAGCCACCCTCACACTCAAAAAGTTCAATCTAATAACTACGGTATAAAAGATATGGACACTTTTAAAGAACGGACCAAACTCTAAAAGATATAAAAGTGCATGACTACAGTTTAATTGTTCAAAAAGCCGTTTATGTGTTTGTTTTCGCAGAAGTTTTTATCTCATTCACAAAATAAAAACACATGATGGACGTTTAACTGAAACATCTTTATCAATAATTGCTTTATAATATTGCTAAAGTTTGGAAGACACTCATAAATGAACCATTAAACTTTCATAAAAAAAGGTTCAAAGATACTAAATATACAGATGATTCCGATGAATCTAACACCATCTCTAAAAATATATATAAGGTTAACATGTTCAACAAATAATAAGAAAATCCCTGCATGCAATAATTATTGAGAAATCCTATGAGTTTTACTTGAAAAAGACCATGAAAAGGGAAATTTTACATCTGATAGTCCCTTTTATAAGCATTATTTTGCCTAATTTTGTTAAAACTTTGAATAGTGACTAGAAAATGGGTATGCCGGATGAATTTTGTTTTCAAAGTCAGAGTTATAAATGTCAGTTGAATGTAAACGTGAATCTCTAAATAAATCGAAAGTACTCACTACAAAAAAATATTAATTATAGGTGGCTCATGTACAAAGGATAAATTTATCTATGATGGATAAGTATAGATAATTTTAAAGAGATGTATGGATTAATTGTCAAAAATTGAATTCCTAATGAACTTCAAATTAAAAGATTATTGTGCATAACAGGATTGATAACAGTAATGAATATCTATATGATAGTTATTATTTTCAATTTATGATCCTTAAATCAATTTAAGTGCAGCAAGGATTAAGACTGGCTGTCAAGGTGTTTACAATCACATAGCTCACAGATTATAGGTCATTATTACTTAATTTAGGGTTTCTTACAGGATTGACCAGGACTTGTTTGGAGGCATCTTCCTCAAGAACCATCTTGTACTTTGACCTTGTTTTCGATGTTACCAATTTTCTTTGCGATACTTTTTTCAGTTTTATTTTTATCATACAGATAGAGACCTTCCCACAAATACGACTAGTATGGGATTTTGTGAGGGAGACACAGTCTATTTATTTTATAGTTATAACTGAAAAGATGTTTCCATTTGCAAAAGTATGGCCATCAATCTATAAAAGAAAGAAATGTTCCAAAAGGGCGCCCTGAACCTGTGAGTCCTTATCTGTAGCACTTAAAGGAGATATTTACAAGTGGAATATATTTTTGTATTTTTTTGTTTGAAATATTTTCCTATACTGTTATAAACTCATTCACTGCAAGACTAGGCTATAGAACGAAAGTGTGGATTGACAAAACCATGTCTTCATGATAAATCTTTTAACGAAGGCAATAATCGTAATATGTTAGGCAAATGTAGATTTTGTTAAGCCCATTACTCTTTCGACAGCATTTCCCACTTAAAATAGTCCAAAAATATTTAACAGCAGTGTGTTGAACATATTTTTTAGACTCTGAAGTAATAGACCAGCTTTTATAAAGCAGTATACCAGTATATGTTTTGATAAAATCAATGTCACATATGACTTGATGGCTATATATGCATCATTTGCTGATTTGAATGATTTATTCACATTTTGAGACAAAGCTATGGATATACACCTATTATATCAATCAACTTCAGTAATAAAACATCAATACCAGTTAGTGTGATCATGTCAGCACATTTGGCACAACTTCAGCGGTTTTAAAGCCCAGTTTATAAAGGAGTTGAAGAATCTATGAAAAAGACTGAAAAAATGTATTTTTTTTTTAATTTTATGCAATCTTCAGAGGGGCTGTACAAGGGGATTACACTTGAAAGAAAATTTTGAAAAAAAAAAATATTTTCAAAGGTTTTATGTGCAGGTACATGAATTCAGGGTGTTAGAGTATTTAGTGTCCTAAATTTGTAAAATAATACCCTTCCGTATTGTTATTCCCCAGAGAAAAGCACTAAGCATAATTTGTGTTGCTCTAGAAACTTGTCAACAATTATACTCTTGCAGATATTCTGAGGTTTTCTGCATGATACAATCTGAACGTATTACGGCTTGACCCCATATTCCTCGTCACACTCATTTTGTAACTCGCGATTTTCCCGGCAAGTACAATATCTGGTTGGGTTGTCACAGCTGAATCAGTTATAATCTCGACTGGTGCAGCTGGTCTTTCAGCGGGGGCGGATTTAGGGGGGGGGGGGGGGGCTGAGCTGGTTTCGACTTAACCAAAAAAATCTGGGAAAACAACTCATAGTTCACCGTCACGCTTCCAGTTACAATGTTTGTCTTGGTTTATAATGCATTTAAGCTACTCCAGATTGCACGATTATAACCTAAATTTTCAAAAAAAATTATACACCTGTTCCTTTATTCGCCCCTGTTAGGCATATGCATTCGGCAGATTAGGTTATATACGGGTATATACAGTTACTGTTGCGTATTTTGAGAATATGTATAAACTGCTTTTAGGTCGTGATCTTCTGCTCTTTTGCACCCCATGGAATGATATAATCGCACTGAATCCTGTGACTGGTGAAAATGTGTGGAACCAAACTGGAGTCAGAACTGACGACATTCAGCGATATTTCCCAGGGCCTAGGTAAGAAAATTCTTACTGAGTTAATGTGTACATACCTCATACATATAAAGAATAATGAAATATATCATAATTTCGTCTGGAACCAAAATACGAAAATCACAATTATAGTTGATTTAATTAACCTTGATCATTTATCCAATCTGCATCCTTAATATCCTTAATTATAAAACTTCAGGAAAACGACCACCATCGACCACAGGATAAAGAGGCTGAACGCTGCAGAAAACATGCTCCAGCGCTATAACGCAATTTTATCAAATTATTTTTAATTGTTTTGCGTTACATTTCCTGCTTGGGATGGCTTACCCTTTTAAGTTTGGTCAGATATGACCATTGTTTTCAAGCCCCGATATGTTAATGTATAATATAGTCGGTCAGCGTGATGACATACAACAGCCCCTCCATATTAAGGAGAATATACTTATATAGAAAAGAACATAAACTGTACCGAGTATTGTATGAAAAAATTGGTATTTACTCGTGATAAACTGAGGTAACGTTTGGCTCATGTTTATAGACTTTGCAAGACAGGCTGGGAAGACAAACCAGGCTTTATGACGTCATGGGTAGCCGTGACAACCCGGCTCAGTAGGCACTGATAATTGGGCTGGTAAGCCTACTTGAGTCGTGATACAAGCAATATCGAGGAATGCATCGCAGTGGTCTTCCATCATGTTGCATTCATATTGTGGGAAAAGCCCATAATCTTAATATTAGGCGACGAATGATGAGTTAACACAAGAGAATACATAAGAACTCACAACCCAAACTGAAACTCCGTCTCTATGGTAACAAATCATTTTCTGTATTGCGTTTGCTGCGTCCAGTGACCAGTGTGAGCCATGCCTGTATTCATGCGGTCAGACATTCAACAAATATGCGGACGAGTTTACCAATATGCTGAGTTGAAACGGTTTCCGCTCAGTTTTGGTGTTGTTAGAAAGTATACTAAAAAGATAATGATTAGTCTGGTTTGTGTCAATTGACAGTTTAACTTGAGGCTTTGAGGCGTTGTCAGAAATGACGAAATATTTGCATCCCCATTTAGAGCCTTATAGTGTGCTCCTCCCTGAAGGAAGCAACGGCACTCTGGCAGCCAGTAAGCTGGCCCTTGACTAGTCGTGACAACCCGACTCAGTAGGCAATCGGATAATTGGGCTGGTAAGCCTACTCGAGTCGTGATACTAGTAATATCGAGGAATGTATCGCAGTGGTCTTGCATCAGGTTGCATTCATATTGTGGTGAACGGTCCATAATCTCAATATTATGCTAAGAATGATGAATAAAGTATTATACATTATACACAGTATTATGCATGTGAGCTCACAACCAAAACTGAAACGCCGTCTCCACAGACACGGGTCAGTTCCTGTTTCGCCTGCAACTTCCTGCGTCCTGTAACCAGTGCGAGCCATGCTCGTGTTTATGCGGTCATAAATTCAACAAACACGCTGAGGGGTTCACTAATGTGCTGGGTTAAAACGGAACTTTTCCTGCTCATGTTTGATATAATTAGAAAGTACACAAAAAATGCTAACGATTGGTCTGGTTTATGTTGATTGGTACTGTACGTTGTCAGAAATGACGAAAATATTTGCATCTTCATAAGGCCTTATAATGGCGTGGCTCCCAGAGAGCTTTTGTTGATATTAAACGATTTCAACGCCAGAGTGGGTACAGACCGTAAATTCTCTTTGGTGTCCGCAAGCTGAATGGTAACAGCCAGGGGCTAGCTGCTGGAGCTCTCAACCAAGCCAAGAATATCGTGGAAGCACCAAAGATCACCGCCGCTGGCGCAATCTGGGCCTAGTCAAGGTCAGTATGGCGTTGTTACGACGGGTGTTCATCATTCGAAGATGAAAGATGACGGATTGGGACACCGATCATTCTTAAGTAAGCAGAAGTTTAGATTGCTTCGTCGCAAAAGGCAAGAAATGTGTCTCCAAAAGACCATTGCCTGATCTACACACTCGGTCTACTATTCCATCACACAGGCCAACCAAAAACTCCAAACAACGTTTCCCTGTATTATCTAAAACAGAGTCTGCCATTCAAGGATTCATCTTCACAGCCGCTGCAAGTTCAGACGTTCATAAACCGACTGTCAAACCTCTAGTGGAAATTCCAATCGTCTTCCAAGACAGTCGATGCCACAGAAATGTCCAACATGTGGTGCTGTCAAGAAAACTGGGTTCATACCATGAATTGTAAATAACCACAATGACATTCGCTGGAAGTAAATGTTAAATGTGTTTTAGCCATTAATAAATTTGTCTCTTTGTCGGATTTCACTCCATTACAGTTGTTAATATCTTCTGCCAGAACCTGTCGAGGATTGACAACATGGTTGGATCCGGCTAAAACCGATGGCGACCTCTGTCGGCGGATGGTGTACATGGGAACCCTCTCTGCTTTCTTGGTCGCGGTGGACGCTGCAACCGGAGAGTTCTGTCCTGAGTTTGGAGAAGGGGTAAATCTGTGCAGAGCGTATATTTTGTCCTTAAAATTCTTGATGGTATATTCAGTATACTTTAAATGGGTATACTTTAAATAGGTAGCAAAAGAACAGTTATTCACCGTTAGGCCTATTAGATAACTAACGGATTTTAGGTGTTATAATGACCACGATGCGATTAGATTGCGGCAAGACACAATATAGTGGTTTCAAATGTATGTACCAAATGCAGGACCATATTTTTTGTGTTATAACGTCATTTGATAGAAAAAAAGCTTTTACGACACGAAATAATTAATTTCATGATAAAATTGATTTTAGAGGATTGGTGTTTCATATTATTGATACCTGTCACGTATCATCCAGGAAATAAAATTAAAAAAAAAAAAAAAAAAAAAACAAGGAGCGTTTGCTTTGGGGAAATCCTCTTAGACCTTGGCACCAACCTTCTAGATTACATAAACTGTGCTTACCATGAATTAAGTGCTTGTCACTAAGATAAGGGTATAAACCCTAAAGGTGGTTTTCCATAAGTGCGTAGTGCGTATATATAGTCCGTATGCATATTCCTTATCTACAAAGTTATTTTTTCCATAAGTACATAGGCGTAGACCTAAACCGTGTTGTTAGGTGCTTCATAATTGACGATTTTCTTTTTTTTTTGGCAAGCCATTGCCCCATATATTTATTGAACATTTCTATATATTGGCAACAAAAGCTAGTTAAAATCAATTAAAATTATATTTATAATTTCGAAAAGAATCTTAATTAAAAATGTTTTATAAGCGGTACTATACAGATAAAGCATTTATAAAGGTGTATTATAAAGAGAATACAACCAAATCCAGCCAAAGCTAATATTGTTGTTTCCGAAAGACTGATGTCAGAAATGATATTGGAAATAGAGTTTGTGCATACAGCATGGGCTGAATGGGAAAACTCTAAGTTAAACCTGAAATTGACGTGACGATTTGTATGCCCAGTGCGCAAAAAAATGCTCCCTGAAGCTTGCGGGTACGGACTTTACGCCTACGGATTAAAAGAAACAGCCCAGTTAAAATATTTATAAAGCGATTTTTGCAGACTACACATACGGACTGTGGATACGCACTACGCACTTATGGAAAACCTCCTTAACCCTTGAAAGATGGCTAACGCACCACCGTTTTCACATAAATTCAGTGAATGTCTCTGAAACATGCTTAGCCTGCTACATGGATGCCGTGGACATAGAGATATTCTTCAGCTTACGTGTGTTAATTGCTCTCTTTAGGGTAAGATGAACCTGACCGTGGCTAACGCCACAATACTGAGACCTGACGGCTCCATGCACCAGATATACGGCTTCATTACCGGTCCACAAGTCATCGGGGATACCATCGTCATCGGTGACTGTAAGTGATGACGTAACTGTCACGTGTCATGTGTCACGTGTTATATAAGCTCCACCTGATAGACAGGGAGGCCTTTGGGTGGTCATGAGTTCATTTTTATATCGATTATTGGTCTATTGTTTGGGGGTGGTCGGGGTGGAGAAGAGGATTCTTGGGTTCCCATTGGATGCAAACCTATTGAAAATTTCCCCCTAGACTAATCCAGGGTTTGGACCGAGAGGAATGTGGTGAAAAAAGCATGCAATCAAATTTTTTTTGGAAAGGTCCAGACATAAGATAAGTTAAATTTCCCTTGTTTGCATCAAATTACAAATTAATTAGTATTCATTCCAAGGTTTTATTTCTTTGAAATGTATTGATAATTCCATAAATTGGCAATGCAAAAACAAAAAACATGAAATAAAACCATGCGGAACGAAGTCTAAATAGAAGGTACCATAAACATGACTTGTATCATAAACATGACTTGCCTGTTAATTTAGGTACATTATAAATATGATATATGGGAAAACAGGTACTAGTAATTATAATGACTTCACATCGCATGCATAATAAATTGTTAGTGGCAGCCGAAGATTGATTGATGTTGTCATAAATATTCCAAAAAGTAAACATTAAATGTGTATTTGAGGGGCCCAATGTTGCCTATGCCGAAGGACAGAGTAACATGTAACGATGAAACATAAATTTACGTAGGTCTGTGTGAAAATATAAAACGACATGAGAGTAATCACCAACTTTCAACTGGCATTCTATATTTTAGATCAAGACTTATTTAAATCATAAACAAATTGTATGCTTACAGCTATCCAGGATGATGCAACGACTGATAAGCCCATTGGTCAGCCACGCGGGTTCGATTGTCGTACCGGTGCCAAAAAGTGGCACTTTTACGTCATACCTCAGACAGCAGACGACCCTGCCATGGCAACATGGTGGAACGGAACTAGGGAGGTTGGCGGTGGCAATGTCTGGGCGCCGATTGGTGGAGATGCTGACGACGGTAAATATATATTTATATCCAGCATCCAGGGAGGTTTTTCGCAAATTTCCTTTGAAACCTGAAACTAGGTCATGGTGACCTATATTCTGCAAGCGACTGTCTAAAATTTTCATTTTGAGTATCCAGACAGTCAGATAGGGAACAAATTATATCCATTAGCCCTAGAATCTTTTAATCGTAACATCACGGGAAGTCTTGGGAAAATCTCCATTCTAATCTGAAATTAGGTCATGGTGACCTATATTCTGCACGCTACTGACTGAAAACATTATTTTGAGCACCCCAGACCCAGATAGACACAAATCGTAACAGTTTGACGTAGAAACTTTTTACACTGCATCTAGGAGCTAAATCTTCTTGGAAGCCCGAAAGAAGGTCGCTGTAACCTATTTTCTTAGAACTATATGGGCTCAAGGACTCTGTAAGTATTTCTATCTATTGTAAACAATTTTTTCAATTAATCATTAATCAATAATTACATGCGTCACCTGTATGTCAGATTCAGCTGAGCGTCGTGGCCCATAGGCCACTTGTTTAAAGGTCTCTTAAATTATTTAAATGTGAAAACATGTAAGATTGTAACAGAATCTAAGAATTCACCAGATTACGATGGTTCGTAATAAGTTCCCTCTTGTCATGCTCCAGGCGGATCATGCAAGTTCGTAAGGTGATGACAAACATTAAAGTGTTTAAGTAATAATTAGAAATTTAGACACGGCCACTTATCCCTCCGCCAGGATCTTAACAAAAACTCTCCCGTGATCACATTTCCCCTGCTCATTTCACAGTTGTACCTTAGACCAAAGCCGTTCCCCAGTACGAATGAATAGCCTCATTATGAAGAAAACATTTTAATTATAAATAATATATTATGGTGATTCAGATGACCTCCACTTCCTTGGGATTTATCCGAAACCTTCAAACAATTTAATCAAAATATGTTCAGAACTGTTAGCATAAGTTTGCTAACAAACCAAGTAACAAGCCAAGGGGGTAATAGAATACCTCGCAACCTGGCACTTAGCACTTTTAAGAGCACTTTAAAAACGATAGAAAAAATGGATGTTCAAAGTTAATGCCGGTAACACAACCATCCTGTCATGACGCATAATTTATATGATAGATAAGTCAATCACACGTTTTGATTCAGGAATGGTGTACCTGGCCACGTCATCGCCTCACTTTGACTACTGGGGCGGTAACAGACAAGGACAAAACGAGTACACAGACTCTATCGTGGCTCTTAACGTCACCACTGGTGAAAAGAAATGGCATTACCAAATCATCAAACACGACCTCTGGAACTACGTGAGTTAGAATTTGTTCAATCATGAACTTTCTGTCATTTTTCAGACGACGCAGCTGCAGGGCAAAAAAAGTCTCCAGCACTCCTGTAGTATTGTATGAATTTAATCAATTGATCATGCGCAGTAGCAGCTTCCGGTCTGCACTTGGAGTCGACAAGAAACCCCTACCTAGGGCGGGAACCTAGGAAAGGTTGCAAATGGTACCATGGTTCCAACTGGACCCATCTGTTAACCAAAAAATAAACTCTTCGAGTACCATTTTTTTGTAGAGAATGTGTAAAGCGTATCTCTCTTGGAAAGAGAAATAACTGAAGCCTTCATCAAAAGCTGTGTTCAAAATCTTCTTAATGTGCATGTTTCTTTGAAACTGACTCTTTCTGTATAATTAGATATTATTTATATTGTTCAAGGGTTTGCTTCCATTTTTATATTTATAGGCCTTACCTTACATTAAAAGTTACAGCTGTTAAATAAAACGGCGGTGCTTATTTATTAAAATGTTTTTAAGGCAAAAAAGGTGTTTTTCAGAAATCCGTGCGCGAGGGCGATTTATTTTGTCTGGTTCGATATAAATATCATATGATCAGGGAAAAGCATGATAATAAGAGATTTTTTGTCAAACAGGTAAAAGCACTACATAACAGGGGAAATCTTATCAAAATTGCATTATTTAATCTTCTTGAAAGAAATGTCCGACCGGCTCGAGCTCTAAATTTGTAATTTTTTATTGAAAATAAAAAAAAAAAAAAATTGATGCGGGGGTTAAATTTGACGCGTGCGGTGCCTGAGAACCATACCTTTTATTTTTTTGTTGGCCTTATAACTATCACTTATATATGATTAGTTTTAGAACTACACTGTTAACATATCTATTTATGTATGAATGATATTTCATGTAAACCAGGATCTGGCTTGTCAGCCTGTGGTGACGGAGATCGATAACGGAGAACAGAAGAGAAAAGTGATAGTGCTGGTGAGGAAGTTTAACTGAGTACCTAAATATAAAACTTATCTACCAGCTAACCCACCTGTTCCTTCGGGAGTGTCTCATTTGCGGGTCCGTCAGTCTGTATCTATTCTCTTTTATAATATTTGTCACACGCTGTATAACTCGGCGCATTTGTGACCGGTTCACTAGACAGAGTATAGTCAGAAAGTAACGAAATCCAAAATGCATGTTCTCACAATTTTATATTGACTAATATCTTTGCCAAACTTATTATTAATCAAACGCTCCGTTTAAAAATCCTTTCACCATTCATAAGTTTCCATATGAAAGTGAAGAATTCTCAGTTAATCTGCTCTAATCTGTTTGTATCTATGAATTACGGAATCAAGACAAGAGCACAACTTAGCAACATTTCCGAGGACCTTGTCTACATAAAATAGCAAAGATCTACGAAAAACGGGATCCAGCGGCGAATCTGTACAATAAACAATGTTTTATTTTGTTTCATCTAAGCCTGAATTTATGTATGTTATTTTATCTACAGCTTACAAAGACAGGAATGTTGTTTGTTCTGGACGCAGAGACGGGCGAGCCGGTGTATCCTGTTGAAGAGCGGGAGGTACCAAAGAGCCCGGTAAGTATCAAAACGCCCACCAGAGGGCACATTATTTCAACCATCGATAACTCTCAGAGACAGTCTGAATAATACTGATCAGTGGATACGCATTTACAAAGGATATATATGACAGGGTGGGACTTTGGTCCTGTAGAAATATCAAATTCATTTACTGAAACATATCAGTTCATCATAACATGTTGCGACCACCGATTACAAGTCTTTAAATATTCATTATTATTATTTTCGTTTTATACCATAACAATAAATATAAATTACCTGTTACTTTATTATTTAATTTGTAATATCCTTTTCTTTTATAAGGCATGTTTTTTGGCCTTTTCTCAGTCCCTAGCAACCTACCCCCCCCCCCCCTCCATCCCCTATTCCCTATTCCCTATTCCTGATTCCGGTCCTGATTAAAACGCATAAAGTTGGCATTTTAAAGTTGGCAACAACATCAACAACATCAATAATAATAATGATGATAATAACAATAACAATAACAATAATAATAATAATAATAATAATAATAATAATAATAATAATAATAATAATAATAATTATTATTATTATTATTATAATTATTATTATTGATGGATATTTTATTCTTTACACGAGATGCCGGATGATAATGCGTGGCCTACACAACGTTTCGTAGTCGGGGAACTAGGCAACTTGACGAAGCAGGAGATCGGCCCGGATGACTACTTCAACCCTGAAGATGACTTAGATTACGTCCAACAAGAATGCAGGAATAAGTCAAATGGTCGCTGGAGGATTCCTCACCAAAGTGGCCGGGTATTGTCATTGAATATAATATCGAAATTTAAATAATATCACTACAAGTTAAAAACGTTCAATCAACTTGATAAACCATTTCCTGCCCTTTACGTAGGCTAGCGTAAGATTAGGAAATAACGTTCGCCATTGTTTGTTTCTATCGGGAAGCCGCTATGCTCATAAGAATAATGGGCGATAATACAAGAAATCATTTAAAAATGCTATGATTCCCGTGTTCTTTCGAGGGAAGAAACATACGGTCGTAAGATTGTCTGCTTACCTCCGATTAATATGTCAACTATTCAGATACACCCAATAATCTCTTATCTGCAACTGACCTGCGCACATTCAGCAACTGTTAGACCAAATAGGCAAGTCCCATGCAACTCACACGTATTGGGTAGATAAGGATTGAAATATTAATCTGGGTAAGCCTATCTGGTCGTTCCTTAATGGCAAACGAGTGAAAGTACCGGCAAGCGTTATTTCCTGGTTTAACGCTCAGTGCAGGGTAGGGGATTGTTTGTAAAGTTGACTGAACATTATGTAAGCCAACATCTATATACAAATAGTGATTCCTCCCCTGGGATTTGTTCAATACCAATAATCTTCAACAACAAAAAAAAAAAAAACATTAAAAGTTACCAGTTACCCACGTGTTTAACTAAATGAACTTCTACCTGTAATACTGGGATAAGTATTTTTATTAGATAAAATTAGATCAGGTGCATACAAATGCAGTAGAAGTTTTTTTTACTTTGCTGTTAGTTGCTTTGGAAATATTACAATTGCCAGGAAATGTGACATAGTTTTCTAAAATCCTTTATGTTTAAAAACACGTACTGTTTCTGAATGCCCATAACACGCAAGCAAATTCTCTCTATAAAAATCACTATACATACTGCGTTCTGATAAATATGAGAAATAAGAAGACACAAGCAAATATTTTAGAAATATGATTGTTCTGAAAAGTACAGCATAAAGTTTTCAGTAAATGTCATACTTTAAGACCAGCGATTGTCCTGCTAAGCTTGACTTAAGCTAGCATTCAATATATGCGTATGCGTTACGTATGCGTATGCAGAAGTACGTTTGCGGAATGCAGGTATAAATAGACGCATGTGATTTCATTAATACGAATGCGTATGTGGTACATTTTCAGTAAAACCGGGCATTTACACTTAAGCTGCATGAATAGAGAAGTCATCTGCCTGGAGAATACCCTGTCAGTGACATCAATGTTTTAGAATTTCCCCGTCCGTTACCATGCGTGCATGTGCGTTTTCAATCGCTACCCTGAGCGGTCGAAATTTGCATACGTATATATAAGCATACGTACTGCATATGCATATTATGGAACGCCAACTTTATTTGTAGAATTTATGTAGTGTCTGGCCTACTCTGGGCACCTTTTAATGATTTGTAGGTAATAATTGCTAAGAATGGTTTTTACAGCAGTACACACTGGATCTTGTTAGTGTGAGCATCTCCTGTCATTTGAAAACGTTGTTGCCTTATCTGCCGCAAGATGTCCTTGTTTGACATGTTTGGATTAGATCGGCGGCCATTTTGGCGGCCCTCAACATGTAATAAACACATGGACGTAAACAAAGAGATAGCTGTCGCTCTGTTGGATCAGGTTTTTTTTATCTTCTTTTACTTATTTCTTATGAAAGTCTCAAGAGATTATCCTTATTAAATGCACCAGATGTCGACAAAGGCCCTTTTAATGCTTTTTATCATGTATAAACAAATTATATAAAATAATATGCGAACCTTGCAGATGTTCACCCCACATCGGACGAAATTTGGTAACATTCAGATACCTGGGGATTTAGGAGGCGGAAACTGGATGAGTTTAGCCGTACATCCGGAGAAAAAGATCGCCGTCATGCCGGTCAACAACGTGCTTGTAGGTGAGGGCCGTTATCAATTTCATCTGAGTTGGGGGCATCCATGCGGAATTCGCTATATATATATGCCCTGGATTTCCAAATGTAGGAAGGGACGCTTATAAGGGCTGACGAGGTCACTCATATAACTATATTTGGGTAGAACTCTTTTGCCAGTGAACTTCCTTAGGTCCCCCTCCAAGTGCAAACAAAAATTGTTTTCTTGTTATTTGTTCGTTCTGTTCGTGTTTGCCCTGTAGTTTAAATATATCTGTTATATCAGTGCTGACCTTTGGCCTCAGTATAATAGTCATAGGTAACATATATGATATTTATTTTACATCTTGACCTAATTTTCTCGGTCTCACACTCCAAAGCCAATGTCCTAGGTAACGTCTATCGTGACATATAATTACGGCTTATATTAACTCACAAACATACAGGGGCGGATTATGGTTGCATGACACCCCTAGCTGTACTTAATATCGTGTTTAAAGTTAACATGAAATTCAGTTAAATTGAGTTGTAATTTTATTGACGTTTGTCCATATTATTTAATGCGACGTATGTGGATTATAATGTTGACATGCTTATTATTACATTAAGAGTGGTGACGTCGAGAAAAATAATACATCTTCGCTGGTTCCCTTAAACAGTTGCAGGCTTGTATGTTAAGATCTAATGACGACCACACGCGTCCATAAATCTGTTAATTCAGAACATCATTAATGAATTAAATAAAGTCGTTCAAATAATTGAATCAAAACTGTTTCTGTTTTTCGCAAAAACGAGCGTTTGCTCCTTTGAGTGATTTTGGCTAACAGTGTGGTCTTTTTTCCCCTTCTTTTTGACACTTATACCCTTCCCCACTATATAATAGAAATTTCCAAATAAATACAGATAATTAGATCACGAGTGTTAGATCACTGGCAGTAATTATACTCGTACACCAGCGATATCCGGCAGTGTGTAATACACGAACCCCAGTGACCCGGATCCCAGAAAATAAATTCTAATTTTCTAATAAATAATGCTGAAAACGGAATGATCGAAAGGAATTTTTGATGACCTGCTGATACATTGACAGTAGGTATATTAATATAACAATCAATATTATAATTACTACTTCTCAAAACATTCCTGAAAGTTGGGATATAAATATCGAATATAAAGAAAAACGTGAAATACTAATCTAAAGCATATGGATGTCCTGACTAAATCTCAGGTTTATAATATGTACTAGGGATATAGTGAAACACTGATCCAGTAAAAAGGTCGACCTCGAGCTAGTCTGAGAATTTTTACTGCTTTTCTGAATCAGAATTAATGATTTTAAAATAATATCGTTTACAGCTTATTTGATAAAACGTTTATGCCCGACGGGACAATTCACGAATTTGATAGCGTGCATCCTAAAAATAATTGAACAAATTTTACGGGGCACGCCTGTTGGCCTCCTTTTCACATGCCCTTAATGTTTTCATTTTATATCCTTCATTTAACACGTGAGTGGCTTATTCACAAAGGATGTACACCTTAGTTTACATTGAATGGAAGCTTTTCCACTTTTTGTCAGTATCTAAACTACAGTGAGCATGAAGCAAAAACTATCACTTTTAACAACCGGCCACCGCATGTCTGAAATGTTAACACCTTTTTAATTTACTAGAGTAATCAAGTAACAGCGTTACAACAAGGGTGTTATATATATGATCTGTCAGAAAAAAAATAAAGCTGTGATTGTTAGTGTAAAAGAGGAAATGTGAGGCATGTTCCTTCTTTTTCGCTTATGATTTTTATTATCTACTATCAACCTTAGGAGGAAGTATTTTCCACACCATAACATCAAAAAGATTTCATACCTTGTTATCCATCACGCATCGCTAACATTCGTCATTTTCCGTCCTCATCTAATTTATCTAGCAATGAAATTCGTTTTACTTTTTTATAATTTATTTTCGGGGCTCCTTAAATATTGGGAGCCCCTACATTGCTGCAGCCCACTAAGCCACCCCCTTAATCCGCCTCTGGAAACATAGGTTTTATCAACAACAAGAGTGCGTTGGTTCGCGTTTCACATGATATTGACAGCAACATGCAATCACTCTAAAATCCATGGACTCTCTGAGAAAATCAGTTTAATATACCCTGGACCACAAACTGATGTCGTCCACTGTGTCAGTAATTCTAATTTGCTCCCCTCAGTGCGTGAGCTGTACCTCCACAACGAGACGGAAGGTCGCTGTTGGAACCGACGAATGGGTGCATCGCCGTATGTGGCATGTTTCCATCGATTCTTCACGGATGCGCCACTACAGGTCAGACAGGGCATTATTTCTACTGTATGTGATCATTGCAAATAAATCCGTGTTCCATACATACCTGCTCAGATTCTGACATATCCAGCATATGAGCATGAGAGACTGACTTATTAAATCCTTTTAAAAAATGCCGCAATAGTGGCGCCTCATTTATCTTAGTTGAGAAGTATGAGCCAAGTTCTTCTCTCGTCTGAAGATGGCACCACCTCCCGAGGCAAATTGTGGAAAAGACACACCCCTCATACCCCCATATGTCACAATTGTTTTCTCTGTAGAAAAAAAACCTATCTTAACATTATTAAAAAGATATAATCCTATGTTATTCGAAAAAGAAAGGCACGTATTAATCCATTTATTTGAGAGTGACGCCTTCAGCCCCGGCTTTGTCATGATACATTTGGTCCTACACTAAATTGCCAAGTGCTCTAATTGTCGCTCACACCTACAGATTCCGTGCATCAAACCAGTATGGGCTCGTCTGGTGGCAGTTGACCTGAACAAAGGGAAAATTAAGTGGATGAGGCCGTTCGGCTCACCCCTTGGATGGCCACTTATCCTAGAAAAGGAATATGGAGCAAGGTATGTGTATCAAACTTGTTATTATTTGAAAATGATATGGGGCCGTCTTTTTGCCTTCCGTCTGTTCATATATTTTCCAGTTCACGTGTGTTACCCTATACCGAAGAATAGGTCACCACAGAATAGCCTACGTTACATAACCTAAAAAGAATCATCAATCGTGTATTGTTTAAACCGCAAAAACAGCGCAAGATTTCGACAGCACGAGACCGAAATCCAAAATGGCCACCTACGGCCATGTAGAACATATTTGCCTCTGCCGAACGGGTGTTAATTTTTTGGGTGCGTTGGTTTGATTTTTTGTTTGAATGTCTTTTAGCAACATTATACAAAAAAGTTATTAACTATTATGAAGAATTTTTTAGAAAAACTCGACAATAATACGAGAAACAATTGATCACAAACACAATCTGGATCCAGAAAATTTTAAAAGAAAAATGCTGCATTTTTGACGATGCAAAATGGGGGAAAGGAGCTGCCTTGGCTGAGGTCTAGGCTCTCTGAGTGCAAATGTCTATTTTTAATGGTTTGGAGCTCTGCCAAATTGTCCCATGTAACACAATCTGTCCAATCCTGAGCATTCGTTGCGTCCATGGTTAGGGCCCCGAGATTGTCATGCTGTAGATCTTTTTAACGACTGATTATACATACAGCGCTTTTTCGTGGCTTGGGTTGTTTTCTGTGTTGGCTGTGCTCAAGAGGGAAAGGTCGTCTGCCTCTCTGTCATGAATGTCTTCAGTGGTATCTTTAAGCTGTCATGAAAATACATTTGTATGATTAATATACTCAGGTGGTTGCGTTCCGTATTGTTTAGGGGTCGAGGAAATTGGAGGACCCTAGGAAAACCATTGGTTTTGAAAGAGCAACTACAATCCACTCTCATAGCCAAGCGGGGGAACGAACCCGGTCGTCAGCGAAGAGAGCGTAGCGGTTTACCTCTCGACTGTCCAAGTCCTTTTTCCCTAAGCTCTTCAGCGTGTTAGGGTTTTACCACTTTTATCATATAAATATATAACTTATAAATATGCAATATTTTCTTGGTTATAAACAGTGGTCGGCTGAAATAGCAGAAAATCTGCAAGATCTGATAACATTTATAATAGAAATGTTTGAACAAACAAGAAATATTGTTATTATTATTATTATTGTTATTATTATTATTATTTCTCTTCGCGATATTTCTATTTCGCGAATATCGCGAATTTGAAACCTTCGCGAACAAAGAGACAACCACAGTAACTGACCACCCGGTCACTAAGAGTGGAGATGGGCTTAGTTATTTTTCAACCATTCTTCCCTCGGTCACTGATCTTTTTCCTTGTTGTAGGCGTGTGATGGGAGGGACTATTATCACCGCCTCTGACCTGGTGATCTCCACCGGAGGAGAAGACCAAACTCTGTACGTGTATGACCTTGAGACCGGCAAGGAGCTGTTCAGTTACATGATGGACTATGACACTACCGCAATTCCGATGACGTACTACACAGGTGGGCGCCAGTTTATCGTCGTCAACTCCGGCGGCCACTGGACGTCACCAACAGGAAAGGGTGACGTTCTCTACGCTTATGCATTACCAGAATCGATGACAGCTACCACGGAGCCAACGGCAACTATGAAAACCACCACACCACGCAAACCAGGGACCAGCAAGGCATCTTCAAATCCAAAGGATACTGGAATGATCCTTTTTATCATACTGGCAGCATTATTTATGACTTTATAAGTTCATAATTAATTATAAGGTCTTATAGCCCGTTCCACCAAGGGGCATCCATTTGTTTTGGCAATAATTTGAACATGCTGATATTTCTATCCATTATGTCTCATTGCCAGATATTATGGGCATTTCGATAATAGACAATGAAAGATTTTAGTCAAACTTGTTAAATGTATATTTTGCAACATTCAAGACGTTTCCCCATTAAGGAAAGATGGCGGAGGATGGCGGATTAGCTGATACTTTATTTTATCATATTTATGATACCAAATATACTACCATCATCCTATCAACGTCCGTAAAAAAGGTGTCCTTGACCTTGTCACTTCAGCCAAAATGTCGTGACAGGAATGGACTGTTTTCTCAGATATTAAGTTAATTGTTTCACTCAAAACCTTTGTTTTTTTTTTGGAAATAAATACCGGATTTTCTTGTTGAATAACGTACAGGTAATTTTTCAAAATAAACTGGCTTTGTAATTAAATAACACCAAAAGTATTCAGGCCCTCTGTTGGGACGGACAAAAGTTCACTGTGTCGAAATCATTAGGGCTGAAAGAGGTGTCAATTTTGGGACCATATTTATGCAATATTTATCCATATTTAGGTTTAACCCGAGCAGTTGTTACCATGACTGAAATTTGCGAGGTATTTGTAGAGAAAAAAATTGAAAATTGAAATTCTTACTTTTTTTCTCATCTTACCCATATTTCGCTCGCATAATCATCAGAGGCATGGCTGTTTTGTCTTTTATTTGGTAATGAACGTTAAGGGCACTTCATTCATTTAAGTAAGAAATAACTTAAATTAACAGGAATAATCAATAACAACATGGATTTTTTATTACCTGAAAATGATGACCTACATGAGAACCGAGTACTAGTTGTGAACTCGGGTACTTGGTAAGAATTACCCGGACCCGAGTACTCGTGTACCTTATTTCAGTATTACATATGATGAGAACTGTGATTGCACAATAGCATTTAGCCCGATGTTGTATTTACTATCTTTGCTTTTATATATATTCTGATGCATCTGTACATCATTTCCTTTTATTCAAATGTAAGTTTAATAAATATTGTATTCAACAATACTTAAAGAGTTCATATTTTATTACATTATTATATGACAGTATAACCGTATGCACGTTGTTATGTCTAAGCCCTTGTACAATTAAACATAACATTATCCATAATCCAAAATTATGTATGACAGATTATGAAAATCAAGATGATCAGCTGCACACAAATTTTCCTTCAGTAATTCCCTGGTTGAGTAAAAAAATTAACCTGACAGCACTGTTCTTCGGAACTTGAAATATATTTGAATGAAATTTGAAGTGTAGTTAACCCTAGTTACTTCAACGAAACTATGATACTAAAGCGACACTGTGGGACTTAATAATCGCATGGCGGTCTACCAAACTTCTCAGCAAAACGCAGAGATCCCTTCCACGCCCCCAGTCGGCTATATCATGTACTTGATTGCCTATATGTACTCGTATATCTTGTTTTTCACAGAGATACTTCGCCATTAACCATAGCATCAACAAACATGGTGATCCCACTTCTTAAACTTATCATAAAATGTATTCCATTCATGAATATAGGACTAATGATATAAATATTTTAATATCATTACAGAAAGTCATATTCTTACACATATTCCTTTTAGCACATAAAAAGAATAAACATTCCATCCAACAAAGTAGCCTATACGACTACGCAGGTATCTGCATTGCACTGATATGGCAAAGTTTTAGTCATGACTCCAGTCACAAGGAAAACTGCGATTCAAAGGCAATTCATTCGATTGTAACGAGTTCACTGTACCCATCCTGAAATGTCAACACCAATCTACGACTGAAGAATTATAAAAAGGTAAACACGTGAATGTACATTATTCAACTGAAACGCAATTCACGCCTGTATTACTGCCGTTACCCCCCCCCCCCCCCGGCACGATGCAATTTTTAATCGCATTATCTTCGGAAGATATGCTAATATGCAGTCATTAATTCAACAAATATATATATTTACCAATACACTGAGTTATACCGGAATCTCTTTCGCAAATCGTGAGTGTTGTAAGAAAACACGGATGGTCTGGTTAATTCTAAATCACATGATACTTAAAAAAATGAGGAAACAAGTTGCCTTATCATGATTTTCAGCTCATGAATATAGTGCCAGTCTTACAACTCGGTGGGCTTTCTAATGTCAGATAAAACAATACAATACAATACAAATATTTATTTTTTACGTCGGTTTTGACAAACAAAGACAACATTAGCTATAGGCTATTTTGACGGACTACACTCCAATCATACATGAATTTAAATTGAATAATTTAAGACATTAAAATAATAATAAAAATACATTAACATACATAAAAATAAGTATCACAAGTCTGATCAATTTTACGGATCAAAGTTAAGCATTAAGTTGTTTAATGCGAATAACATTTTTATAAAAAAAAAGACGGAAAAAAGCACAGCCACCCTAACCGAGAAGTTGTATCCAAGTTCTCTGCATGGCATCTGCAGTTCCGTGTTAACAGTATTACTGGCCCAGAGGCGAAAACACACACACACTACTCATGAGTGTAGGCATCTTCCCCACCTTTCTGTAGCCTACCATTATCAAGGTCTTTGTGAAAAAAGTCAGCCATTTTCTGCTCTGTTTTTCAGTCATCTGTCCGGTCGTCCGTTAACAGGGCACAAATCATACCCGTTCGACCTAGAATTTTCTTACCGGAAATCCAGGGGGGTCCATGAAAAATCTCTTTAAAACTTTTAAATTAGGTCTCTGTTAACCACATCATTCGATCTATGGTGCTCGTAAGTACCCCCCAGAATATTAAAAAAAATAATACAAAAGCTCCAGGATCTGGAAAACTAATGCTTCGGTCGCCATGATTTTTTGCATGCATATTGACATGGAGTGTTTCATCAGTGCCTGCAGACTGGTGGTGCAATCTCTATTTTTTCAATTTTTTCTCTAATTTTAGACCTTCAAAGATATGGTCGTCCGTTAACAGGGTACATTGTAACCGTTTGACCTAGAATCTTCTTACTTAAAATCCTGGGAGGTCCATGAAAAAATCTCCTGGAAATCCTAAACTAAGGTTTCCTGTACCCATAGCCTTTCAGCTATGAGACTCCAAGTACCTCCAAGAATAATTAAAAATTTGATACAAAAGCTCCAGTATCTGAATAACTAATGCATTGATCGCCATGATTATTTACATGCATATTGATCATGGAGTTTTCCATAAGTTCGTGCAGACTGGTAGCGCCATCTGAATTTTTCGATTTTTTACGCATTTATTTCTCTATTTTTGAGACCTTTCATGAAGCAGTCTTCAGTTAACACGGCACAAATCGTAAACTTTAAACCTAGAATCTTCTCTTTTTTTGACATCCAGATAATTCCATAAAAAATCTCTTTGAAAACTTGAAATTAGATCTCTGTAGCTCATATCCTGAGCTATTGGGTTCGAAAGTATCCCCCAGAATAATTTTTGATACAAAAGCTTTTGTATCTGAATAACTAATGCATTGATGGCCATGATTTTTTGCACGCATATTGATTATGGAGTGTTTCACCAGTTCCTATAGACTGGTAGCGCCACCTGTATTCTTTCGAATTGATATGCATTTTTTTCTCTATTTTTTATATCTTCAAATGTAGTTAAGGTCATACTAACATATATTATGCACAATATGTGAAAGAACTTGATTTGATTACCCTACAGGACAGATTTGCATGATTGGTTACTGTTGGACCTAGAAACTTGAAATCTAATTAAAATCCAGGGAGGTTCCTGTAAAAAATTCTTAGAAACTTGAAATTATGTCACTGTGACCTATATTCTGCAAGCTTTGTTAAAGAACATGATATTAACTTTCTATTATTTAGATGGGCACAAATTGTAGCAGGTGGATGTAGAATAAGGTAACTGTAACCTATGTATAAGTTCTTTTGACAGAATGCATGATTTTGAGCACTGTGGGGGTCATGTTACCCATTGTTCAAGGTTCCTTGATTTAGCTTAGCTTCATGGCCCATACGCCACTAGTTTTCCTGTTGATTTTATTTTTGATTAGGATGTCTCTGGTATGAAATCAGGATCTTCTAGGGCTCCCTAACAGCGTAGAGTAGCGAAAGGTGAGAGCATGGGAGTTAAGGCTAGAATCTTTATTGCCAGACAGCAACTTGTAGGATATATAACGCTGTATGCATAGAGAGTTAATGCAAAGAAGATATTTTTTACCATTCATACTTTTAAGTGACGTACAAGTTCCATTAGTAAATCGTGGAATTGTCTTCCCCTTTTAAGGAATTAATGTTTATTTACATGGATTAGGCCCCTTGAACCCTCTAAGGCCCAGGGCATGTTCCCACTGTCCGAAACATTAAGACTGCCCCTTGCATGAGCTCGATCGCTTCAGTCCAAGTCACTAGTCTGTTTCATCAGCTAACTCTTTTATTCAGATGTGTGTGTGTGTGTTTGTGAGTGTGTGTTTGTTCACAACATAACTCACGCAGCGGAATGCCATTACACTTTCTGGGGAAACACCAATACAATGTATTATGAAATATATTTATTTTCTCCTTTTCAAATGATTAAAATAATAATTTCTCAGCGAATCAGATGCTCGAGTTATTTTAGATAAGCATATAAAAAACAAAGCACTTGTTATTTCATAATATTACAATAAATTAATATAATTAATATATAATTAATAATATTGGCCTTTTAAATACACCTGTAAAGGTTAGAAATTAAAACATTTAGTAATTATAATATTTATATCCCCTAACACATATCATTGAATTAAATGGAAGTAGATCTCGATCTCCTAAATTATCTTTCCTTTCATTGATCGCTTATGTTCCCAACACCATCACATTTAATACCTGAAGGAACAAAGACATGATTACAGTAAAGCAGATTTCCCTGTGGCATGTGCTTGAGGACACCTGCAGGGTCACGTGTCGATCGTGATATCTACCCGGCTGTGCTGCTAAGCTCGCTTGTGACATGCTAGACTGCTGGCGTGATTGGGGAATAAAGCTTTGGGTGTGGCTGGCTGCACAATCGGAAGCCTCCCTTGGCGCACTGTCATTTGAATACAAAAACGTGTCTGTACTGTCCTTCACGACAGCCTCTCACTTGAGGCAACACAAAATAAAATTTATCGTTCCGAGATTTTCAAAAGTTGATCGATTTTTTAAATTCTTCACAGGGCACAAAACGTGGATTTTGCCAACTTGCCAGATAAATACTATAGCTTAATTCTTGTAATGTTGTATGTGATCAGCACAGAAAATTAAGTCAATTTATGATACATTTAGGAATCCTTTAACATCCTTTTACCATAACAGAAATAAGCAAGATCCCTAAGGATCTGGTGTTCCTGTGCACCCCCCCCCCCCCCCAAAAAAAAAACGGAACCACAAAAAAATGTGAGCGGCGGGTCCGTGGAACATTTAATTATTTTGTATGGCCTAACTAAGGACAACAGCGGCACTGTCAGACCACGCTGGATAATGGCGTCCTCTTACCTGTGTGACAGAGATGCTGCAGGGCTCGTCAAGTCCCATCAGCTAGCGGTTGTAAAGGCTAATGGGTGCAGATTATAAAACACAACATGTATCACCTTGCCGTGACGTCAATGTATATGGATATGGATTAGCAGCTCAAGATTAAATGTTGTAAGAGGATTTCGTCTGATGGAATTCCAGCAGTGTCAGTCACAGTCTTCTGATATTGAAGCTTGACTCGACAGCAATCATATTATTGTGTGACTGAGAATCACTATGAACATCACGGAGTCTTAAATCAGTAAGAATCCTGTTATTTAATGAGACTGTATTACAATTATGTAGAACAAATTTAGCGCCTGTATTCGAAGCCGTGTCGGCGGTGCTTAGTTACTATACCAATTTTCTGTTTATATATAATGTTTTCATACACTTGGTTTTATCACACATGCATTAAATTAAGAATAATAATTATTAAAATCTTAAGAAGACAACTTTATATTCTAAAGAAAGAGTGTTCATTAGAAATACAGCTCTTTGCTAGGTTTGTAACATTAATTTTTTTTTCTTTGTAGAGTAACGATCCTTCGTGGAGCTCAAGATATGTAGATAAGTGAACGATCGTGAAATCACAGCATTACAAGGAGTGACACCATGTCTTGGAGCCGGAGACATCTATTTTCACAGGAAAGTATCCAGCGGAAACCTCTGTACAGACAAAGACCAAGAGTCTCACTGGACACGTGGTCACGTTCCTCAACCATTGCTGATTGGGATACTAGATCCATAGGTAAGTCTTAGTACATAACTTTTGTTTGCGGCCCATAATCGTGGCGGTCTGTGAAACTTTATCACTCATATATATTAACGGACTGTGGAACTGGTCTTTTAAATAAATCTCCTTCGTGTGATCCCATTTCTAATAAAATCCTGTGTGTAAACTAGATCTCCAGCTTTAAGTCTTTCATGAGTTTCCTCAACGTGTCCCTCACCTTCATACTGGCAGACTGGTTAAAAGCTCGGTCACAACCGGGATACGGTCGCCTTTTGGCGGGTGTTTTGGGCTATTCCGTGCGGTTGACGTGCGGCAACCGTGCGTTTTTATTTTTAAAGCCGCAGGGACTCCGAAACGATCGTAACTGACATTAGCGCAAGCGCTTAGGCCCCTGTCACAAATTCCTGTTTTTGCTTCCTGGTTTGCCCCTGCTAACTTGGTGCAATTCTGCTTCAGTCAACCACGGTTTTGACTCTTAAAATCGGTATAAATTCTGTTCTGGTCTTTGTAAGGTTTGACTAGGGTTCTCCTACGGGCTATTTACGCTTCCAGTGAGCTTTAGAACGGATTCAAGACGATTAATCCCGTTTAACTACGGGCCAAAGAGGGTTCCAGCAGGTCGCCAGTACCAGGGGCGGATTGGGGGGGAAGGGGTTACCAAAAAAACTGGGGAAAAAACTCATAGTTCACCAGTGTATAGAACGGTTACAATGTATGTTTTGCTTATAATGCATTTAAGCGACCCCAGATTGCACGATTACAAGCTAAATTTTCAAAAAAAAATTATACACCTGGGCCATAACCTCCAATTTTACTAAACACATTAGACTTGTCCCACCTTTTCAAGCAAAGAAGTTGATAAATATTGCTTACACTTAAGAAAGTAGCTGAAATTTTAAAATTGCCTGGGGAAAATTGGACTATGCTGTTACAAAGTGTATTGACTGGCAAGGCCAGAGAAATTTATACAGAGCTTTCAGTAGAAGCCGCTGTTGACTAAAACCAGGTAAAACGGTTACTCCTAAAAGGTTATGAGTTACTTCCGGAGGCTTACCACAAGAGATTCAGAAATTAGGGAAAGCGCAAAGATCAGACCCTTTGTAGAATTTCCTAAGACAAAGAGCAGTTGTTTGATCATTGGTGTAGTTCTAAAAATGTAATGATTTTATGACAATTTGCGCCAGTTGATTTTGCTTGAAGAATTTAAGCGCTGCATTAATGCAGATGGAAAATCTTTTTTTGATGAGAAAAGTCCTGAAACAATTGACATTGTTGCTCAATTAGCTGATGATTATATATTAATACATAAAATGTCCTTTACTAGCAAATCAAACCAGTCATTCACAAACAAGAATGTAAATCAGTGTGTTCAAAAGAAGTTTAAGGTCACCCTGTACTAGTAGTCCTAATAGTTAAAAAAAGTCCATTGCTACACCTCAGTCCACGTCTACTGTGTCTCAGTCCAATAAAGACCAGTCATTTTCAAAGAAAATCTGTAATTACTGTAAAAAAGAAGGTCATCTAATATCTGACTGCTGGAAATTTACAAACAAACCTGAAGAGCAAACCTTCTGGTTTTATTTCAAAACATATGCATAGCATTGTAAAAGAGCCAAGCTCTTTTCATGCAAATAATGGGAACAACTCCTTTATTGAATCTGAAAAAGAGTTTGATGCTACGGAGGCCAACGTGCCGTCTGACTCCAGAGAATAATCCGTAGCTTGCGGGGAAAAAACCTCATTTGATTCCTGCAAGGAACTAAATAAGGCTAGGTCCTTTCAAAACCCCTGCGAGGAGTATCCTCTAAATAAGGCTAAGTCCTTTTATGACTCTTATAAGAGTATTTCAAATGAGGACAGTTCCTCTTATGACAAAAAGAAGTTTGCTTATGCTGAGGTAAATTCCTCTGTTGACTCCCATGAGGAGTTTGATTGTTATAAGGATGTAGATTCCTTTTGTGACTCTGAAAAAGAGTTTATGATTGACAGTGTCAGTGTCAGATCTTTGTTTGATGAGGTTGAGGTAGTAGATTCCTCTCCTGACCCTGAAATGAAGTTATTTGAGGCATTCGTACATGATGTTTTTGTATTACTTTCATGTGATTTTTCATAATCTACCCCTATTAGAATTTTGAGGTACACTGGTTCAGGTCAATCTCACATGATATCAAACACTTTGCCAAGTCTTTTACTGGTGGACATGCACTTGTTAAAGGTGTCTTTTCAAACAAGCACACCTCAGTTCCGCTTCACAGTGTAAAATTAAAGTCAGATCTGCTTTCTGTGAATATTACTGTGGGCATAAGAATTTCTTTACCCTTTAAGGGAATTCAGTTGCTACTGGGCAACAATGTTGCAGGTGAAAATGTACAGCCTGTACCATTAGTGACAGAAAAGCTGTCACTTGATCAGGACACAGATCCTGACAATCAGGAAATTCCTGGGTTTTTATTCTTCATATGCTGTAAGTAGATCTATGGCAAAAAAAACACACATGAGGATAATGGTCCAAATAATAACACTCTTTGAGTAACTATTGGCTCGTCTAACGACTCGCCCGTACAGGATTCAGCATTTTCAAGGTCAGCACATATCGCGGAACATCATAAGGACACTGATATTTCATGTTTGTTTCCCAGGATAGTCCATAAAGATGAACTGTCAAAACCCAGTTTGTTTCTATGTTAAAAACGGAGTGCATAGCGTAAATGGCGACTACCTGATGTATGCGCTGATGATGAGTGGGCCATCAAACATCAAATAGTAGTGCCAAAAAGATATCGCAATGAAATTGAAAGCATGGCACATGAGGCATTAGTGTGGGGGCATATGTCACCGAGTAATTTTTCCCTGTAAAAAGTGTAAACCCTACATTTTTGTGATCCTTAGACCTTAACCTTTACAAAAAAATATGGTGCCAATTTTTCTATTGTGGTTTTGTAATTTTTTCGGGTCAAATTTGATTTTAGAGCAAAAATTTAGGGCCAATATATAAATATTTACTACAGAGGGAAATTTAGCAAAAAACACCACAAAATGGTTAGTAAGATATAATACATCACCATAACTAAGACTAGACACAAAAAGACTGCGTTAAGACGTTTATTCCAATATTAGAGATTACTCGTAGAGCGCATTCCTCCGCCAACACATGGATCCGCATCAAGATTCATCAGTCTAACCATGGAAAATTAATCAGCTGTTATTTGTCCACCGGTATATTGTTCTACAAAATGTCATTGATAAATTCATTAAATAAAAGTCATATAGCGACAAGGAGGTATCCTGGGGTAGTTTGTGCAATGTACATATGGCGGACCACTTGCTGATTTCAGGCAACCTGTATCGTATATAGTATGGCTCTGCTTTCCCTGGTTTTAACCAGTGACTAAATATTTGCTTCATTTATAAATAACATATGAAAATGGCCCTGTTATTCTTCCATTTAATATGATTTTGCCATTGTGTCATCCTATTGTTCGATTATTACATCACCATCATCACTAACCGCACGCTGATAGTGAAGGTATAGACCCCGTCTCTTACGGTTAGTTTATCCAAAGTATATCTAAAGATCTATACATAAAAGAGTATTTTTATGTTTTGGTCATGATCCAAGAAATAATTTATAAAAGTTTTAGGCGAATGACTAATTTTTTTTACATATTTTGTGAGGAATAAACAACAGACAAAAAGGACAACTTTGACTGGATTTAGTTCCAAATTCTCACTAACCCAACCCAAAGTTTTAGGAAATGCTACCTAGTCCACCATTCACAGTGAAATGAAGTACATATTAAGAAACAATAATAATAATAATAATAATAACATTGATCATATAACTTTAGCTTTGTGCGGGAAATAGCATTCGTTTGGGAGCAATTAAATCTTCTGTGGAGTAGCTATTTTCATCGGTTATTTCACTGTTCATTGATAATCTTTTGTAAGCTGTGCTCATCAGGTAGTTTACAGCAGACAAATATTTACAGACATTTACAGTAGAATGAGAGATGTAAAGGACAGATAATTAACACTAAATGAAATGCATGTTTTACTGAAGAATTAACATTGAATGAAATGCATGTTTTACTGAAGAATTCATTAGGGAGAGTGTTTTGAAAAACAAAACATGGGGACCTTAGAAGTTTTTTAGCAAAGTCCTGTTGAAGGAAACAAATTTGGAATTAAATATCAAATCATAAAAAAAGTGTCATAATTAGTCATTATGTTATCGTACGTGTTTACAGATGTTCTCCTATCCCATCTTTATACCCCCCCCCCCCCCCGAAGGTCTATTTTTAAAACGACTTTGTTTGGTGGGCCATTTTTTTATACATTTATGGGAATATGAAACCGAGGCATTCAGGTTTTAACAGTACAATAACAAAAAACGGACAAATCTTAACAGAAACAATGGTAAAACCAATGGTAAAGTTTAAAGGGACCCATTCACCTATAAACCATGTTGAATTAACATGAAAAATAGTTTCTACTCTTTCATTTAAATCTGTACTTGTAAAAATATTGCCTTGAAACCGTTTGCTTACTCCTGTAAACGAATGTTAGAAACAGTGGACCGGGCGCGATCACAGGTGTCAACATAAACACAGCACGTGTGGCTGTGTGCATCGCGGAGCCACACGTGTCAATCACGGATGCCCGACTGACTTTCCCAAAAATGTAATACATGTTCCCGCTGGCTGAAACACCGAGTGTTGCGGCTCATATTCGGACCTCCGGTCACACGGCCTTGTTATGGTTAACAGACAAACGTGGACTGTGTTTACCAATACGCAGAGCCATATCAAGGTGTTAAACAGCCGTATGCGAGGTACTAAGACTGTGTGCTGGGATTGTTTTGCTAGGAAACTTTTGTATAAAGCAAAACTGAACTGATATTGAGAAAGAATAGGCATAATATTGCTACTGATTATGTCCCTTTAAATATAACAATGGTAAAGTTAAATGCTTGTTATTATTGAATTCTTGTCCCTTTTTTTCATTATCCTTAAATAACTTGTGATGGCACAATGGCAACATAGGTTGTTCCATCAGTACGAACCAGATCACTGGTACAACATACTTTTTTATGAAAATAGTAATCTATAGAAAATGATTAACACCCAGCTTGTACTGTCTATATACAGTGGAACGCCTGCTAACGGCCACGCCTCAATAACGGCCAATACGTCTATAACGGTCAGATTTTCCGGTCCCGAATTTTCGACCGTTATATTTCATAATCATTTTGTTGTCAATTACGGTCACTCCTCTATTCCGTATTACGGCCAGGTTTCTCGGTCCCACAGGCCGGGAAACGCCTCAATTACGGTCAGGGACAGTGACTCCGTGACATAGGCTCACAAATCGAGCGGCCACTTCTGACCTCATTTACACAGTTGTCCGCTCTCACATATTCCTGTCTGTTAATGAGTGCCTGGATAAAGGTGTTACAACCCATAATGTAATAACCGGCCCATAATGTAATAACGGCCCATATTGTAATAAAAACGACCCATAATGTAATAATCATACCCTGCCCATATTGTAATAAAACTGGCCCATACTGTAATAACGGCCCATAATGTAATAAAAAAACGGCCCATATTGTAATAACGGCCCATATTGTAATAAAAACGACCCATATTGTAATAATCATACCCTACCCATATTGTAATAAAACGGGAAGTGGGAAAACGACCCATATTGTAATAACATATTTATATTGTAATAACATATGTTTAAGCTCAAGAATGACAGGGCACACGCTTAGTGTCATTTACATAATATCCTGCCCCCTCCCATACCCTCTCCATGAACCTGTTACTAACCTTAATGAAACCATGGTTCACAATTGAATAAAAAAATCATATTTTCATACACTAAAATATAACGTATAATAATAATAATAATAATAATAATTATTATTATTATTATTATTATTATTATTATTATTATTATTATTATTTTAATAATAATATATATATACATATATATATATATATATATATATATATATATATACACGTATATATAACAGTTATCATGCATATTAGCGCCCCCCCCTACAACTTTCGAATTTCTAGATCCGCCACTAATCATGACCCTGCCCTCCCTCAAACCTGGTTACGCCCCTGAATCTCCCCCCTCTGCGCCCTATGCTCTACCTCTAATACACAGAAACCGGCATTTTCAAATTGTTGTTTTGTTGTTAGGGCTAATTATTTTTAAAAATTAAATTGTAAACTCTTAAATCGCACGAATGACGCATCCAGGTTTTAACTTCAAATACGTGCGTTGAAAGCTCTTAATCTATACGACGTGTTATACATGTTAACCTAAGACATCTTGACCAGTACATACATAGACACCACAAATTTGCAGCAGTACCTCCATTTATAATTTCCAAATCTCGGGAGGTTTCGAGAAATCATATAAAATATTTTCTATGATACATTGAGCAAAACGCACTGAAATTTAAACTTTCATTTATATTTTGAAAAAAGAATTAAAATACATTAAAATGTATCGATAATGAGAGTTTTGTATATTTTATCTGTTAAAATTGACAAAATATTTACATTTTGGCGATATACATATATATATATATATATATATATATATATATATATATATATATATATATATATATATATATTATCTTGTTTAAAAAATTTATCACCCTATTTAAACACTGATTCAACAAAAGGATAATCATGAATCATGGCCAAATTTCGCTCATATTAGCTTGGTCACCGTTTTAAACAAATAGTCATTATGTAATCCAGTGGTTTTTCATACTTGTATGTTCACTTACACATTCGTGTCACGAGAAGTCAATATTTGAATTGTCTAAATTAATTTGCATGAACTTTGATTTATAAAATGATTGGCCGTTTTACCCACCTTCGATTTTATTACAATATGGGCCGTTTTACCCACTTCCGATTTTATTACAATATGGGCAGGGTATAGTTATTACAATATGGGCCGTTTTTTATTACATTATGGGTCGTTTTTATTACAATATGGGCCGTTATTACATTATGGGCCAGTTATTACATTATGGGTCGTAACAAAAGGTAACCACTCGACCGTGACTGAATAGTTTAATACGTAACCAGCGTCGTACTACCCCCACACAGCCTCATTAGTATGCACAATAGTAAGGCATGTGTTCCCACCTGCGTTCATGTTTGTGAATCAGTCGTGCGAGTCGGATCTTAAACAGGGTGTTTGTCATTTAATTAACGAATGACAACCAGCGGGTCCCGATGATTATGTCAACCAAAAAACGTTAGGCAAACTGAGGATCTTTAAACATACATGAATAATTATGAAGGAAAAAAAAACTTTGTTACATGTATCAAATGTTACGTATATTCCGTCCCAATCACTTTGACCATTATGGCGACCAAGAAAAGACATGAACTTGCTCTCAAAGAAAAGGTAGATCTGATCAGGAAGAATGACGGGAAAAGCAGCCGACAGCAAGCAGAAATCTATGGTGTCGGCCGAAAAAAACATACTTAAGAGGAAGCGAGAGATCATGGAACAGTACGAAGAAAACCCAAATGCCAGTAGATAAAGAAAGTGTGTATCTACAGGGAATGATAAACTGAACGATGTCATGTGGCAGTGGTTCAACAAATTTGAACAAATATTATGGATATAAAATCTGTTTGTAATTTAATAACAAACACTGTATTTGTTTATATTGTTGGTAATTGTTATAAATAGGGTTAATGTGATTGTAAATATTTTATATTTTTATTGATAACAATAATTATACTAATACTCTGTATATACGTTTATTTTGTTGATTGTAATAAAGATTTGAACTTGGTTTCGTGTTACATTTTAACACCCTTTTCCTGGTCAAGTCCTGTAAAACGGCCACTCCTGTATTAAGGCCACTTTCATCCAGTCCCGATGGTGACCGTAATACAGGCGCTCTACTGTATAATGCAAACTATGAAATGAAGAATGAAGAATAGAAATATTCGAAACTTTATAAAATCTAATTGGTTATGTCATTAAATGCAGGGTATGTCAGATGCAACAGCGGAATGTACATCTTCGATTGGAGCCCATGATTTTTTTATCATTTTTATACCAAATAACTCCAGACAAAAACTAAAGCATTGTATACCATTATTTATATATATATATATATATATATATATATATATATATATATATATATAATGATTAGTGGTATAGCCGTGTTAGTCTGTAGTCGAAGTGTAGGTTTGGAGAAAGAGTAACGCCTTTTAGATAGACTAATATTAATAAACATGTTACTATCTAAAAGGCGTCACTGCTACTCTCTCTCTCTCTACACACACACACATATATATATATATATATGTGTGTGTGTGTGTGTGTGTGTGTGTGTGTGACATTCATTTTAACCTCAATGTATAGGAAAATACGTGTCTAGAAAACTTAACGGGTGGGAGCTACCATATCGGATAGCTTAAATGACTAGAGATCACCATTGCTTATAGAAAAAAAATTAACACATCCCCTGAAGAAAACTGTAAAGATACATAAACATTTGTAACAGTATATGCATTATCTCACGACATTAGTTCATTAGTTTGGCTGAATACAATTTTTTTGGGCAAAGCCATCCCTGTATATGGACTTACAATCTCCAATTCACCTATTTCATTCATTGTTATGGTTCTGTATGTGAGTAAACACAGTCCACGTGTGTCTGTTTACCATAACAAGACTACAGGTCAAATCTAGAGTTCTCATCATGCGCGTGCACAACTCCCAAAAAAGGAGAAATGATATGGAAGATAAAAAAAGAAACACTGTTTGGATGCTTGGAAAAATCTTGATAGTAGCGCGGTATGGCCGCCAGGTGGCGTGCGCGCTATGTTTACATCTGTAGCACTGATTTCGCAAACCTTACATCGCTTGTGTACAGGATTACTCAAACGTTTACAATGAAATATTAGCAGATACCATCATATTTTAAGGACAAAAACAAGCTATGTGTATAAAGCATGTTACATTATATGAGTTTATTAAATATACTTGGTATGTGAATAGGTACATTTAATATAAACAAAAAATAATTTTAGACAATGCCAAACTGTTAAGAGAACTAAGTTTGCTTGTTCACTATGTTACTACCTTCCAAAAAGAACCTTTCTTATCCTCTTGTCCTGCTTACTTTTTTTATGTTTCGGTCAAAGTTTATAATTTAACGTTTTAAATAGCATTTTAATACAAGCTGAAAGACATGTCAAAACTGAATAAAAAATTTGGCACCATGTTTTAAGGCTTCAAAGAAAGGTGAAGAACAAAATTGCATGGGGTGTCACATTTTTACAAACAAAATTTACTCAGGACGAATTCGTTACATATGCCCCTACACTACATCTTTGTCTGGCCATTTAGGTATTAATTAAACTTATCAGAAAGTTAGTACACACCTCTATTGGCCTAATCTCAGGACAGATGCTGTACAACGCTGTAAATCATGCCACACATGCAAGATGGTAGGCAAGCCCAATCAGAATCCTCCTAGAGCCCCACTTAGGCCTATTACTGCTATCGAGGAACCATTTAGTAGAATTATTGTTAATTGTATTGGACCACTGCCCAAAACAAAATCTGGAAATGAATACTTGCTGACAATTATGTGCGCATCCACCAGGTTCCCTGAGGCAATACCATTGCGCAAATTTAATGCCAAAAGTGTTGTCAAGGCTCTGACCAAGTTTTTTTTTTTACAATTTTAGGATTACCAAAATCCGTCCAGTCTGACTTAGGGTCTAATTTTATGCCTGGCTTATTCCAGCAAGTTATGCTTGCGCTAGGTATAAAACACAGTACAGCTATTCGCCGTACCATCCTGGTCCTTACATTATTGACAAGAAAGTCAGTGACTTAAATTACATACACTAACGCCAGATAGGCGTAAGAATAAACAACTGTGCCATGTTAACATGTTGAAACCATATTATGAAAGAAATAGCACATCAGATGGTGTACATAATGTTACTGCTGTTAATTGTGTAAAAACTGAACCTGACCCAGTTAAAGTAGATACTGTTTGTAAGTGTGGTGTAGACATTCAGTGTAGAGCAGTACCACTAAAAATCTCAGACGTGCTTAACAACCTAGATGTCAAACTGTCACACCTTACCGTACTACAACAATGAGACCTGAAGAACCTGCTGCAGAATTATAGACATTTGTTTAGTGACATTCCAACGCGAACTAGCATATTGTGCCATGACGTTGATGTTGGCGAAGAAGCAGCATCCTTATAGACTGAATCCAGAAAAGCAAAAGTATCTACAAGATGAGGTTTAATATTTGCTGGACAATGATTTATTGAACCCAGTAACAGTAACTGGAGTTCAACATGTATTCTTGTGCCCAAACCTGATTGAAGTTACCGTATGTGCACCGTTTATCGAAAACTGAACTCTGTCATCAAGCCTGACAGGTTCCTGATTCCGAGGGTTGATGATTGATTGATAGAGTCGATAGCTACAAATATGTCTCCAAGTTCGACTTGCTAAAAGGATTCTGGCAAGTTCCACTGACAGAACGAGCGAAAGAAGTGTCCGCATTTTTGACGTAATAAGGACTGTACCAGTGTAAAGTTATGCCGTTTAGCATGAAGAACTCGCCGGCCACGTTCCAGCGCCTCATCCATATGGTTGCCAAAAACATTCATGGCTGCGACGCATATATTGATGACCTCATAGTATACAGCGACACCTGGGAGAAACATCTGCAGATTCTTCGTGTCCTCTTCGAAAAATTCAGCGAAGGACGTCTGACCGTCAACTTAGTCAAATCTGAGTTTTGTCATACACAAGTAACATTTTTGGGTCATATATTGTAGTCAAGTCTATCATTGTCTTCATTGATCACAATCCCCTCACGTTCATGAACAAGTTAAAGTTTAAAAATCAAATATTGTTGAGACAGAGTTTGTTTTAACAGGATTATAATCTTGACATCAGACACATTAAAGGGACAGACAATGTACTTGCTGATTGCTTATCGAGATGTTTATGAAATGTTGTAAAAGATATGTTAATGCAGTGTTGTAAATAAAATGGTTTTTAAACTGTTGTAAAAACTTAGTGATTGTGATTGCAAAAAGAAAGTTTTTAGAGAAAACTTTCTTTTTTTCTAACAGGAGAGGGAGTGTTACATGTATATGTTTTTAATGCGCATGGCTTAACATGTGGCCGCACGTGCCAGCGATCGCCGGCCAGGCGTCTGC
>CM049311.1:31134675-31434675 GCA_026874595.1 Sipunculus nudus | reverse complement strand
GTGTAGATACACAGCGTTCTTTGTTCTAGTATGTTATTTGAGCGTGCTTTTAATGTTAGGTTCTTGAGATTGTTCGAGAAATGGAACGTTCTCGGCTTGAGGTGAAAAGTTATATAAAGAGGCCGTGTTTTAAAGCCGAGAGAGAGAGAGGGGGGAGAGAATATTCCAGCGGACACAGAAGCGTGTAAGTCAGTTTGTGGGACCTATTCAGATAAGTGCGGCAATTATAGATTTTCTTCAGATTTTCTTCTGGATTTGTAACGGATCTGTTATAGTCTTCAATTTGCTTTCGGGATTGTTACAAGAGCTTTACGTTGGACTGTTATTCTCTGAGAAGATTTGTGTGAACTGTTCATCTGAAATATATGCTTTTAAGGACTTGTCGCTGTGACAGTGGTGGTATCCAGGTACTGTGCACTTTGTTTATAAGGCTGTGTGACTATATTGATTTGCTGTTATACTGTTGTTGTACTGTGTGATTGTATTGATTTAGTGTGTTGTTTTAAGAAAAAATTATAGTTATATGTTAACAAAAAACCACTGACTTCTTTATTCATTCCCCTAGACATTTCACGCTTCCTAGTGTTACAGAATCTGACATTTTTTTATCTCCATTGCAAAATTTATGTTCGTCACGCATACGTGATCTGTTGATATTAGGTTCCGTAACAACCCCTATATGTCTTGTTTCACACAGGTATAATTCAGCCTCCGAGGGTCCTATTAATGAAATGTACAATTACCCTACAACCATTCTAAACACCTATGACTGAGTGTGCAGCACTAATTGGGAAGTGCGTATCAGGTTATACGTCAGGCCAGGACTCTAAATCACACATCCATTATAGTCTTTGGTTCTCACTTTTCAACTTTTGAATTGGATAAGCAACTGGGTGTTCTGCTATTGTTTGCCAAGCTTGTGTCAATGCTATGTGCATGAAATACGAGTGTTTGATTGTTCCGAACAAACAATTTTCACAGTTGAGAGAATTTACCTTCAGATGTTTCCATAGATTTGAGGTACTGTTGGCAGCACCAGTCATGAATGCGCTGCCAGTACTACGTTTGTATGTTTCTATGCATGCATGCATGTATGTATGTATTATTTGTGTTAATATATTTATAATTCTATTATAATATGTTCATATACTGAAACTACTCGTTTTTAATGAGCACTTACATAATGCTCGAATACTTTTGAAAGAAATTACTCGAGTACGAGTACTGAGTTCGCTCAACAGTACTCATGATTACGAGTACTTCGAGTACAAGTACTTTTTGACCCATCTCTGATGACATTATATTCTCATGAGCATTCTCATGCTACACAATATTGATCGAACTTTAGTTGGTAAATGGTTAGTGTCAACGGCGTCAGAACAGCATATAACCCCGCCACCCCCTCCACACTTTTCAGCCGGGGGGGGGGGGGGTGGAGATAGGGTGAGGATGGCTTACGTGTGTCTGTGTATGTGGGGGGTGGCGAATGTGTGTGTGTGGGGGGGGGGAGGCTAATGTAGTCAACCCCCTGTTTTTCAGATAATAATATTTATATATTGGAAATATAATAATTAGAATACGACACTGGTTCTATTTCTGAGTTTAGTCTGAGATATTATATATCTTAACCTGATTAAGAAGTAACATATAGCGGAAACATAATACTTTAAAATATAAAAAAAAGTTATACTGAACTGAAATGTATTTGAAATATGTCACACAGACAATATACATATATATATATATATATATATATATATATATATATATATATATATATATTTATATATATTCCAGCTTTATGGTTACCCTCCCACTCCGAGTCATCACCCTTGAAAATAAATTGGTGTAACTGGTTGGTATATCTGTAGCTAGCCGTATACATGGGTGGTTTCGAAGCTGACAATCACAGGTGCCTTCCTAGGCTGAGTCATATAAATCATAGCCATCAGGGCTTTGCTTTTCTGTTTCGGTCTGGCCACTGTCTGATCCGATCCATGTGTCGTAAAGTCATTCTGACTGAAGAGGACCGTCTGTGTCACAGGCACGAGCAGTCTGTCATGGAGAAATCTATGGCGTTTTAAGCCGTTTTAACAATTAGCTGATCCGTCTCAGGTGGACACCTGGGTGGCCCTAGCTCATTGCAACAATATGTAGCCGCAGATATCCCTGTTCAGTAGGCTTCAGAACGGCAAACTGGCAAGGAAGCTGGCTGACAATTAATTTAGCTTTTATAAGTTAGAGTACGTAACACTGATATGGGGTCACAATCATCTTTTTCATGCATATATATATATATATATATATATATATATATATATATATATATATACTGAATTTTAAACACAATGACTTTTCATCGAGTTACAACTCTGAGTTTAACGAATATAAGGTGGTGTTAAAACTCCGATGATCGAGATAAAAAAAACAGAATAAGGAAATAATTTTGTACAACCCACCGTTCAGCAAAAATGTCCAGACAGGCGTAAGTAAAAAATTCTTAAAACTCATCGACATACATTTCCCGAAAACCCACAAATTGCATAAAATATTTAACAAAATCTAAAGTAATAAACTACAGTTGCATTAGGAACATGATGCTAATAATAAGAGCACACAACAAAAATCCCCCCCCCCCTTAAAAAACTGTAACTGCAGGGAGAAAAACAGTTGCCCAAAGACGGAAACTGCCCGGCCATGAACATAATTTATAAAGCCAGAGTGATAACTGACCAGCAGACCGCCTGCTACATCGGGTTAGCAAGCGGAAGTTTAAAACAAGATAAAATAACAAAAAAAAACACTGAACATTGATACGAAAAGGAAACAGTACTTTCTAATTACATATGGAATCTAAAACGAAGCAATTTATATTAATTATTCAACCACCTGGGATATAATTGAACAGAACAGAACAAGTGTTTTATTCAAGAAAAAGGCCTCAGGCCCAAAGTTCCTACAAGAATAATACATCAATAGTACTCAAAGATATGAAGGAACGTCAAATAATTAAATAAGTAAAGAGATAAATAAATGATTTCAAAACATTTAAATAACAAGCTTCTTAAATATATCTTATGAAATAGTGAGCATATATATGGATTTCTGTTTGACGGTACATGATTATTATGATGTGGCATTATACACCAAAAACATTGATCTTTTCTTGAAAGCATGAAAAATGTAGGCTGCTAATTGAACTATCTGAAACATTTCGTCCATATTAAGCAATTTTCTAAAATTATATTCATTAGGTTCATGGTATGTTATTGGCAAATATTTATTACGCAAATCCGTGTACATAGGACATTCTAGCAAAAAATGTGCTTCATCTTCAATAATATTATAACCTTTCTTAAAACAATATTCACAGATCCTCTCTTCTCTGTTGATACCCAATTGACGGCCAACTTCTATAGCTAATTTATGAATAGAACATCTAAATCTGGCCAATGCATTTCTGTAACCTTTGTTTGTAACACATATTAAATATTTTTCAAGTGTAAGCATAGATTTGAAAACTCCATAAGCATATAATTTACTACTAATATTTTTATCATTATGCCATTCTTGTACTGCCATATCTTTTAGTCGTTGTTTGATACACATGAGAAAACTATTAGAATCTCCAACATGTTGTGCCATCCACACATAACCAAATCCAGTGTGAAATAACAAGGATCTCATATGGGTAGCGCATGTTGTTTTTCCCTTATAATCTAGCTTTACCAACATATTATAAATGTGTTTGGGATACCTACTTTCATCCATATGAAGAAGTCTAAGCCTGGGATATAATGAATAAATCCAACACCGGGACAATGCAGCCTCTGTATTGAAGAGAAATACCACATATTGCGCAACAAAAGCGACCAAGCACAGATTAGTCTCAACAAGCGTAATGAGCTTCAAGGCTTATTTCAAAATGCCGCCACTCCCCACAGCCATTAAACCGTGCTAAAAAAAAACAGGAACAGCTAGGTGCCTGTGTTAGGCAACAGTTACCTGGAGCTCGCCTGAGTGTAAACATCACTTTTACCTTAAGCGTGAAACTCAGAGTTGGAACTGGATGCAACGACAACGTGTTAAAAATTCAGTAAATCATGTTCTACTTAAGAATAGCTGGGTGCCTAGGTTAGGCAACTGTTCCTTGTATTGAGCACTCTTCTACATCAACTGTAACTCATATACTGATATATATGTATATATATATATATATATATATATATATATATATTCCTTGTTTCGTGGAGAATGGCCTCAGACTGCCAGACTGGCAAGGAAGCCGGCTGACTATTAATTTAACATTTATTAGTAAAAGCATGTTACACTGATAAGGGGTCACAATCATCTTTTGTCATGCATATATATCTATTATATATATATATATATATATATATATATATATATAGTTTGTGTTTCTTATGAATTTATGATTAATCTCTGTAGCAGGGAATTTAACTGTTCTGTGCATTTCAAGTACCCATTGGCAGAATACTGTATTATGTCTTGGAGACTTAGAGAGCTTACATTGAACTGATTTATTTTGGAGATAAAGGCTGCAAAAGGCTGCAATGTGACATTATAATAATTATTTGTACTGGAACGTTTTGTACAGCTAGATCTGTTTACATGTGTGAGAACGGCTGCGTAACATTAATCCTGTAGGATACGCTTGGGATATTATAAGGTGCGGATGGGGGTTGGGGTGGGGGGAGGGTCGTGCGGTGTCGACCGAAGAAAATGTTAATTTCGCATTTTGATGTATTTTTAACTATTCTATATTACCCCATTACAACCGCAATAGCAACTGATTTATTTTGGAGATAAAGGCTGCAAAAGGCTGCAATGTGACATTATAATAATTATTTGTACTGGAACGTTTTGTACAGCTAGATCTGTTTACATGTGAGAGAACGGCTGCGTAACATTAATCCTGTAGGATACGCTTGGGATATTATAAGGGGCGGATGGGGGTTGGGGTGGGGGGAGGGTCGTGCGGTGTCGACCGAAGAAAATGTTAATTTCGCATTTTGATGTATTTTTAACTATTCTATATTACCCCATTACAACCGCAATAGCAACATTTTTTCGGACACATTATTATCTAGAGTGTATACAGAAAATGCAACGATGCTATTATGCAACGATGACATAAATTCTTTCATATTCCAAAACTGTCCTACATGCATTTCTTATCTGCAAATTCAGGCTAATAGCTATATCATAAGTTTTACAGCTTGTAGATGAGAGGTTGAAGTGAGAGTCAAAATTACAGACCACGGATATTGGCCTCGGTGGTTTCTCATATATTAACAATAAAATGCACTTTGTATTTGTAATATAATGTAAATACCGAATACTGCTCACAGTCCTTCCCTTTGATCTCATATGAACAGACTTTTCAAATTTGTTTCTATTCCCTGTGTATGTTGACTGAGGATTGTATGCCGTGAGAGTCGTGTGTGATGGATACTTGGGCAACCTGAGACACCATGAGGCTGGACACAGGCCCTTTAAATCACTATGTCTAAATGGCCCCCATATAGTATAATTACCCATAGTAACATTTAGACACAAGGTAAGGAACGACTGTCGGAGGACTCGCAGCGACCTGCTGTATAGAATAATCTATAAAAATCTACCTATGGAGTGGCACGAACTTATCTCTTGCATGCGCATAAAAGTAACCCAAATGGTGTCACCTGACAAAGAACTAACTAACGTTACGGTCCCTAGCCGCTTAAAATTAGCTGTTAATTCAAGCACAGCGGAGCATCGTGTACCTTTCTTCCCGGCCATTACCGTCGACAAGGCCGGCAGCGCTCTAATTGGTCTTTGTCGGCTCAGTACTCGTGTATGTACATGCATATCTGAATATCTGAATATTACTACAAATTTACGGGCAGTCTGTAGACCTATTTATTCATTATCTTAATAATAAACATACTGTACAGTTTATTTCGAAGGGACTTACATTTATGAGTTCTATATATGCTTTCGACTGGATTTTACACTCTGTTTAATTTTGTATATATAATTATTCCTTTGTTTGGATAAAGTTAAGCCATCACGTTTTCAAATTAATGCATATTTTGCATCGGCACACAGATGTCCGTTTTATCTTTACAGTGTTGCCATGGTAACGAGTACTTGAGTCCGAGTCGAGTAATGACTATTGGGTGCACGAGTCCAAATTGCTGTACCGGTTTCAGCTCTATAGGTAGTATGTTGCAGTACAAGGGCCACTCAGCATGTTTTTATGATGATTTCAAGAGCCTGTGGGCTGGATCAGAACTCTTTTAATCATAAAATAACAAAAAATATCCATCTCATTTCAGGACCTTACTGTCGATGATGATGTTTTTTTAATTAGGTAGTTTTAATCTGTCACCGTTTTGACATATGGGTGCTTAATACGTTTCTCTATGATTAGGGTCAGAAGTATCTATAACAGTGACGGAATAAACCCGGCCAAGTACAGTTTCAGGACTCTCCTTAAACTCGGCATGGAGGTAATATTTAATCTTCTTTATATTAAAATACAACTGCTATATATATATATATATGTATATATATATATATATATATATATATATATATATATATATATATATTCGTTGAATAAATTTTAACTGACAAAACGTTCCTGATTGGACTTGGTAATTTTGTTATTATCAATCATACATTATTATTATTATTATATTATTATTATTATCATTATTATTATCACTGTTATTATTTTTGATATTATTGATATAATCAGTCAACATGTATTGTGTTCAAAGAATCAAACTTCAAGCCATACTTTTCTTTACAACACATATGGTACACATGACATTGTATCATTTTTACTGATATGACTATAACGATATGTCCCATTTTCCTATTTCAGTCATAGAAAATTGAACAGCGAGCTGATTAATCTGATTAATAACGGCTTCAATATTTTTTTTTCTTTTTTTCTTGTTTTAGCGGACAATCCTGTCAATTCTGGACTGCCAGATTGACGAGTCAGGGTCATCAGAAGACTGCACCGTGTACTATCAATTGCTGGACGCCGACGAGTGTGGACGTGCACCAAGTGACCCCAAATTCAACTCCAGCTCTAGATCGTGTCTCCATCTGCTGGCTAAAACAGGAAACAGGGTACATTGGTTTAATGTAACAAATATAACCCCAAGATCATTATAATCTTGTTTCAATATCGACTAAAATGTGTTCATGACAACTAAGATGTGACACCGAATTTGTGAGATTCTTTATCGGACGCGGATGATACAAATCTGGAAAAAAGTTTTACAATCAAGCACTGTCAAAATAAATTAAAAACTTACTACAGAGAGAGAGAGAGATAGAGAGAGATAGAGAGAGAGATGAAAATATATCTTTCTTTTCTTTATCTAGGATTTGATATACCATGATGTCGTCAGACTGCTTGTGATGAAGAAATGGAAAGGATTTGCAAAGTGGAGAATCGAGTAGGTGGAGTAAAAAAAATGTTTCCTTTTTACATGGAAACGGAAAATTTAATTTCAGATATAAAGATTTTTAAAATATTAAGGTATATTGCCATGTAGCTTATAAACAGTCCAATTAAACTTCCTTATAGTAAACTAGGGTGTTTTAAACTCCGAAAAACACCCCTGAAACATCGTATTTTCTGTGGGGGAAAAGTTAAAAAAACTGAACAATTACACTGCGAAAGGATACTTTTCTTTTAAACAGGAAAAAGTAAATTGTTTAACATGCCATTTTTACACTCTTTCCTAAATATCCCTGAACACAAATTTAGAATGCAATACCACACACTCTGGGCAGGGGTAGGGCCACACCACCTAATTAGTGTTTGACAGCCTGCTGCTGTCAAGGGTAACGCCCCCTAATTAGTGTGGTCAGCCAGCTGCAGTCACCCTGCTGGTCACAGGTTTTCCTGGAAAGATGGGTCCCAATTAGATTAGATCTCATAATAAATAAATGTCCATAACTTTGCCATTAATAGTCATATCAAATAAGTTTAAGAATTAATATGATCCTGAATAAAAGAGAAAACTGACAGTATAATAATTCTGTGAAAATTCTAATTTTGAAATTTTCACCGATATTCCTACTGAAGGACCTTTAATTGCAGAAATTAAATCAGTTTTAATATTAGCCTAGATGTATGCAGTGTTGTGTGAAAGCATGGAATTAACAGATAAGATTTAAGCTAATATCGTTAGAAAAGTTTTGAGTATCTCAGTTTGTAATCTATTTATTTGTTTACAGGATTAACGCTGCCGCCTATCTCTTCTCGCTCTTCTCATTGTCCTATGTGGCCATCATCGGAAGTGACACACAGGATCCCATGAAATATGGGAATGCCCTGCAGTATTCCCGGGGCATTTTTGAGTTGTGGGGTTTCGGTGTCGCCGGCTTCACTCTTGTGTTGGAACTTAACAGGATGCGGAAGTCAGTTTATTTTTCTGTAAATTAATTTTGTCACTGCTAATTTTACTGGAGATATATATTACACAATAAAATCTGTATTCAGTTCTCGAACTCTCTTTTAAAGGTTGATGTATGTATCCCCTTTTCAGACACCAAGATGTAACTGAAATATAACTTATTCAGGTAATGGGTAATTATTATCTAAAATGCTTTCTTTAATAAAGCTCCAAACTGTTACCTGTATTATTTGCCCTTTTTAATGTATTTTCCTATTGAGTTATGTACAACCTCACTGTTACACTCGTGAGGATTTCAATTTTGCAAAAATAGCTTGTGTACAAATAAACAAAAAAAAACATAGTTGTATACAACACGGAATAGCTCCACATTAAAACGACCGGAATGACGGGAATGTAACAAAGGAATGAAAGGAATCATGCATTAATTGGGAGGACCAATTCGTATGTTTGTTCCTTTAATCAATATGAATTATTATTATTATTTTAGGCAGAAACTAGCATACTGGCGAGAAGCCTTTAACTATATCGACTTGGCGTCCGTGTGCCTTCTGACGGCAGTTGTACCTCTTCGTCTTTGCCGCCAGAGGGAGCAGTGGTTCGTCTTCTCGATTGGCTACCTTCTGTGGACGCTTCGCATATTTAAATTCGCCGCCGTTTTCAGGTAATCTTTACCATATAAACTTTACCATTTATTTATCTATTTATTTTGTTACAAAGACAAATAAATGAGGGAAAAATCCTTGGTCGATCCCGGTTTCGAATCCAATTCGGTGACGCACAAGTCCGGCGTACCAACCGCTTCGCTATAGCAAAGCAAGCTTCACTAGCGAGACGGTTCGGTCCGCTTTTATGTCACCCCGTAACACACATCTTAAGAGCGTTCTGCTATCAGAACAAGACTAATTATCCCAGGAGTCACGCTTTGGTGAGCTTAATACCTGGGCCACAAAGTTAACCGTCACGTTAGACGAGCCCCCATTTTGTTACGAAGACAAATAAATAAGCGGAAAATCCTGGGTCGATCCCGGTTTCGAACATAGGTCGGTGGAGCACAAGTCCGGCGTACCAACCGCTTCGCTAGCGAAGCAAGCTTCACTAGCTTTTATGTCACCCCGTAACAATTATGCATATTTCACCAGGATAACCTATTCAGCATAAGCTATTTTTCCATGGGGTCCTGGGCTAAAACAAGTCATAGAATACATGGCTTAACATAAATAAACAAAAATAAATGCAAACATGTAAAATAATGACAAAATGTGACACATTTTACAACAAAAAACAAATGAAATACAATTAAATTTATAAAACTATACACATCGGAGCAATGATAAAGTCATTACATAGGCCTACATGTATTAAAAATTATCTTATATTCCCTTATATGACGTTGTTGACATTTGTTTAAGTCGTGGTACTACATTTGATAATGGAATGAGGAATACGGATATGAAAAAAAATAATGAATTAACTGTTTGTACCAAGATTTAAATTTGCTAATATTATTGACAGTTTATCTCTTCCACGCATATTCGGCTTATACACTAACAGAGTCAATATAATGTTACAGCATTTCCTATATATTAGGAATTATCTGTTATTCATATTGGTTAAATGTGGCAAACAGCGAGTGCCTCACGACCTGTAGCTATACACACAAGACCTGCAAGATCCTTGACAAGGGCATTCAATGCCTGCCGAGTCTGAGCTGCATGTTTTATAATATATGGACGCTATTTCTCCGGTTCGTAGCATCACACCACAGGCGCTTGAATTGCTATTAGAGCGAAATTTGTTCCTTTTCTTGGTCATTTCCTTATAACTATTACTTATCTGACATTTTCCTGCCGTTTTCCTCACTATATGGAGGCATGGCATAGCAACCAAGGACGCACTTCTGATTGGTTGGTATGTCTACTACTGGAGTCATCAGATGGTGACACCGCTGACGTAACAATGGTTCAGCCAATCACGGATGTACTCCAAATTTAGCCTGAAACCGATGTGCCATGGCTGTCGGGTCAAACGACGAGCGCTTCTTGCCAGCCTATCTCAAATATTAAGTAAATAATAAAGAGATGGACCACATAGTGCGAAAAGCGCAGGGAAAATGCCAGATAAGCAATAGTTATGAGGAAATGAATCAGAAAAGGAATAAATTCAACCGAATTCTATACTAATAGCAATTCAATCGCCTGTGATCACACTAAACTTTATACAGGGCAACCTTTGTGTGCTAAAATTAAATTACAAAGATATCGGTTATATTTTATGGACACTTAAGTTTTTTTTAAAGGAATAGAGAATAACAAAACGACTATGCATAATGGGTTCTTTCAATGACACTCCTTCGATCCGACCCTCCATTTTGTTTACATCCGACTGCAAGTGTGCACGTGCGTGTGTGTAAGTGAGATTTATACTGGTCAGAAACAACGTTTTATGTCTACAATTCTTTTTATGCATAATGAGCCAACTTCACAAAAGACTCTAGAATTGAGGAGTGCCGATATTAATTGCGGACCTTATTTTTGAAGGTACATTCCTTTTTTTATGATTTTTAACCACAATTCTCAGGCACTATAAAAAATATTTTGTTTATACTTATGATAATGAGAACAAGGAACAACATGATAATAACATAACACAGATGACAGTAAACGAAATATAATCATAACTTTATCATTTTTCTGTTCTTTGAAATTATGTTTGATCGACTGGAGTTAAAAATTCTTAAACTTCAACTGAAAATCAAAACGCACGCGGTACCTGAGAAACCAACATTTATATTTTGTTTTGCCTATCATGACTATTTATTTTGCTTTAACAGACAGACGGGAGCCTATGCTCAGATCCTGTGGAAGATCATAACACAGGACTTCGTCCAGTTTCTACTGGTTTTCACAATCGTCCTTGTGGCATTTAGTGGCGCCTTTCTCCTGGCGTTACGTGGAGAAAACTCTCTACAAAAGAAGGAAGAAACAAGGTAAGGGTTAATAACACATTTCCTTGAAAGGACTTAAATGATGAAAATAATAAAATTCCCAGAAATGATCAAAACGGAAAAGATCTATTCTTCTATAAGTAGGTGGAACAGAACGTACAGACATTATATTATTTTACTGTATTTTACTGCCCACGGCGCAAGCAGTATTTCGTGCATACCCGTTATCATCGGGTGCTTAAGTGATATTTATGAACATGTGAGAATAAAAGTGATTTCTAAACCTAGAACCTTCTATTTTCTTTTGTTTGGTAGATTTTGACCTTAACTCATTTTTTCTTAACCCATTACAGATAGGACTAGGTGAGATACACATAACTTTAATAACAGTAATATTATATCATGGGATTTTTACTATATATCGAAATCCACTCTTCTTGTCATAACGCCGAATACAGCCATTCTATTTTGGTAACATTTCAGTTTAAGTGCATCTGACATCTCTTATTTAAAATCCACCCCCAAAATGCAAGAAATATCGTGTATTGTAATTAATGGGGCTTCTGCCCGTACCCATGTCCTAACAGATGTTGGAATAGTCCAAGTGGATATCTTGGCATTAGTGATAAAAAGGATAAAAAAGTTTTATACAAAGGTCCCTATATACACACATTGAAATGAAGTTAAATATATTAATATTCGCACAATATCCAAACATATAGTGTCACGGGTGATCATCACCCAAACTGAAAAATTGCCTAAACAGATATACAGCGCTGAAAAATAGCAGACTATAAGAAATTCTCCATATGCAGGTCGTTCTTCTGGATCTTGTTTCTGGGAGTCCGGACTTTGATAGAAGCTCAGCCTGTCATCGAATACACCGGACAAGAAGGATATCAGTAAGTAAATATATTAGACCGGGAGATTGTGAGTTCGACTCTCAGCCGAGGCGGTGAGATTTTTTTTCACGGTGGGCCCAAGGCCAGGGTGAGCGCCGTGCAGGCAGAAAAATTTTCTTCTGACTTAAATTACATGTATAAGGTCTATTTATGAGTTTCATATATTGATATATAAAGGACAGATTTGTTGGAGAACAAAAATGTTCAGATACATGGAACGTGAAAGGTAAGACAGAGTAAGACCCCAGCTCAAGGCTAACGGGTTTAAATTTCCGGAATTGTAGAGATGCCGATTATTTTGTGCACTAAATATATATTCAATATTTTATGTTCGACTGTTCTGAAGCCTGCCGCTGGTAAATTATAGGTCTTGTCCGCTCCTATTCGCAGAGTTCCCTTGTAATCAACCTATCATGTTTTATGACAATTTTATGGTAGCTATTTTCCTGGTTAAATCCAGGCCGTTGTAAGTTTACCAACGATTGAAATGTTAGCAGTGATGTCAGCTTTTTACATTACCATAACTGCACAAAAGAGAACACTACATGCCCAATTGGCTGTTTCGTTGCAGTATCATCTTTTCATTGTACCCGTATTGACATCCACTTGATACATTACTGAGAACCGAACCGCTGTTGCCCCCTCTCCGCTACTGTCACACAAGATAAGCTTGATAAAATTAATATTGAATATTACAGAGTCCTGGGTACCTGTTTGATGGTGCTGTACCTGCTGGTATGTACCGTGGTGCTACTCAACATCCTGATCGCCCAGCTCAGCGACACCTACCAGAACATCCAGGGTGACGCACACAGAGCGCTAGAGCTCAGCAGAGCATGGATCGTCTCCCGCGTGGAACTTGACTCTATTTTCGTCGGACCTGTACGTATACATACAGTCTAAGGCGCTTGCATCCAAATTTAATAAGCAGAGTTCGGTAATCGCTGAAGGTGAAGCCTTGCCGCGTCGTCAGTGCGATAATAGGCTGACTTAGTGACGACCTGGAATTTTATGTAAATGTCGGGGGCAAACCTTTCTTCTTTAACTACATATTAATTTGACCAAAGGTCAATATTTGTAAATTAAGGGAAAAGGGCGAATTCCGGAGGACATACGAAATGCTCAGGCAAACAGGACAACAGTTGGTTAATAAAGTACTTTTTGTTTATGACGGAAAAGCGTAAACCCCGTATTTTGATCACAGTCTTGGGTTATTTTATAATCGTTCATACAAACTGCAACTTTCGAAACCTGTGGAATTGATTCAGCCAAACTTTATAAATGGATATTTCGGTCAGGGCCGTGGCTTCCATACAAGCATATACATCCATTCACTTGTAGAAGATATGGCCATAGCTTTGAAAGTGTGAATTTTTAGCCTTTTACATGCAGGATATCTGCATCTTAGTACAATTCCTATGTTTCACTTTGGACTGGTGCAAAGTTAGGTTACCTATGCAACCGTAGTCTAAAACAATAAGATGGTGTGATTGATACAGGTCTGAAAGCACGTTAGTTCATATGTCATTAAGGAGGCCCTAGTGTTTTGTAAATTAAACTATCACTGTGCCTCTGTTGTCTCACTGAACCGTCTACTAATTTATTTTTTTATTCCTTTTCTCCATGACTGTTTAATTCATACTAATATTTTAGGTTAACACACCATGTATATATCAGCCTATCATCAGGCAGACTGTTCTGTAAGTCCCTGTCCGTACCATTACAGGGGTACCGGGTTAAACATTACACTGACCACGAGGTGATCGACGATCCTCTGGACCAGCTGGAGAAGTGGAACAAAGCTCAGGTTCATGAGCAGATCAAACGCCTTCAGGAAATCTCTGATAAACTGGACGTTCAGGAACTCCAGCTCCGTACAATACGTACCCAAATGGTTCATCAGGAATACAAACTAAAGGTCATCAGGTCAGTAAAATTAGATCAAAGGTCAAGGCTAATCAGGTCAAGTTCATTCTAGCCAGTCATGTAAGGTCAAGGGAATATTAGTAAGCTAAAACAGTGTTTTCATCCAAAAACAAATAGCCATTATTTATCATTAATCTGCTGGATTATTATCAGGGTTAGGATATGTTATATATAATATCTGAATATATAAACAAATATTACAGTCACATTAATTGACATGTGAAATCTTTGAGTTCACGCAGAGCTCCATTGGTGATTTTCACGCATATACGAACATACGCATGCACGCTGGAATACCACAGTTAAAAAATCATATGAAGGAATTTTCAAGCATATACATATATATGTGCACACGGATACAGTACTTTGACTGGCCGTTTTAACTAGGGCGACAAGCAAATACTTTATATTAATATACAAAAACGGAGGAATTCTGTATATAAACATGGTTCCAAGTCATGTGTCACAAATGTTTTTAAAACACTTTCATAATTAAGAATTATGCGGACCCTAAGAGAGACTGTGTATTGACAGATTACTTGTGCATCAACTTGATACGATCAGACCTGTTCACATGCCGTTCATATTTTGTTTCAACAGAAGCAGTGTTGAGAGTAAAGTCCAGAACGACCCGTTGAGTGACAACAACGGCCTTTTCCAAGGGAAACGACATTCTGTTTGAACCCGAGGACCTGAACATATATATATATATACGGAAAAATCCAAGCCAATGTTTCATAGTGATTAACAGGAGAGGACATAGAGTGGCGTAGGCCTTTCTCTTTATACCAGAATAAATCTAGATGCATACGTTCAATATCAAAGAAAAAAAAAAACATAAAAAAATTTGGCGTTTTGTGATGAGCACTTCCCTATTCTTTTGTATGCGAGGGTTACTTTGGATGGCTTTATATTCACGACGTTTCGCGAGGGATTCATTTTCGCGATTGCACCAGATACTATAAAATCTTAGTAGTATTTATATTGATTTTAAAGTTACTAACTAATTACAGGTACAGTCAACAACTCATGACTTGTATCACAGTCGACGTTTTACAATAATTAATGCTTTGATGTATGGGCCAGATTCGATACCATGCACAGGTTTCCTAAGGTTTCATATTCGCGATTATTTCACATTCGCGAATAAAAAGGCAACCACAGTTTGTATTAAATTTACCACCACTCTCGGTACATTCGTTTACCTGTGCCGCGGTGTTAAGATGCAGCCTCTAAGATCCGCCCCTGGTGAATCAGTTTTACACTGCTTACTTGGAGGGAAAAAATTATGGTAATGTACAGAAATGGTACCAACTTGTTTCTATGAGTGGGGCTGGAGACACGAAGTCGTGAGAGACCGCCGGCATTTATATCAACAAGACGGACTGAAAGTTGAGAACCCTCGCACTGCTGTCATCTTTGAAGTGAAGAGTGAATTTTTATTTAATATTAAGTAGGGATATACCCATAATTTCGACATGCGACCTTTGACATCCGGGTTTTAGCGTTTTAGCAAGATGGCAGCCCCCATGAACAGCTTCAAGAGACTTGTTGAACTGAACCTATCAGGTTAAGACAGGAGAGCGGGATGAGACACGAAGGTATACACTCCGAGGACAGAGCCGAGGCGAGAATCAATCGGTGGTTAAAGATATGTGGGGAACAGACAAATATGTATCAGCAAAACTAACATAGGAATAACCCTGTTAAGACCACGGCCGAATCTTAAAACGTTACAAGGATGCCCTGTGGATTCTTAAATTTAGATTTTTGATACATTCATCTTTGAAGAAGAACGAGATTTATCGCGAGAACAAATCTGATCTTCTTTTTCGAGTGGACCTGTCTAGCCTCTATGGTAAAGATGCCGTTAAACCAGAAATCCCACAGGAGTTAATGAACAACAAGTTATAAATCTATTATTCGAAATTCACCATCAGTTTAAAGTATAAGTGTAGCGTCAATCAATGACTGTAGTTTGTCTCTGTCATCCTCCTACACTGTGTTTCTTGTGTTTATTGTGCCTTCAGTAAATATGTAGTCTATTCTGATGTAAACCTTTATCTAATTTTATTCTTAATTTTTTCAAATGCGCCAGTGAAAATGAAACTCCAGCAAAAATAATTAAGTCATCTGTAAACCATAATTTTAATTTTCTCCCCTTCTTTAGTCAGCATATATTCATTCAATCTTAATCAGGATGACCTTATCTGAATATATCCAGGCAAGGGGTCTCAGCGTAGGGGCGATTCGAACAAAGCTCTGTATATTACCTTTGCAATTCGAGCGATAAATCATTTAAAAATACACTGCATGTCTTATATTTATTATGTATTTATAACTTTCACCTGAAAAAAAGTAGTATTTATCAGTCCCTTTTATATAATATTTTTTAAAACCAATTTTAAGGTGATGCGCAAATATTTTAAAAATTTTGACCGAAATCAATTGATAATTAATAAAACCTGTATTTGGACGCAAACCCTGCGCCGAAGATAGTGTTCAAAATGGGCGACCTGGAATGTTAATTAAACCTTTCTTATTCCTGAGAAATTATAAACTGAAGGAATTGGAAAAAGCCATCGGACAGTGGTATTGCTCCCTAAAAACGAACAACAAGCATGCATGGCCTCCATGTTGTGCGTTTATTTACCGTTGTCTTTCAAGGAAAAAAGCATTTATACGTGAAAGACGTCAATGTCTGGACCACAGACCAGGAACAAACAAAAGATGCATGTGTATTTGTATAATTCGATGTATTGTTCGAACAATTTTACCCCTTGAATTATACATAATTTTTTTTGTAGTAAAATTCTACTGGTAAGCATCTCTATATTGCAAAATGCGGTTAAAAGCAGTATAATGGCAGTTCTGTCTGCTGCCTGGTAAAATGATAATATGAGTTCTTGTAATTAAAGCTGTTTATTATAATATTTAAACATAACATATAAAGAACATTGCATATATACTTGAGATATCTCTAAAATCTTAGTTTCCGTTCCATGTTTTTTTTAAATACCATAAAATGGTTCCAGACTTAAAACCATAGTAATTTTCCCGCTTGGACTGCCTTGTTAAATGCTGCATAAGCCATAGGAATGCGGACAGCTATATAATGCCCCGTATACCTTGGTAATGTAGTCATTATGTCTTAATATTCCTCACAACCCAGTGGACAGCAATTGTTTCGTTCAGCTGTATGTTGAATTCTACATTAAATTTCCCACACCTGTAGAGGCGTGAACCGGTTATTGCTCTGTATCATAGACAATAAATGTGTTTCACCAATGACTCGGTTTGGTGACCTGAACAAATGTAGTTCATCATATCGTCCTGTATTTACGACTGGACACAGGGCAGTGATAAATGCTTTACTGAAAGAGCTGTAAATGACAATTCCACAGGGTTAATCAAAGGTAGGTTATTTTATTCATAATGATCGATATACTATGAAATAAATCACGTAAAATATATTTTATATATAATTATATATTATATATTATATTTATATATATATAAGTATATTATATTAACAAATGCATTTCATATACGTCTTGATTTTTTAATTTACCTCGTAAAATTTAAATTTTCCTCTGAAACCACAAGTCAACCAATCCTCCAATTGTCTCGCCTTTTCTTTCATTAAATTGGTTTATTGCGGTGAAATCTCACGGGCATCAAAACACAGTCCAAAGACCTTCTGTGTAATCTGAATTGAAAAATATTGATTCTGATGAATTTAACTTTCGAAAATTTGAACATAAAATACTTAAGGTCTATAATATAAATCCAGGTAAAGTTTTGAGTGTCCAATGGTTGGAACTTTCGGACAGACTTAAACATTTAATTTAATCAATTTCACTGCGAATCAGACTCGTGTACATAATTTGATGGTTGATGAGGCTTGGTTTCTTTGTGGTGGATCATGCAGCCATTACAAGTGGTCTGAAAGCAGCCACAGATACATATATACGGAAATTTTTTTTTTATTTGGACCCATGCTAACATACATGGTATATTTACTCAATTAGGCCTGAAGTGGTCTGAAAGCAGCCACAGATACATATATACGGAGATTTTTTTTAATTTGGACCCATGCTAACATACATGGTATATTTACTCAATTAGGCCTTTTGAACCCTAGTAAAACACGAGGCCACATAGATACGGAAAAAATATAATGAATTGTTCTCCGGACTCTATAAGGACTCTGAGAACAGCGGGCAATTAATTATTTTTTTAAATACTGTGGTTGTTTCATATTCGCGAGGTTGAAATTTCGCGATAACTTCATTTTGAAAGTTTTGCGAGGGTTTATTTTCGCGATTGCACCAGAATATATGAAATCGAAGTACAATAATATTACCATTTATTATAAAATAAAAATAATTCCCACAATACCTCACTCATTACCGTTATAGTCATTATGACCTGTATCATAGTCGATGTTTCGACAATTTTCATTGCATGAGAAAGTTGCACTACCATCCAGAGATTATGTAGTTGATTAACAAACCATGTTTTTCAGAGGTGTGATAACTTATCTATTTGTGCAGATGCATCATGCTCTATTGTTCATCCTCGTTAAAAGGACGGCTTATTCCCCAAGGGTTTCATATTCATGATTATGTCCAATTCGCGAATATGGTGTAAACAATACCTTGATTTCAAACATGCAATGAGGATAAAAAAAACAGGGTAAAACCCCATATAAATTCTTCTCCTCAAATGAAATGCTCACAACTATGTACAAGATAACATCATGTTTTACATATTAAGAAAACGTAAAAATGAAAATGAAGATGAAGACACATGTTTCAATATAAGCACGAACTAGTCAGATCTGAAATGTGACTTTTTTAACTTTTACAATAATATCACGAAAATAAAATCCTCGCGAATAAAAAGGCAACCGCAGTATGTGGGCCACTTTCAGGAATTAATGATACAAAAATGTACGACATTTCATGAAAAAAGGGCATATATGAACATTAACAATGCACTTGTAATCTGTTATCAGTAATACTTTTCTCCATGAACAGTTGCATGATTCATATTATTACTGCTTTCATTGAAAAGCAGTGATAAAAAATTATTCCCAACATTTTTTCCCATTCACTAATAAATGTCGATCGCTGAAAAAATAGCTACTGAAATACCGTAGATTATTTTTTTCGGTATGACCTCACCTTTCGACATAAAAACGGAAAAAAACATGGAGTATAAAATTAAGGTCACTGAACATGTGTTTAATGGTCACGGTTAAGTGGAACAGACCTCTAATAGCTCCCCGCATGTCCTCACCCAGGACAGTTGTGTCCATTTCCTAATTACAGTGTCATTAACTAAACGATTGACCCCAGGTTATATTCTCACATGAACTTGACCTCCATTTGTGCACATATAAATTGACAAAGTGTAGGTGTAATTCTGGACATGTGCAGGTTTATAATAAAGTCACTGACTAAGTAATTATACACATAATTGACTCAGCTAGGCCATATAGGTCTCATTTTAATTACAAATATGTATAGTTCTATAATTTCCTTATACAATGAGTGACCCATGCCATGACTCCTGAATCTCCAAACTCGGTTAAAAGGCCGAAACCCTACAAAAGTGCAGCTTCTGTTTTTCGTCGATCTATTTTACATCTTGAAAGTGTTGCTGTAAGTGAACGTTTTTGTCTCGATCCCTTCAACGCAAACGGTACGTTTGAGACATGTATCACTGAAACGAGATTCAGCAGTATGGTGTACAATTTTAAACTGTATCGAACAGGAAAGCTGACCAAATTACACATATTTTCTCTTGACCTCTATTAATTAAAGGCCAGAGATCACCCTCTTGCTCCCATTTTGGTCCCTTAGTCCGTGGAACAATTTTTTAGCAGCTGTAAGGCATATTATGCTTATAGACAATAAATATTACACAGAGCATAGTAATCTCTCAATGTAGGAATGTAATTCAAATAATTCATAATTTGATATTAATAGTTTAATTGGAAATTAAAAGTTGTACGCGTACGTTAAGCAGCCTTCCCTGACTAAATAACAGAGTAGAAAGTGACGGTAGCAAAACATAACCTGGATTTTGCTCTGTCTTTGTAACACTGAAAGTATTCGTAACAGATCATTGAGTAAAGAATAAATAAATTCTCGAGATTCAGAGTGAATTATTGACATGAATTAGCCTAAAAGCATGAAAGGATCTATTACAGTAGGTTGGCTGTCCGTAACTTGGATATCAATACACATTTCATTCAAGAGCTTTGTGAAATGTTATTTTTTCTCCTTTTTCAGTTATTTTGAAGACTGTCAGTCGATAAATTCAGCATGTGGCGCTATTCAAGTCCTCAGTCAAGCATGTATGGGTAAATATTTATTTTTATATAACTGTGGTACCGGTATCAGGAGATTTCAGATCAGGAGTAAGAACTTTGATATACGGGAGGATAGCCTCAGTGGGCTTCATGCAGTATGTCAGATTTAACTCTTACCTTCCATAACCTTGACAACAGCAATATTCTGACTGGCCTAGGAAGGCCTACTTTAAGTATTGGCCCTCGTCATACCGAAAACTGCACTGCAACGGCCGACCATACTATCACAACAATATACAAGTATACACGGATTGCATATAGTTGGATACATTGCATATATAACACACATGAAAGGAAAAGGGGTTTCTCCCGCTTTGTGGGTGTTGTTAGAAAGTAAACAAACATGTTTGCTAGACTGTTAGTTTTTTCCCCAATTTTTTTTCTCGGTTTTTTATGGTAAGGGATCTAGGAAAGCGTATTTGTAAAAATGAATATGCTATTTTTCACCCTTCGAGGGCAATATGCAATACGGCCGGTGCTTCTACGCTCAAACGTCTTCTATTACGTTTTAAAGATAAACTACATCTCTACATTATTATCAAACAGAAAATTAAAAAAAAAAGATGTATGAGAGTTATTTGTTGTTGTCTCGGAATTGCCTTACTGCACAAGAAGGGTCACAACGAGGACTACGAGCTATGTTCGCTTGTTGGAAAGGAATGACAAGACTGGAATATGGGAAAATTTTATGCTCCCAGATTGGTGCCTATATTTCATAATAAATAAATATTATAAATTTCATGTTGGTTGTAGTGATACATATTACATGGCAAAGAACAACCAGCACAGGTGTGGCCAGATAACCCGCAATAGCCCTAGGCGGCCCAACCCGAATAGTCCCGGACCAATAAAAAGAGTAAAAAAATTGGGGGGGGGGGGGGGGGGGGGTTCCGGGCAGGAGGGGAGATTTGCACCCACCGTTACGTCACGTTGATGGGTTCTACAGTGTTTCATCTGTACTCCCCTTTTCTTTACATATGTATGTACATTCGTAGAAGCATGTGACTCCTATTTGGCATTTTATGCTTATATGTGTTTGTGTGTCTGGGTGCATTTCAGCTTTCTGTATTGTAAAATTTATATACCTAAATACATACTCGCAAAATTATCAATTATCGTCCTTTGCTGACAGGCATACTCTGGACCTATTTCCAGGGAATAACTTTGGCGCCGTGGCCGACGATTGTACTCTTAAACTCACGCATATATTAGTATTGTGGCTTTTTTTTGCCATCCAAAGGAGCTGCAGCTGTTACCGTAGACACGTCTGCTTTTGCCAACACCTACATCTTCTCACTTGCATACCCGTCTGGTACATGCATATACACGTACATAAATTAGTACATTTGTGCTGAGGGGAGCCTTTTTTTCTACCATGGGGACCCCTGTTTGCCATTGCGAACAATTTAAATGCTTGGTCACCTTTTAAGTTTGTACATTTGTCCAATCCGATACATGTAAACACTATGCGTATTGCTAATGATTAAGGGGCTAGATACCAATAGTGTTAGAACATTTGTCCCATCCGTTTCATGGTAAGGTTATACATATTGCTCACAAGTAAGAAAAAACTATTTAATAAATAAAGTATGTTCATTCGTTCCATCCGATAATTAATACATATACATTGTACATATTGTTAACCATTAAGAAGACAAGTTACCAATACAGTTTTATACGTCCAATCCATCCGGTACATGGGTACATTATGTATATTTAGTGCCTTAATGCTGAAGTGGAGTTACCAAGCGAGACCCCTGTTGCCATTGCCTACTGTTTAAAAGACTTTTTACCTAGAACGCTTGAACTTGTACATTATTCCAATCCAATACATGGAAACTCTAAACGTATTGCTAACAATTAAAAAGATTAGTATACAAGGTTTTTACATTTGTTCCATTCAGTACATCAATACGTTATATATATAGCGCATCTATGCCGAAGTGAAGCCTCTGTTGCTACCAAGAGACTCCTGCTACCAATTCAGTCTGTTGCTAATAAGGATTATGTACATTCATTTCGTTCTATGTCTTTATATGTATATATATATATATATATATATATGTGTGTGTGTGTGTGTGTGTGTGTGTGTGTGTGTGTGTGTGTGTGTACTTGTATGTTAATAGATATCAGTGTATATGTATATACCTACTACACTCGTGCTGAGTGGAGCAACGGTTGCTACCAAGAGAGTACAATGTCTGCGCTTACTTACAACTTTGACTCCTAACAATTAACCGTTGTGGCACATTCGTTTCTAACGAATATAATGAATAAGCGTTAACCTATATTTACCGCCCTGTTATATTCTTATATATTTATACCTATACATACCCTTTTTGGGCACATATCCCCTGGATTGCTGTTGTTTTCAAGGGAGACCCATGTCCGCCCTTGTTGACAACCGCCGTTATTTTATTAATGCTACTGTTATGCTTAGTATATATATTGATTGTATGTCTAAATGTATGTAACAACAAACCTATGTACCCAAAGTCTTGTTTCATTTGCACATATAAGGATTTCATGAGTAAGACTGCTCCATTACCCGTTATGACCAAATGGATTGAGATTTCTAGGTAGTGTAACTGGTCTCTGTGTTGTGTTATCGGCAAGGCCCAACTGACTACCATAGATGTGAATGCCCGAATAAACTGGGGGACACCTAACGTATTTCTTAAAAGCGTCGCCGATACGAAAACTATGTCTATTTAGGGTATTGGTATCATAACCATATGTCTCAACACATGCTTAACAGATTAAAGAGTAGAAAAATCCCGCGGGACACCTTGAGTTGCTCCAAGTGTGAATAGCGGACCTGGAAAATTTCCCCTGACATCTAAGTATTCTCAGCAGTTGATTTGGACATAGGAAACCAGACTGTTGCATTTCAAGGAATAGTGAGTTGGGGTGCCCTCCTTTTGAGTGCTTGTAGGAATGCATGCTAACGGTTATTTTTACCGGCGTTATTGACGTATTCTCGTATTGTATGTGTTCTTGGTTTGCACGAGTGTTGCATTTGCTAGGCTTTCTGAGAATACTTCGGTTGAGTCTTTAATAAGCTGGACGGCAGCAGTTGGGATGGTATATCCGTTGGGAACCAGTCCTGGTGTTGCCCTTTCGCCAGTGCCCTGAATTTGGATACCTGTTGACGCGAGAGAGAATTAGCTTTAGAATTTGTAAACCCAGCTATAAATCGTGCTTTAAATAGTATATTGTATTCCAAGCAGACAAAACAAATGATTTAATCAAAACATTATAGCACTGTTGCGTGAAGATAGTTTGTTAATTGCATGACAAACTGTGGTGTTAAATTGTGACTGTTAAATATAACTGTTCGTCCTTCCAGCTGTATAGCCCACAAATGCAGTGTTGCCGGGTACAATTCCAGCACGTTGATATTCAAAGATGCAATGAACTCGGGCCATGCGCCATAAGTCCAGTGGCTACCCAATATTGCACCAAAACCCCTTGACGATGAGTCTGTTTACAATTTAAAGCTGAAGAGGCTAATAGGTCATTACGAAAGACCGACCTGTTGTTGAATTGTTGGAACAAAGTGTGCAATGTAAGCAGGTCTGCCCTGGCATGTCTGGTGAGCCAAATTTTGAAGTGAGTGGACCGGACTTCTTTTGTCAGATTGAAAAGCCTTCTGAGGAATGCTTAACCTGGGACGAGGACTGTGGTGGCAAAGTTTAGAAACCCTATTATCTCTTAAAATTTTTAATGGTACACTTTTCTCTTATTGAGATAAGTCTAGCTATTAGCTAAATTCCCTTATTCACCTTGTCAGGTGATGGACTGGCTTCCATGCTTAAGGTATTCAAATTTATCCTAAAAAAGGCAACGTTTTTTAAACCACGAATTTGTTTTTGGGGCCATGATAACACCACTTCACTGACAAAACCCTAGAAACTGGCATAGCTGATCTAGGCTCGTGTTATAATCTTTGGCCTCTAAGCGAAAGTCGTTAAGGACGTGCACCATTTATGCTTAATTCAAAGTTTGTTTTCTGCTACCATTGCATTGCCGAACTCATTTATATATATATATATATATATATATATATATATATATATATATATATATATATCAAAAAGGGCGCACGACATTGAACAGCCAATGAGCGAACAAGTATCATAATAATAACTATTCTTAAATTTTATCACCAATAACTGGTGGTCTGAGCATTATTCTAAATGCAGACTGGACATTTGTCTTTGCCTATACCCATCTTGGACCGTATCGTATGTGACTGAAGTATTCTCAGCTGAGATACCGTCATTTATGGACGAGAGTCTGGGTTACTGAAGGTGTTGGATAAGACGCAATTCCCGTTTGATTTTTGGGTTGTAGGCCTATCGGGGAGACTTAATACTTTCCGAAAGGCGGAGACGTAAAAGGGCTTTGAACCTACCCATGTCAACCTCCTTTCCTAGCTTTTCTTTGGTAATAGAAATATTTTGCCTCAAACTTTTTACTTATAGGTCGTGCTCTCGATTATGGAAGGGTGTTGCTTCCTCTGAGGCGTGCTGTTGACTGTTGTCTAAACGGCGTGAGCCTGGCCTGGTCTACAGGTCATGTGACCTGGGGGTCCCTCTAATTGGCTCGGCGTAACCCAGATCTTGCACCACATTATGAATTAACCCCCGGCGGTACCCACTTCGAATGATTACACCCCCCCCCCCCCCCCACTATTTCCCGGACCTTGTTAATCTTATTAGCTTAATGTGAGACTATACATGTTACTCTCTATCTGACTCAATAAACCCTTTTTCTTCGCAAAAGTGAAATATTTATAAATCAACTTGTCGGAACTGAAATCTCAGGAAAAAATTTAAATCCCTAATGGAGGTAACAAAGTTAACTACTACTTTCAGTATATAAATTGACATTTCACAGTGTGTCACAGTACATTAAAATAAGAAGAATAAAGTTTGAAGCATATATAATCTGTTGAACAACACGTTGACCCTGAGGAAAATCTGTTACAGAACATTAATTACATTTATAAATAAGAGCAAATACATCCAAAGACCCCTATGGGGACATTGCATGTTATAACATGGCGGTTGAACAATGATGAGGACGTCAATAATGACACACGCAAATAAATATGATAATAAATACATCATAAAGGTGCAAATTAAGTCGTTACACTTATGGATATCACAAACAAGAGAAGTATGCGTCAATTCATTGTTGTTAATCAGTCTAAAAGTAATGCTGCTAATTGATGCCTTTGTCTCGATTCTTTCAACCTGCCCATAAAGATATTATGGAAAATAGACTAAACTTTGTCTTATTATTATGTACCATTTCAAAGTTATACGATTACGTCATAAAAAATAACATGAATGGGCATACTAAGCTTCATACCGTTACTTGTTACTTTTCTGCATCCTAATTACTAAATGTTGATATAATGGGTTGGTTTTAGAAATATCCTTCGCTCATGCATTTTTTTGCGTACTTCAGGGCGCATGCATCTCCCATCTCCTGTTAAAGAAAATCACACAGAAAGCCTGAGTAAAATATACAAACTCTTGCAAACTCAGTTTATATATAACAAAAAATAGACTTCGAATATATTCTGTTTTAATACGTTGATGACAGTTTTTAATTAAGTTGAAACGAAAGTAGTCAAGTATTGATAAGAATCTTAGAATATTGAGCAGTTTTTGGCATAGTCAGACAGGTGGGTCGGAACCTCAGGTGAGGTCAGTATATCATGGAAACGATATAAACCGAAAAATTGTTTCTGTTTGCTGAAAGTGATTCATGATTATTTGATATGTCGCCATTTCACCACAGAGTCAGGCACATTGCTTTCTCACTAAATGGTGCATGTTTCATTAGAGGTTTTTAGTCGTACGTTCGTGTTAGACATGCACGCACAGAAGCGAACATTACACGATAATACTGGACAGATGGTCGAGCCTGAATCACTCTAGCCGGGTATGCTTTCCCAGCGGACAGATAAGCGATTGAATGTACTGAAATGGCCGGGGTTATAATAATACCGTTGCACAGCAGACTCGTACGGCGCGCTAAGCATTATCTGAATGAAACGTCACAGCAAGGGGAATGGCTTATACATACAATCGCAATAATCATACTGTCATATATAATGGGCAGCACGCGACCCGGTGAAATCACTTATTTGATGTTCTTCCGCACTGGAGGGTTGCAACAAAAGTTCTTAGAGTTTTAATGATACTCTACGCTTATCCACTTAGAGTAATTGACCTTTGGGTGTTGCTTGTTGGACTGTCTATGCGGTGGTCTATAAAATGTTTCAGTTCCTGTTCGGGGATTATAACAATGACTACTTTTCGACAGCAAGGTAAGTTATAACTAATGATTCTAGCCATTTACTTTTGCACATTTTGTTACTTCTTTTTATAAGTGTTAGATAATGTTGATTTACGGTAGCCCAAGCAAACTTGAAAATGTATTATTCAGTGATGTCGCGTTTGCAAAACAATTATATAAGATTACTATCAATTAATTTCCTTTATTTCCGTCATCAAATACTTGTATAGATGATTAAAGTCAGGTAAGTTTTATTCCTCAAGAACAAGTGGCATTCTCATCACCAAGCAGATGGTTCGAAAATTATCTGTAAGAATAAATGTTAAGGCGGCTTTCCTTCCAAAAGAAAACCATTTAAGATCGATCCAATAGTTAATTTTAATTCAAATATGACAATGTATGTTAAATCCGGTATCATGGTTTATTAATGGTATAGATATTTATTTAAGATGTAAAGACTTTGTAAAGATGAGCCGCGTTTCAGTGGGATTGTTCCTCACTTTGTTTGTCTCTTCATAGCTCAAACCCCCTTTTTTATCAAACTGAAAATTAAGACATTGTTTCATTAAAAAATAAAATTTCACATTTTAACCATCATTTTCAATTTTGTTATTTTTATTTTATCATTGTAACGGGATTTGATCAGTACGACTATATTTAAAACAAAGCTTTGAAACTGGTTGTGTTGGGTGGTTGGCCATGGTTAGGGAAAACATAATTCTTTAGTTGATAACCTGCAGCTTAAACCTGCTGCGATCTAGGGCCAGGGGCGTGGCCAGGGGGTGCCGTATGGGAACCAACCCCCCTCCCCCATCTGACTTATCATGTAATATTCATGGAAATCATCATGGAAAAACTTTCCAGACACTAAATATCTAATAAAAAAAGACAATGAAAGCAATTTTTAAACAATGAAAATATCAGTCATGATTACATCATGTTTCATTACCTTAGACTTCATCTGCAGATAAAAAAAATATACATAGAAAGATATCTATCTCGGAGACTTTTTCCTCGAACTGTCACAAGAAAACTAAGGAACTGAAGATAAATGTTTAATGCATTCCAAACAAATGATTAATAAGATATATTATGCACTCTTTGGGCAAGCGGGTATGACCCCCCCCCCCCCCCTATTGAACAGAGGAAACGTAAACAGTCAAGGCTACTTTCTGTCCATTGCTTTTTATAATGGTTATCTTCGCTAAGCCGTTAGCGAGACGGATTCCAAGAGTTAAATAATCAAAGCAAGCATCCCCAAGACAAAATTATTGAAATCATAGCGGTCCCCTTAGGAAATTGACAGTTCTTTTTGCGTCCTTTTCCTCTGGCATAGAGTTTATTGATTATTTATGTCAACATAATTTATAATAAAATACCATTGGGCACCAATAGTGTGATAGTTATTCCTTCTGATAGACTGTTGTATTCATATTTATTGTACAGTCGTATTTATAATTGTAACAGGGAAAACTTTGATTTACTTTGTTGCAGTAAGGTACTTATTACGCCCTGTAGGGACGTTCAGTTATTAACGTCAAGTACGTATGACATGTAGCGGGGTATTTGACATGGTTGCAGGTATGTTTTGATTCCGGTCCTCGGTTTTAGGCTAGTAAGTTAACTAAATAAAGTTCAGAGACTTTAAACAAGAAAACAAGAGGAAAACATTGTTCATATTGAGAAATGTAGTGCGGAGTCAATCTAGTTACTAGACGGCTCTATTGCATTGATGACATCACACTAATCAGATAATCCATTTGGTCACAGGATAAGGTTGAGCATGAAAATGAACCTGTATCGGGTAATTTAGCATAATCTAGATCATTTTATTCAAAGAGAATGGATTGGTTTTATAGCAAGGCATTCTCCTGCCTTTTTTGTAAACGTTATAATATTTCTGGCTTATTTAGCCAACATATACTTATGAACTTAAAGTACCTCCTGTTGAGAAAAGTTCTTACAACGTCTCTGTAACGGTTGTATGAGCTTGTTTGTCTACAAACTGTTATATACACGGCAATGTTGACAAACAGAAAAGAGAAGCGACCCAACATAACAGGTTGCGTGTGTGCGCAAGTTGAAATGTCACTAGTAGCAAAACGTCATTTTTATATCTCTGGTTAGTCTGACCTTTTCCAAAATGAAAGGCTATATATAGTGATTTTAGTCGTCCGGGACTCATGAAGTTCCGTATACATTACGTTACTCTTGCATGACCAAAACGATATCGCACAGCATGCGTCACCTGCAGTGCTGTTACTTGTTAAATTAAGGCTGGCCTTGAACGTGTTTTTAGATAAACTTTTGTTTTGACGAAAGCAAAAAGACAAAATGTGTGACTTGTCCCGCTGTTCTCCTTCGTAAAAGTCAGGCCAAATAAAAAGGTATGGTTCTCAGGCACCGCCCGCATCAATTTTAATCCCCGCATCAAAATTTATTATTTTGATTTTAATCTTTCAAGATGATGAAATAATAAAATTGTTATAGTGTTTCCTTTATTATTTTGTGCTTTTACCTGTTAAGCAAAGAAAATCTGTTATTTTCATGCTTTTCTCTGATCATATGACAGTTTATAGAAACATACTAAAAAGGGTAAAAAAAAATAAACAATCGCACGCCCGCACTGACTTCTGAAATTAAGTGGCTGAGAACTATACCTTTTTTTTTTTTTGGGGGGGGGGGGGGGGCTATATGCTAAGTATGTCCCGTCCTCTGATTAGCTATATGTTGGCATATCACGATGTAAATTTCTCGACATTTAAAATTCCACTTAATTATCTGTTCTTTTCATAATTGTATTGTATCATAATACGGCATTTCGTTCATTCTCTCTGTTTATTCGGAACTGATAAACACATTTTCAACATTCCTATACAGAGCAATAACAGTGGCCAAAACGAAGTGATAAGTTATTATGCTTACAACCGCTATTTTCTGTAAGGATATTCACCTTACAAATATTTTATTCCATAAATGGCTGAATTTCAAGAAATTTTGAGGATGGTCATAGAAGATATGCAGATGATCATAGGGTCCTTGGGCCTTGTAATATCCTCTTTGGCTTATGGATTATAACCTGTTAAACCTCTAATCGTCTACTCTGTACTCGGTATCAAAACCCTCCCTTTCATATAATTATCCTCAACTCACTGCCCCGTGTACACACACTTTTAATGTTATTGACCTAACGGTCGTTATCTGCTTATGAAGTCCAGTTAAAGTCGCGGTGGAGTTCTAATAGTATTAACTTAATGTCATTCTCCTGTCAGAGAATGCCCTCGCGTTCTTAATAATTCAGATTTCAAGCAAATTTACTTACCGTAGTGTATGATTGCTGCGCGGATCTCCTATTACTTTAATATTGGTTAAGAACATGATGGCTTCCGGAAAAACAGAAAAGTATTTGGATAATAGAATGAGATCAGTACAAGCGAAGCTCTTGCGAAAAGTTAGGCTATTGATATGGGAATACTGTGCCATTAGTTTATTGTAATGTGGGAAATTCGGAAAAAGGATTAACATAAAACTGCAGATGGTGTTCAGATATTTGATTTTATTTTTATGTAGAAAATATATATATGGCTGCTAAAAAAATCTGAGAATTTTGGGTTATTTGAATAAAGTCTATCCTCCCAAGGGGAAGTCATCTGAAAGTCAACTGAGATATAGCGATCACCCTTTGTCCGGTGTCCGTCTGTTCGTCTGTTAACCAGGCACAAATCGTAACCGCTGGTCCTGGAATCTTCTTACCTGACATCCAGAGAGGTCCATGAAAAATCTCCTTGGAAACCTGAAATTAGGTCTCTGTTATCCGTATGCTTTGAGCTATAGGGCTCCAAAGTAACCCCCCCCCCCCCACCCAAGAATCATGGAAAATTTTATACAAAGGCTCAAGTAACTGAACAACTAAAACATTGATCACCATGATTCTTTGCATGGATATTGATCATGGAATGTTTCATCAGTTTCTTCAGACTGGTGGCGCCACCTGTATTTTTTCGAATTATTAAGGTTTTTTTTTTCTCTATTTTTGAGACCTAAAAGATGTGGTCATTTGTTAACAGGGCACAAATCGTAATCACTGGACCTTGAATCTTTCAACTTGACATCCTGGAAGTTCCATGAAAAGTCTCCAAGGAAACACGAAATAAGGTCTCTGTTACCCATATTCTTTGAGCCATGGGGCTCCGAAGTACCCCCCAGAATAATGGAAAATTGGATACAAAAGCTCAAGTATCTGAACAGCTAATGCATTGATCACCATGATTCTTTGCATGGATATTGATCATGGAGTGTTTCGTCAGTTTCTGTAGATATGTGGCGCCACCTGTATTTTTTCAATTTTTTCCCTTTTTTTCTCTACTTTTGAGACCTAAAAATATGTGGTCATCTGTTAACAGGGCACAAATCGTAATCACTGGACCTTGAATCTTCCAACTTGACATCAAGGGAGGTTCATGAAAGTTCTCCAACGAAACCAGAAAATAGGTCTCTGTTGCCCATATCCTCAAAGCTATGGGGTTCCGTATTAGCGGCAAAAAAATGAGGAATTTGATATAAAAGCTCAAGTATCTGAACAACTTATGCATTGATCACCATGATTCTTTGCATAGATATCGAACATGGAGTGTTTCATCAGTTTCTGCAGACTTGTGGTGCACCTGGATTTTTAAAAATTTGTACGAATTTTTTTCTACGCTTTTGGAACCTTTAAAGATGCAGTCTTCTGTTAACAGGGCACAAGTCATAACCATTAATCCTAGAATCTTCTAACCTGACATCCAGGGAGGTTTATGAAAAGTCTTCTTAGAAACATGAAATTAGGTCTCTGATACCCATATTCTCTCAACTTTTGGGCATATAAGCACCCCCCCCCCCCAGAATAACTGAAAATTTGATACCAAAGCAAGGCAAAATCCTAACTATTGGACCTAGAATCTTCTTAATTGACATACTGAGAGTTTCTCAAAGGTTCAACTCAAAAACCTGAAATTAGGTTACTGTGACCTATATTCTCTTCATTGCAAAATACACACAAATTGCCAGATTCCTCAGGAATGGCTGGATGGATTGTCATCAAATTTGGTGTGCTTATGGGTCTTGATGCTGTTTACTTGTTTTTAGTCTGACGACGTTGTCGGTGTCGTTGTGGTTGTCTTTATTCATTGTCAGAGTGATGTCAAGTAAACATTTGAACCACTCTATAATTCTTCATAAAAAATGATATGTAAATTGTTTCTACCAATGTCCCGGAGGGGTTCCTTCAAGGTTAAATAAAAGAAACCAAAAGAATTGTGAACCGCATATTTTTTAAGCACTGCATATTTTACCCATCAAAGTTGTTACAAAAGTTGTTACCAAAAAAGTATCGGACGTGTTCGAAAACAATTGACTTTGGACTTGTCCGTCTAGTTTACATTTGAGGAGCGTTAGCTCATGGTCGTTACCTTTGAAGCATCGCATGTCTGCTTCTCAAAAACCCTAAATTGTTTCAGTGAAGTTTGCAGCCTGGTGACCTTTACCTTTGTCTTCAAGGCTAAATCATTGATTTTGGTGAACCCATAACATCTTAAGAATTGCATATTTATTCCTCAAAATTTGTACACCAATTGTGTCAACCAGGCCCTGTGAAAAAATTTGAAAATTGCTGACCTTGATCATCAACAATCTAGGGTTTTTGTTAACCCCACATTTTGAAGCACTGTATATTGTTACGGAACCTAATATCAACAGATCACGTAGTCATAACGAACATAAATTTTGTAAAGGAGATTTAAAAAAAATCAGATTCTGTAACACTAGGCATCGTGAAATGTCTAGGGGAATGAATAAAGAAGTCAGTGTTTTTTTGTTAACACATAATAATAATTTATTTTTAAAACAATCCTAACATTACAATTCACTAAATCAATACAATTATACAGTATGACAACAGTACAACAGTAAATCAGTGTAATCACACAGCATAATAAACAAAGTTCACAGTACCTGGATACCACCACTGTCACAGCGATAGGTCCTTTAAAGTGTATAAACCGGATGAACAATTCACAAAAATCTTCTCAGAGACTAACAGTCCAATGTAATCACAAAATCAATATACTGTAATTGAAATCCTGGCAGTGATCCGAAAGGCAAACTGAAGACTATATAAAATCCGTCACAAATTAAGAAGAAAAGCTATAATTGCCGCACTTATCGGAAAAGGTCCACAACTGACTAACACGCTTCTGTGTCCGCTGGAATATATTTCCCCTCCCTCCCCGGCTCTAAAACACAGCCCCTATTTATAGCTTCTCATCTCAAGCTGAGAACTGTCCATTTCCCGAACAATCTAAAGAACAGTACATAATACACAGTACACACGCGTTACAGGAAACATCTAGAACAAAAATGCTGTGTTTCTACATGTCATGGGTTCACCCGTGAGCCGGCCCGGCTCGGTCAGGCGAGAAAGCCCAAGACTAGCATGACCTCTGTGTACACGTCAGACTACACGCGTGGGCCGGGCTATGCCATCATTGCAACGGCCAATGTTAGCGCTGCATACCAACATACAATAAAAGAGACATCTGTAACAATATTTTTCCCCTATTTAATTCACCAGTTTTTTCAACGAAATGCTCTAAGATTTGGAAAACTTGTTACGGGGGCATGTATCTCTTTTATAAGACTGTAATAAGACAAACCCATTCCAATTAATAGTAATTAATAATTCCAATTGTATCGTGTAGGATGAGAGGGGTGAAACATTTCTGTTGAATAATATGTGTGAAAGGTATTTCAATTTAGAAAGATATAATTTATAAACATTAAATTAATACATCCTTTTGGGCTACCTTTATTAATTTTACTTCGAGAAACAAAGTTAAATATCGACAAACCATGAAACTTAATTGAATACTATTTTTTTCACTGATTATTACAATTATTATTATTATTTTTAATTATAAAATATAATTATTATTATTACACAAACTAGGACGTTCTCGAAGTAGCTGATAATTTATTGAGAAACACTTTCTATCCATAATATATTTTGTGTGTGTACATTTTTTTTCGAATCCGCTTCATTTGTTAGTTGAAGTTTCTTCCTATAATACGCAGGTTCAGGTTAAAAGACGTATTTTAATTACCCTTTGGACCCAGAAAGCCAACATCCCTTGAACATACCTTATTCCGCTGACCCAGTCTCAATGATCCATGCCTTTTTCCTAAGGTCATCTCGTCATCTCAAAATAACATTCGGAACACCTCGGCCGAATTTGTTTGATTTTAGCCTCGGATGAACATGGGGGCCGCCAAGGAGAGTATTCCGGCAAGGTGAAGGCAGATCAACCGCACAAGAGCAAATTAGTGTATTTTATTTAAAGATACTGCCAATCCTCACATATTCTACCTTTAAAGCTACTGATCAAAGAAAAAGAGGGAAAATCCCATGTCCTGACCTGGACCGCTCGTGGATATAGTTCACGCCAGGAAGTCCGTCCCGAGTGGGCGATGTATGAGGCATTTGTTACAAACTGTACTTTCTAGTTTAATTACTGTCGGAATCTGGTAATATTTTATGTTTAGAAACATATCAAGCCCATATAATACACCTTATGAAAAATCAATCTATCCTTTGGAAACTGTGATCTTTTCTTAGACGAGTAAGAAAGGGCAATCTTCTTCAAATTTGGTGGTGTATCATTGGGCCATAGATACATCCGAGGCTAGAAGCTAACGAATTCGGCTCAAGACGATATTCCTGTACGGTACAGTCTATTCCAATCTGACCATTGGTTTCAGTTGGAATAAAGGTTAATGAATGACCCTAAACGTTATAACTTGGAGGCAGAATAAGGGTTTATCCAGGCAAACATACCTACCCCCCCCCCCCTTCATTAAAACAATCTTTTGATAATATGACGTCCTTTATATAAGTTGACTCCATTGGTTACTTCGCGATGCGTTGCTGCAGTGTATTGTGGGAGGATTTCGGGCAAAATCACAATAATAATAATAATAAAAGGAACAAAAAGGGTGTTAGATTATCAACTATCCTATTGGTTCAATAATTCAGTACATCACTGTTACAATTAAGACAGTAGGCTTTGTATAGTGTATATTAATTCTTCATTCAAATTTACATTATTTACAAAATAAAATTTCCAACACTTGAAATTTATAGTAAAAAGAATGATGCAAGCCTCCGCTGTGTGTGTGTGGGGGGGGGGGGCTTTTGTGGGATGGTCCCAACCCGTGTTTGCCTGCACTTATTCGGCCCATATTCCCAGGTTCATTCGTGCATGAGTGACTCTACATAAGTTTTTTTTACATATGTAAAACAATATTCTCGATGACGTTTCGGAATATGGACAAAGTGCCAGATCCACACCAAAATCTTATCGATTCTATATTGATTTATTCCCGAAATGCTCTGAAAATTTCATGAGATTCCGTTCATAATTACGTGAGTTATTTTGTGAACAATCACACAAACACATACACGAACGGTGAACGCATACCCTGCTTAGGAAGGCAATAAAAACAGCTTAATTCCCGTGCAAGGACCAGTTTAATATTTTTTTTGTTCTTTAGGTTAAGGGATAATTTATATTTGATTGGTGACTGGCTTTACCATATTTTTCTAAATGTTCGGCAACATATTTATCATGATTCAATGGCAACGGCGTATGTACTGTATATTGAACTAAGAATTTCAGTTTGACACCTGTTGGTCGGAGTGGAGTGACGCACAGGTGGCGTTTAGACATTCTGAAAATAAACACAAGAGCGGTTGGTTCCGGCTTTCTGCACGAGTGAATGTTTCTCCAATGCTGCATTTGACACGTTGTGCCGTGACGTTATATGGCTTTCCTGCCTAGTAATTAATCAAATCTTTGTCAGAAATAGATTCAACAGTTTACCCTGATCAATAACTTTTGCAGAAACCAATCCGTGCGCGATGTGGTTGACTAGGTATGACCAATTCCAGCTCATATAAAACAAAGGCAGACCTAGACATAAATTATTACAGAATGATACATATTTATGTTAAAAAAAAAACAAAATTTTATAAGGGAAAACCGCAAGTAAATATCATAATTGGATCAATATATATCAGAGAAATCAGGATAGACAGATTTGGTCGGCATCATGTATTAACAGGTTGGAAGCAAGCCCGGCCATGTAGGCTAGAAGCTGGAAGCCTGGATCACTGAAGGGGGTCTGAGCGGACCAACTTTGAAGCCGCGCTGCCATCCAAATCTCATGCAACAGACCTCAACTTGCCGGGAAAGAGTTGTTTTGTTTTCCCGCGGGCAGGGGCTATGAAGCAGTTCGCACATATTATAGACAAATAAATCTGGACTCTCCACCGTCCGTGCCACATGTTCCGATGGTCACGCGAGGCCAGAGATTATACAGCTTCAGTACCAGTTTATACTGCCTAGAACGAAGAGTTAATAACCAGCTCTAGTGCTCCTGCTAGCTATTAGTACGGAATGCGCATTTATTATTAACATAATGGACTCCTTTGGCCTGGTTGTATCAGAGCCAACTTTATAAACACGTGATAGCAACAAGAGACTTACTAAATAAAAACCAATAAAGATTGTAACATATGACCGGAAATTACGTCATCGAAAGGGAATCTGGGAAGGAAGGAATACCATAATTATCCTTATATAGGACGGAATTTATCTTTATTTTCTTCCTTCTCCTGTGGAATACAACTAGACCTATGATGAATGCAGCTTCCGAGAATAATTTAATTTTTGGACACAACAACAATTATAGCCGCGATTGGATATACATTGTCACTCTTTGACTCTTTGTGAGAATTCGACAAACATCTCTCGACCTAAGAGGATAAATTCATATTGAGCTATCTAGAAAAGCAATCCATTTATTGTTATGTTACAACCGTTGGCTGTGGAGCAGCTCCAACGGATTATTCAGTATTAAAAGCCGCGCAATATATTATTTATATATAAATCCTTTTTTTTTTTACGTAAGTCATCGTAGAATTTGCTGGCAATAATCATTGAGAGGTTTTACCTGCGATACATAGCAGGGTCGACAACCAGGATTATAATGAACACAAAAAAGTAATATGCCGGCCATGCCAGCGTACGAACAATATGGTCTTGCTAGTTTTTCAAGGTAAGTGGACACCTAGAACATATTTATATAATGTCTTTCCGTCGCCATGTTCATTTTGACCTCAATTAAAATAATGATATAATTTTTTTTAGTTCAGCTGACTGAAAGTCATCTGAGCTCGAGTGATGGGTCTTTGTCCGTCGTCCTTCCGTCCTGCCGTCCATCCGTTAGCAGGGCACACGTCGTTATCGTTAGACCTAGAAACTTATAACATGACCTCCATAGAGGTCCATAAAAATCTCCTTGGAAATAAAAAAATTAAGCACTGCGACCTTTATTCTCGAGTTACGGGGCTTGTTTACACACGCTAGAAATAATTCTTTTCCCAGTAAATTTTGATACAAAAGCTCCAATAGCTCAATAACCAATGCATGTATTGCCTTGGAATCTTGCAAGAATATTGATCATGACTAGATTAACAGTTCTTGAAGACTGGTGGTGCCATTTTTTCTATTTTCACACATTTTCACCTCTACTTTTGAGACCGTCAAATGACAACAATCATGTCAGTTTCTCAGCTGTAGTTTCATCTAGTGTCGTGAAACCTGGTATGTTAATTGATCATTACAAATTTTATTATTTCGTGAAGCCTGTTGGCACCACTTTTATTTTAACTATATTTTTCGCAATATTTTTCTCTATCTTTGAGACCGACGTATGACAGCAGCCATGTCAGTTTCTTAGCTCTGAACTCATCTAGTGTTCTAAAACCTTGTATGCTTATTGATCATCACTAGTTTTATCAGTTCCTGAAGCATGGTGGCACCACCTTTACTTTTAGTATTTTTTACGCAAATTTTCTCAATTCTTGAGACCGACAAATGACAGCAATCATGTCAGTTTCTTAGCTGTGGTTTCATCTAGTGTTCTGATAGCCATGACAACATGACATTCAGGCCTTCGGAAATAAACTGATAGGGCCTGGAGTCATGATGGCAGTCACAACAGAACGCCCATTCTAAGGGTCGGATCAAAATATTTACTGTCTGGTATAATTTGGCATCACAGGCATATAAAGTCGTATTATATGTGCTTAATATCGAAGAAGAACTGTTGTTACACAAAAATAATTACATTTATTACCTCCTTTCATCACTGTGGCACCGATTCACGTGAAGCGGTACTTCTCATTCAAAACTAAATGTGTCATGGCGCGGTCGTGTATGTAAACTTGGAAGTCGGAAGCCGGAAGCCGGAAACCAAGGAATTGTCTTATAAATAAAGCAGTTTAAAGCATGTACAAAATGCTAACGCTTCCAAACCGTTTTGTTTTTCCCCGATAGAATAAGATCTTCATTATCATTCTGTGAAGAATAATAGTGATCCATTCTTTAATCTGAAAGTTATGGATGATTTTGTGCTCGGAAGCCATCTCGGAAGTCAGTCAGAAGTGCTGGGATGTGATCCAATGTGTATAACTCGGAAGTCACAGAGACGCACTGGTTAACTTGTGGTTAGTTAGAGCCACAGCCCAAATGCAGTTACATTATAATTATAGTTGCATGCATATATTAAAATTGTTTATGCATGATTCTGCTTTTAATTAGTGTATAATACAATATACATGATACATACGTAATTGAAAAACTATAAATTTTTTTATTTGTAAATTTAATATATATATATATACATATGTGTGGGTGTATTTTCACGTAATATATTTCGCCCCATCTAGAGCTATGTTTTTGTTAAAGATATTTATAATTACATGGGGAATGTATGGGAAGGGATTAATTTTTAAAATATGCAATGTAAAGAGGACATTTTGAGGCACCTTAAACAAATGATTATGAGGATTTTCTGTTTTCCGCAACTATTCTCCTACATGTTTTTGAACAATATATTCAAACTTGAGGTTGTTGGGCTTTAATATTTATATTTCTATAAAATTACGGTATAAACTATAAAGTCCAAATATTCAAAAGTTCGTAACATGTTTAATGTCAATGATGAAATGCGCGTCTATACATTTATAACTTGCAAAATGTCACTATTTAAAGGTAGTACTCATTGTAAAATAATTGATATGTTTAAGTCTTATGACAATCTTTGCATTTTACCGACTTTTGTGATCTGTGAGCGCCCAGGCTCACAGTGCGTGAGTCTGAGTATCAGCCGAGGAGGCGTGAGATTTTTCACGGTCGATCCCACCCCGAGCTGAGCTCTGTGGGGAGACCGTGCATGACTCGCACGGTAATGCGATGGGGGGGGGGGGGGGGGGGGCTTCCTCAATATACTAGTATATATTTGGATGCTCTCATAGTGGAGTAAATCACCAACTTATGAATTGGAAAGTAAAAAAATATAATAATGAAATTGCTGGGGAATAAAAAAGTAATCTGAAAAAGAAATGAAAATTGATTACGAATTTATTGGAAAAGAACTCGATAAAATGAGAGATATTACGTCTGAATGGGCTTGCGCCCTCTATGGATGCACCACTGAATAATAAATATGGTATAATAAACCCTAATACGGCATTAAAAATAGTTATAAATTACGATGTCATTCAAAATAAAAACAGTAATATATTTCCCATACGTTGAACAAATATGAAAATTCAATATATTTTGATCTTTATAAAAATCCATGCATCTGAATATTCCGTGTTTACTCACTATTTTAATTTGATCCTTATATTTTTATCCTCAGAAAACAAAATTGACCGGACTATAGTCGGAATTCTCGATACAGTATATAGTACCGTGCGCTTTCGGACATACTTCTCTCTGAACTTAATAGTTGCTGGTATCAGGTTCTATAATTAAACAGAATGTTTTATATCTATAACATTTGCTCTGTAACAATTCATTTTTAAACATTTACTGAACTTTTTCCCCCAACATACGGTAAAAGCGTAAAATATTGATGAGTTAATATAATCTTGTTTTACAAAATGAAATAAAATATCAATATAATATATTATAAAAAACAGCATCATGAATGTTAAAAAACAGATTGAGTTTATGAAAAATATGTCATATTGAAATAATTGAAAATGCTTGACACGTTTGCTGACGATATGATGACCAGTGCATTAGCCATTACTGGCTTCCGAGTTTTACACATCTGGACCATAACCGGGCATTTCCGAGAAAAAAAATAGTCCATAACTTGGGAATGGATAACTTTGATTTTTGCATTATGATAGAAAAAAACCTTATTCTATCAATAAAAATAAAATGGTACTTTCCATTGATGTAGTAGCATTTTAATTATGCTTCGATCATTGCTTTATTTTAAAAAAATCCTTGCTTCCGACTTCGGACTTCCGAGTTTTACACATAGCCGTTTGGGAATCCCCTACCGGAAGTTATGATTCTCCCGCTAACAGACGTGGAGACGAGTTTTTCGAGTAAAACCAGCCTCGGTATTAAAAACTGCTGTACGAATACACGTAAGTCAACCCTTGATGTAATAATTATTATTTTCTCCAACAGAATAACGTCACTTTTTGTCTTAACTCAGGAAAATGACAGCTCGAGAAGTAGATGAAGATGAAAAAGTAGTGTCAGAAATGGCGTGCACATCTGCACATACTAGAATTGATGCGAACCCAATAGCTTGTACTGTCACCCCATCGTCTTCCGTATATCTAAAATCGACGTTTGGGGTGACAGGCTGTCGCTAGTGTTCTGAAACATTGCATCGTTATTGATAATGACTAGTTTTAAAAGTTTGTTTAGACTGTTGGCATCACAAGTATTTATTCTGTTTTCATGCATTTGTTCCCTCTATTTCTGAGACCGTCAAATGACAGCAATAGTATTAGTTTCTCAGCTGGAGTTTCATCTAGTGTCCTGAAACCTGGTATGCTTATTGATCATGACTGCATATCAGTTCATGATGTCTGGTGGCGCCAGCTGTATTTTCAGAATTTTTTTTTTATGTAAAGTAACCAGTACCAAACACATAAATGCATATAGTATCACACTATAGCCAATTCCAACATGTCAATCAGCTGAGCGTCATGACCCATGGGTTACTTGTTCTAAAATTGAATTATATTGTTAACCTTTCTGACACGTATTTCAGAGGAAAGTGACTTTTGATCTCAGAATAAGGGTGCTTAAGGCCAAAAAAGGTATGGTTCTCAGGCACTCTTTTTTTAAGAAATCAGTGCGGGCGGGCGATATTTTATCTTTAACCCTTTTTTGTATGTTTCGAGAAAAATGTCATATGATCAGAGAAAAGCATAAAAATAACATATTTTCTTTGCATAACAGGTAAAGCACTACATAATAAATGAAATCTTATCAAAATTGTATTATTTAATCTCTTTTTGAAGGATGAAAATCCAAAACAAAATTTTTGATGCGCTGGGGGTTAAAATTGACGCCTTAAAATTGACACCATACCTTTTTTTTTTGGCCTAACTCGTAAACGATAAAGTTCAATCATTTTTTTTTGTGATTGTTTGGTCCTCGGACAACGAATTTAGAATGGTCGCTAAATATTAACACTATATGACGATAAAAGTTCAGTATGTCTAAAGCCCCCGACCCCCCGCCCCTCCCTCCCCATCCCATTACCTCATCACTTCTTGCTAACAATACACTTACAACTTGTTCTCCCAAGCTTGTAATTTTAATTGGCAATTCTTGTACTTTTGTAACACGAATTTATAAATTTTATATCAAATTTTTAAACATTATATTGTTTCTTTATAAATGTAAGACTGAAAGAGGCAATTTATAAACCCATATTATAATATATATAATTTTCCATTTGGTATATACAGAGATATTGATTTTTTCTGCATATCAATACCGACAATATACAAACTTGTGGAAAATAGTTGAAGGTGTCATTGGATTCCTTCGAAAACGTATAAATTTTAAATGGCAGGAACAGAAAAGCATTTGGTTAGGTAACCTGTGGAGGAGCTGTTGCGCTGAGGCATAGGAAGCAATTTAACTATGCGTTGCCAGCGCCGATTTTCTTGGAAAATGTTTAAATGAGGCACCATGTATAAAATATATGAGCCGATTTCATTTTTATCTTGAAATCACCTCTTTATTATCTGTTATAATGAATATATTATCAAGGACGATATAAAGCAAAATATAAAATATAAAAATCAAACGCTATAAAAAATAAAAACTTCCAGTTCATCCAAAAAATATCTGGATATCATGAATACATTTAATGAGAATATAACAAAATATTTTAATTTCCTTAACTTTATGAATATTAGCAAATTAGCCATGGGTTTGCCGATGATGATCTAACTGGTATATGAATTAATATTTACATTTCTGTAATAGTATATTTTTATCTTTTAACTCATGGTTATATTATAATTTCTTTGAGTATATTTGAAGATTCATGTAAAGATAATAAAAATGTATCTGTCACAATTAGTGTCTAAATGTAGCGTTTTGAACAGTTTAAGAACACAGTGACTCCATGGGCAGTGGAGAATATTGTAATATATTATAAGGACACTGTGTATTGTCTTGTTCCTTTGATGCAAATGTTTCGTTCCACATTAGCCCATACAAAATTTCATGCGGCAGTAATGCACTTCACCGCCTGGTCAAGCTGGGCTATAATTCGGGAATTTGAAGTAAAAACCATATGTCACCTATTTGTCCTCGGGCAATGTCATTGTGGTTTGCATTTGTGAGTTGCTTGATTAATAATAGAATTTATTAGACAAGGACATGTTATTGTTGGTCCGCGTAAATTGAGCAGTGGTCATGTCCTTAGTGCAGGATCCCGAATGTAAATCAATATCTACAGACTGAAACTGTTTATGAACTGTTTGTGTCAGACTGGGATGTTATATATTTCTACTACCATCGTTGTCATGGTGTGAGACCGAATAATGCAGTTTTATAAAAGGCACGAATGGGGATCTACTTCTTTACGAGTAAATAGACATTTCGACCACACTGGCGACATCTGTTGGTGAAGACTGACACTAAGTTTTTTTGGGGTACGTTGGTAACGTTATAGCGACACAAACGGTCGTATTTTTTTACATCTGAAATGATAAAAGCAAGCTTGTCTTTAATGGTGAGGTTTACATCGAAGTCTCTGGTATATATCTTGTTTTATCTAACAAAAGGCGCAATACTGGTTAACAGGACCAGACCGTGAACGGGACAGCAGAAGGCACGAAATGCGCATGCTCGTTGGAAAGGTGTAGTCACATGATTTAGAGATACGGCCTGATTACCTTCCACAAAAAGGGTCGGTTTTATTTTTAGAAATTTGATTTCTTCTCAGATTTTTTATAGGGGCCCAGTCACCTAATTGTCTTTTATAAACTAAATATAACCCCTAAGAGCTTTTATAAAAAATAGGCCAGAAAACGTGGATAATCTACAACCTTAGGTTACTTGTTTTCACGTTTGTCAACATAGCTGTGTTTACTCACATGTTGTTGATAAACAAGTTCATACATCCTTCACGAAGGCATTATAAGAACTTTTCATAATCAAAATCACCCTAAGATCATTTTTATTTACACAGAAGAAGCAAATAAATTACAAAAATTCTTTTCCAAAAGGTAGATGAATTGGCATCTGTAATAACCACTCTGATTGACTGAAGTAGAAAGTATGTTGGTAATAAACCTCAACTCATTGTTCCTAGGGTAATTATGGGGTTAGGTCATTCACATGTTTCCTTTTGAGTTATTCCTCACACATAACTTGGTGTTAAGATCAAGGCTAGGTTCATTAACACCGTTGTAATAGTATATACGGCCTTTGCTGGTAATACTCTTTCAACGTAACTAGTGCCACGGCTTCATATATAGGCCCTATCAGTCAAATGTCTGCTATTTGTCGCGTTTTCACGGTTAAATTGTTACATGTCTGTCGAGACGCTTCCTTCCGATAATATGCCATGAAAGGGACATAATTCGGAGTAATATTATATATTTTCTTTCACACTATCAGTTCAGTTTTGCTTTATACAAAAGTTTCCTAGCAAAACCATCTCAGTACATATTCTTACGACCTCGCATATGGCTGCTTAACACCTTGCAATGGCTCTGCGTGTTGGAAAATACAGTCCACGCGTGTCTGTTTACCATTGCAAGGCAGTGTGACCAGGGGTCCGATGACGAGCTGCAACAGGCGAGGCTCAGCTAGCAGGAACATGTATTACATTTTTTGGCCATGTCAGCCAGGGCATCACATGATAGCGCGTGTTGTGCCCGGGCGATGCACTCAGTCCCTTACGCTGTGTTTATGTTGACGCCTGTGTTCGCGCCAGGTCCACTTTTTTCACACTTATTTACAGAAGTAAGCAAACGGCTTTCAGGCTATATTTCGACAGGTACAAATTTATTTGAAAGATATGTAGCTATTTTTCGTATTATTACAAAATGCTTTATAGGTAAATGGGTCCCTTTAGAGAAAAATCGACCCATCATGTCATCGGCAATATTTGCAGCCATGAATACACGACTCAGAAGGCTGGTTTACCTGTGCTTGAGTCGTGAAACAAGGCTTGGGTGAGAACGCTCTCCAACAGCCATCCATCCTATAACATCAATACCAATATTGTATTGGTAAACAGTCGGTAATCTTAACATTAGCGATGAATTAAAACAAAAAGAGTAATTTTTTTATAAATCAAAGTGAAGGTCCATCTCTTTGGTGTTATTCACGCTTGTGTTCATGCGGTCAGAACTTCAACAAACATGCAGTGGATTTACCAATATGCTGAGATAAAACGGAACTTTTTACGCAAATGTTTGATGTAAAAAAAACTAAACAAAGTCACTTTTGCGATGTTGGGAGACTGTCTCTTGTCAGAGGGCCGGAATAGCGATATAACATTTGTTCAACAATGTAGTCTAAACTTTGAAGGGCAAATCTGTACATGTATTAGTTAAATGGATTAATCCCATAAAAATAGTCCAGCATTTTTAATACTAAGAGTGCAAAATTAATCTTTGCTTCTATTAGTCATACTTTTATGGAGCACGTAGGCACGTAGTCATCCCCTAAGTGATAACCGATAACGATCAAAATGTTAATTGTTCCCTATATTGTAAATCTTGCTGAGCGAGTGGGTTCTTACAAAGGGCAAATCATATGAATCATCCAGCAATCCTCGCTCTGGTCATTACCACCATCAAAGTTGTATAAATGTTACGGTTCATCGTTAAAATCTCATTATACAGACATGCTGAGAAAACAAAGTAGGTTGGGATGAACATTTACTATCTACCAATTCTGTTTAACATTTTCATCATATCCGCAAGTGTTCAGGATTTCTAGCCGTAGATTTTGTGTTAGTGGAGGACTGTGACTCCAATCACTTAGTTTATGATAATTTACCATTTAAACTTCGAGCAGTTATTATACGCTATATTACTACAATGATTCTTAATTTGGAATTGCCGATAAAGTTTGTTAACAAAGGTTTTAAACATTAGGGCCTTTTAGAGGAAGCCACTTTATAACATTTCGAGGATATGCATGGACTGAAAATTGCCTAATTCATACCTGATCATATGTCAATGAGGGTGACATATTGTTGCTTTCTCTGCATCGCAATAACATGACTTTTTTCTAATGTATATAGCACCAAATGGACAAGCACATGTGTAAGATATCAGTAAAATGTACATGTATCTGTCTGTGTATTATCAATGTATCTATCAATGTATGTATGTATTTATGTGTGTATGAATGGACCTCTGTAATGATATCTCTATATATGTATCAATCAAACTGACATGAGGGATTCGTTCGTATTTGTGTAATGAGAGGTGCTACCTTGCAGTTTTTGTGTGTATGTATGTACTGTGTCTAAGTATAGGTCGCTGACTAATATCTTCTTGACGGGAGCGGTAAGTATTTAGTTATTATATGTACAAACATGCTGGTTATCTTTGACTATTTAAGTGTTGCTTTTTATGACTATAAAGAAATAATATATGCGATACATATCTTCCAATATTATCTAAAGGAAATGTAAATAAAGGGAAATATCCTTCATAATTAAAATCTTCACAAATTTGACATTAATATACAGAATATGTACGTAATACGTATGCAGGGGAATCCGGGTTGAAGCCAAAGAGAATAGTGACATATATGCAACTCTGCCACTGTTATTCACATCAGCCGACTTCCACTTTTATTTGGATATAGGCTATTTTCTTGAGTTCATGGTGAAAGATAAACATCAACTTAGTTACGTTATTTACGCTAGTATTATTTGAGTTTTAAGTGAATTTGCTTAAGTTTTGCTTTATTAATGATAATGAACACTTAGGCTGGCCCAGTCCATGAAATAGTTATGACTTAATTGTTGTGTCTGACAGAGAAATCAAACGTTCCCGCGTTGTATCGCACTTAGTATCAGTACCGCCATCTTGCGGCAACTCATATTACTAGTTTACCACAATCTGACCCTCTTATTTCATGGACTGGTAATCTTGGCCGGTTCCTGGACGGTCAGCGCCACACATCACCGTATCGCTGAACTAAGGTCTTTTCCAGTGACGTCAGCAGTGATCTTTCCCAGAATCTTTTTCAGAACCAACATGGTTCATTCAGTCATCGCCTATTCCGGGCTTCCAATTGGCTACTAATATTCCCATTTTATTTGTCTTAATGTTTTTTAGCCGGAGCCTCAGCTTCAGTGTTAACGTTTATCGGACCACCACTCTTGACAGTAGGCCTAACAAACTCTGGCTCAGCCAATCAGCGCGAGATATTCAGTCAAAATGAACCGGCTAACTGAAACGATCACGGTTGGCGAGTCGCAATTTGACAGTTTTAATACACGGGTTCAGACAAATGCTGCCATCTGCTCTTATCATCTTGGCAGAGGGAATTTTCCTGGACCTATCGGTACAAACTTTTTGCGATAGTTTCTACCCTATGCACTTACATGTGGCCCATGGACCGTAATATTCGTTCAGCAGAGATATATCATAGGACACGAAGGTCCATGTGTCGAATACCTGAATACATGATTTCAGTGCGAATGTTACCATGTGGGTCGAGCGGTGGGACCGCTGTTGGAGTTCCCATAGCAACGATGCCACTCGCATGAGGCATGGCGGCCTGATATGCAAATACAGGGGAATGGTCAGGTCCTCAAAGAGCCTTGAAATGCCTAATTATGCAAATATCAGGGATTCACCATACACACTTTACAGGGCTTTAATGATAAGAGCTGGCACTGAGTTAAGTCTATCGGTACATGGAATCACGTTTTATTTTAAACATTTTATCAGTAAATGCAATACTCAAGCCCAGGCAGGGCTAATGCACACTTTATTGGGTATGTATGATGGGTTATTTATGAGGTAAATTACATAACCTATGAAGACACCTTCCTAATAAATCACGATTCTGATTAGCAAACAACGGCATATTTAAACACTTTTGAAAAAAAAAAGGTAAGCCATATCTGGCATACTGTCACATTAACTGTTTATCTCTTTGGAATAAAGATGTTTAAAACGGTAACACAGTGACCAGTATAAAATGTTATATTACATTTTTTACATTTTATTTAAAATATGTTTCCGCATAGGAGCTTATGCTTTTTTTCCTGTGTTTGTTCGGGTTTTTTTTATAGCAGGGTAACTGCCGAAACATTAAGCACAATATTTTTTAGCGAATTAGGCCAGGGAATATCCTTTTTTATGTAATTCCGGATAGAGGGGCGCATTGTGTTCCCGGGTGGAGGTTTTGCACTATATTGTGTGCCATCCTAAATTTTTTAATTTTGATTGTCTCTATGTTTCAGGCCGGTAGAGACCCACGTGACTGAGGGATTTAAAGAAAAAGGTGACCTACAAAGTGAAAGAAGACACAGTCTGTAAGTAAATACTTTAAAAATGTTTAACAGAAACAATTTTTCACAATTTTCTTTTTTGTATTTTCAACATGGAAAACCTGAATGTAAGATCAAGCCGTTTCCTTTTCAGTGTAAGTTTTGAATGAAATTCCAGAATTGAATATTAAGGAGAAAGGGAATATGAAATGCTGATCATGCGCTCGCTTATTTTGCCTCGCGGGATAAATAGGTGTCATTTATAAATGCACCAATCCTTCATACATGCAGATACAGTTAACATTAAATAATCCTCAGTTTTTTTTTATTTCTTGCTTGATCCAATACTTGAATAACTACTTAGATACACTTTTATGCAAATTTATCCTACCATTCCATCTATAACGATTGTAAATTACGACAGTCGAGTCCGGCAATGGACATATTGATGATAAACATATTGGTTTAATTAGTTTTTCTGAGGACAAAAAAATATGAAGCGACGAATGAATTTTTGTTGTTGTCTTTTTAATATACCCGTCGAGAAAAAAAATATATAAATTTGATCAAAATCAAATTCTAAACAAGAAAATATGAAATAATGTCTTGAAATGACATATAGGGACAACAAAAGATTAATTCATTTCCAGTGATATCTTTATGAACAATTATAAATTTTTATTAATAATACAGATAATGACTTCCTCGAGGGGACTGAGACAAGAACAGCAGTAAGCAATATTACAAAAATAAATTGTGCTCTTTCACCGAGAAAAGAAAATCGTGAAAATATGGAGCCGATGATTCCCTAAAAGAATTATTTTGCGGTGTGGCCTAACGTATAAGGTGGCATTGCTGAAATAGTAGTAATATTATCCATTTATAAAATACGGAATTATTTATTATTAACACTGATGTAAGCATATTTACAATAACGTTTTGTACTATTTGTGTTGCTGGTGTTGTTTTGCTATCGCATCAGACCTTAAGAAAATTGGTTTTGGTTTGGACCGTTTAGCGTCTAGTCTAACGTGCGCTAAGGGCCCCAGTCTGAACATTGTCCTCGGAGAGCAGAGCCGAGAGCTCCGCCCTCTGGGAAAACATCATGGCCACAAAATTAATTATATATTCGTCTTAAATGATCAGCTTGTGTACACCCGGGGTATGTTATAATAACTCAGGGACAAGGATGGTTCTAATGTCATTTGAAGGTCCAGTTTTAAGACTGTCGTACTTGTCCAGTCCACCACCACATGACAGTCGTAAAATATCTTTTGCAAATCATTTTATTTTATTCTCCCCGAGAGCTTCCGAATTTTTAACGTATGCGTGCTATAAGCATTTATAACTGTCACATTTCAGTTTGGTTTGTCAACTTCAATGCAACGATGGTTTTTTTTATGACCATGCTAAGTTTTCTAATGCAGATAAATCAAAGAGGCGTGTGGGATAACATATCACTCAGTCACTGAAGGTGAAAGTTTAAGCAGAACAGAAGCACTTCATGGTAATAATACATCTTACTCAGTAAAAATATATCACTGTTTCCGGCCTGCGTTAATCTTTATACGTCAACTGCATTATTATTAAATTTTATTTTATGTATTTCCAAGACAATCATTTGGTTTTACTATGCATTGTTTTACTGTTGGAATAATAGAACTACTATATCAGTTTTCATATATATATATTTTCTTTCAACAAAACAACTAATCAATCAATTGTAATCGCTCAATAATCTTTCAAGGAATATAAAAACCAGTATTAATAAATTCATTCATTCATTCATTCATTTTTTAACATCTCTTCATATGTTCATACATTTATTCGTTTTTCTTATATTATTAATACAACAAACCATATATCTTTTCATTCACTTTCCAATATACCTTTTTTTCATTTGGTATTTTCTGATAGTTACATTAAGAACATTGTACAGCCTTCTTTCCCATCGGTTGATTTATGTATACAAGACCGAGTGCAGGTGAGGGAAACCAATAAGTCAGGAAACGTGTCAGTTTTAACCATCAGAGGGTTGTAATATCATGGCTAATTAGCATACCCTCAATGGGACTGAAAGGTCTTTTCCGCCATTAACCTCATGTAAAACGCCCCTGCCATGCCTGACTGTAACTCATAACCATATGACTCTTCCTGTATAAATCCCCCACCGCGTCTTTTAGTCATGGTTCAACAGCCACACTCTAACCAAGGCTTGATCGAATAGGAAATCAATGTTCTAATTGCTCTATAATAGGACATGTAGACAAGGCCGTCGAGGTTCCGTAGGGTTAACATATTGGCATTTTAGTCCCCCTGAAGAAATTCGAATAAACCCTCCAGTTTCCTTTTTAAAGAAATTACTTGCTGCCATTCAATGGTCACAATTGATTGCTACCTGTATTTCAAAAGATACAATATTTTATGTTAAATTACTTTGTAAATTAAGATATAAAAATTGTTTAACAATTACAGTTTCAAAAACTATGCAAGTTTTCAATTCGAATTAAGAATACCTGGGGAAGTAATCGTGCTGCTGTAAAAACTGCTTGGCAAATGGTACATATAATATATATATATATATATATATATATATATATATATGCGTCTGTATGTGTGTAAAAATGTATGTTTGTATAAGAGAGTTGAGATGGAAATCTAAGAAAATTTTAGAATATATCTGAAATTTCAGTATTCTTGCAACATTTATTATAATCAAAACAAGAAAAACAGCTGCCAAAGCATTAATAGAAATTGAGAATGGCTGGAAAAGAGCCAGTTATTGCAGTAAACTTAATAATCGATTCCTTATATATCTCAGCTTGTTGCAGATTAAATTGTATAGTTATAAACTTAATAATGAAATTTCCTCTTCGTCTGGCAAGTTTAACCCCAATATTACATTCAGTGTCGGATGTGGGGGGGGGGGGGGGGGCTACGGCTCCCCCTGACACCACCCTGTGTCCGAGAATACAAACATTTCCCAGTTAGAAGATAGAAAAAGCGTTGGGATTTATAAATAAGCCGCAATTTGTTTTAACCAGAGCCTTATTCCAGCAGACTATCCATACTGATATTTGATCACCACCACGGTTTCCAGATATTAACAGATCGAATGTGTTAGACTCCGACCCATGCTGTCGGCAGTTTTTTATTACTATGCATTACATGCCATAAAATAACCTATTTATAAATCATCAAAATTGTTGACATTTAATCCAGTAGGCATGATATACAGGTGGCCCTGGTTCATGTTTCACGCTATTTTTTATTTCTATCATATGGGCATTTTTTAACACGTTGACGTGATTTTCCTCGAAGTCGGCCAAAAAATTAAATGTTACGGGCTTCTGTGGCTCGGGGCAGGTAGAGCTTAGGACTCAAAACCGATGAACGTGAGTTCGAATCTCAGCCGTATCAATGTGATTTTTCACGGTCGTGCCCAACCAGAGTGAGCGCTCTGCAGGCGGAATAGGATTGCCTTGTCCAATGGCTGTGTTTCACTCACAGACGAGTGCATGCGCCTTTCTTGGGGACGATTACATTCAGGGCCTGCAAGTGCAGGATTCACACCAGGATATAACATGAGCGGAAGTAGGTGATACTGCCCTGTCACGTGGTGCAAAACTGGAATAGAACCCTGCAGATGTTCATATACTTAGTGCAGTTGGCATTAAAAATGGAGGCGGTTACCTGGGACATTAAATAATAAAAATAAACAAATAAAGGTTCTATAGAAAAAGTCGCTCTTTTTTTTATTAATGTTTGTATTACTGCTCTTGCCTTGATAATTTCAAAGAAATCATTACATGGTTTAATATGCAAATTGTTTATTCATGGAGGTTTTCATTTATCATTGACTTTACTTCAGAATAGGAAATTCCCAACTCTTTGTTTTCCGAAAATTGTACAGTTTCACACATTTTATCTCGACCCTTAATAAGTGTCCCTATTACTGGCGGACCTGATTGATTTCCAAAGATCAGGGGAAAATATTATGGTCACAGAATTGTTTTACTTAACTTTTAATTTTCAATTTTAAAATTTGATTTTTGGATTAAAAATTGGTAAGCATTGGTTAGATTCTACAGAAAAGAAAAAAACATGTTTTGAAAGAAATTCAAAATTGACGCGATTGTGCTTGTGAAACCAACCTCGTCTGTGGTTTTTCTTCCTTTAGAAAGCCTTTAAAAGTTTACAAAGTTTTGCTAGAGCAATATATATATATATATATATATATATATATATATATATATATATATATATGCAGCATTACATTTACTTGGTGTCACAAATATAATTAGAGATCAAAGGTCCAGAACATCCGCTTTGAACAACCACTAGATTCCTAACAAATGTTGAAAAACGGAAGCTTATTTTCCCATTATTTTCCATTATATAATCACGCAGAATAATAAACCTCAGATCAGTGGATTGCGTGCCGTGATAAATTTCCACGGTTCAGCCGCCACTTACCTCGATCTGTGTGTCAGACGTTGGTCTCTGAAAAGCCACAGTGAAAGGTTGAACGTTGCACCTTGAGAGTCTAACGTTTAACCCACCGTTATTATATTCGGAGCTATTCATCTGCATTATTGGTGCTTTGGGGATCATGAATGTCTGAAACATGAGGAAGAGGATATATTCATTTCAAACTAGGTAAGCATATTAATTTTTAAGTTTGCATGATAATGTTTCTGCATTAAGTCAACTCGCACAAGCCGCGTTCCAAGATTTAGAGGTTTTCCGGGTAAATCCTTTAATGTAACATTAATGAAACTAAATTTGTCTAAATATTATTTTGAAAAAAAAGCGATACATGTATATGCACTTTCATTCCGATATTTATGCATGGACACATGACCGGGTAAGCTTACCGTGCCTAGTCCTTTTTCATTCATTTTCACCATTCACTGAAAGCGCCCCAAAACATCCCATAACAAAATGAATATTTTATACCACCAGAAATACGATACAACTAACATAAGAATAAAAAGCATTCAGAGAGCGCAGACCTCCGCCAACGCAGATCATATAGTATTATCAGAAAAGCGGCATTTTATAAATGTAATGTTTTTTTTTTATTTGAGAATGATGAGTTATAACAATTCAAGTTTCCTTTTATTTATGTTTATTAAAGTAAAAAATTACATAACCAGATAACTTAACTAGTATAATTAAATAGTAGCATCTGTTGGTCACTCGACGTCAAAATGTTATCTTTTTCACAACAATGGGAGCACGTGCTAAGTCTTTGTGATGCATATTACGTTTGTGACGTCATAACATTGTACAACCCGTACCGTGCGCCTGTATAAAAAAGCATGTCGGTTTACGTTTACCCTGAATTGGCCAAGAATTGTTACAATTGCGGAAAGATACAGATTTCAATTTCCGTTTTTAATGACGGCTTAAATATTATATATTTATAGACAGCAATATACACGTGTAAGTAACCTCGGCCAACAAGTGCTTGTAAATTGTAAAATGAAAGCAAACTCGGTCCCGGACGATCTCTTGAGGGAACATGTATACAACGGCGGACGCAGTCCCAAACACACTTTGGAATTCACAATAGCCTTTGGCTATAGCATAAGCACCCCCAACTAATGACATTCAGACAAATCCTAATAATATCCTAAACCGTAGATCTGATCATATTAGGTAACATTAATATCTAGTCTCGCAATTTTCGCATGATTCCCCGCTTCGTTCGGCGGTGACAATGAAAAGGTCTATATTCCATCATGCTGTCGCTTTGGTTGGCCTAAATAAACAGTCTACAAGGGTTTAGGGACATATCGGCCGCCGGCCTCAAACCGACAATGACGGTCGCCAGCGCCTAGCGGCAGGCGATTTCGGCCGCCAGATCAAGTGAGCATCAAACCGGCACTGACCCTGTCTGGCCAACCAAATTGGCCATAGTATGAAATTCATAGCACCATTTCTGCTGCCGGGCCCATTATCATTTTTAGTATTTTTGGATCTGTTTGCCTTCGTCTGCATAAAAGGGGGACCTTTCTTTATAATTAAAAAACACTTTCTTCGAACTTGGAATTTCAGTGCTGTTAGTATTTTACTTCTGTTTATACTGTCATTTCTTTGAAGACAATTTTTCCCCACAGACACAGGTATCGCTTTTCTTTTTAATATCATACTTATAACTGACACATATATTTAAAATTCAACCTCACAAAAACCCGTACATTCTCTCAAACAGAAACAAATGAGCTATACATAACGCTCTTTAGACAAATAAATTATAATGAAAAAAAATCATGTAGGTTGACTTTATCTGCTGCTCTTAAAAAATCATCCCAGCATCTAAAAAAACACCATTGTATTTCATTTAAAGCTAAGAGAAACTATCTGCATCTAAACTACTGAGGCGTATGCATTTAGTAATGAGGGGCCCTGCGGCCGAAATGGTACTCTTCGGTTCACACTGCAGCCGATATGGTTTACTAGTGCGTCAGTACCGGTCAGTGGATCATTTGAGCTGGCGGCCGAAATCGCCCGCCGCTGGGTGCTGGCGGCCGAAACGGTCGGCTTCAGGCCAGCGGCCGATATCAACGGCGGCCGTTATGTCCCTATATACCCATAGCCCCTGTGCCATTTTGCTTCACGTTAAACATAGCAGTTTAAAGTGCCAATAAACCAGCATATGACACAAATCCTGGCCTTAGCCACCAGTTCCATTAGTGACATCAGAATTTAAATAATACATGATTATAACTGTGACGTTTTATAAATCTTCATCTATTATTAAAACAATCCGAGTGTCTACAGGAGCCGCAATTGAGCCGCTGCACTTTCCAGGTTCTGGTGCATATACATATATATATTCTCTCTCTCTCTCTCTCTCTCTGTATATATATCTACAGGTTGCCTTAAGTCATTAATGTTCTTATTGCAACAGGGCCAAGGACTATATAACAACGATCAATTAATAATCGTGGCCCTCCATGCTGTAAGTTGATTTACCGACACCTTTCAGGGAAATAGCACGTACACGTGGAGTGACCTCATTGTCTTCTGTGACATCAAGACTCAAACCCCAAATATGGCCATATCGTCACCTGCGTCAATAAATATGCTATGGACCCCCATTAAACACTAGTACTCATTGCGGAGTTATTTACGCATTGATCGCCCCGAAAATTTAATCATTTATTCCTGGTATCATTGCCGAGCTATCCCGTCAATTTCATCAAACTCCGTTGAGGACTTTTTGTGTTATCGTGCAAACAGACAAACAACTTCACAGGAAAACAGACAAACACACGCTGCAAAAAAACATAACCCCCGCCACTTGGCTTGGCGAAGGTAAAAATATCAGTAAAGAGTCTGATATTCTAATATTAATTTTGGACATAGAAAAGTATAAAATTAGCTACACCTGAAAAATATTTGCTGTATAAGAATTGCAATATTCGAAAATATTGTTTTTTTCGCGATGATTATTAGGCCAGAAACAACTTGCCAAACAAAACTTGCACCAGTCGCAGAAATAGGAAAACGCGCAGTTGTTGGTACGAATCATGCTTATGATATAAACATCATTCACTTTACGGCCTTGCTGGCTTGTCTATTATAAATCCGTGGTTCATGGCGTCCCTAACAAGTCACAATTGTTTATCCTTCAGGGATAAGGTTGTCATACGTTCTTTTTGACGTGAAGTCTTACTGTAAACAGGGATCGTCTGCTCTTGATTATTGGTCACTTGAATACGGGTGCCTCTTTTGTGCGTAATGTCTATTATGACGTCATCACTGTTCCCTGCCATGTCCGTTTCACTGGCTGATGGTGTGATGTCGCTAAGAAATATACTATACTGCGTTCCACCAACCTGAGTCCACTTGTTTTTTTTTTCTGGACAATTCTCTCAAAAATTTATATTTTAAAAAATTTCCTAGACCACTACAAATTGAAATGACAGCCTAATATTGCAATTAAAAATTTTACAATTTTACAGTTTATGTTTCACATCATTTTGATCTCTTCACAATGATCTGGAAGATCAGATGTGTCCCTGTATTTTAAAATAATACAGTCTCTTAAATAAGGTGTCAGGTAGCCATTTATTAATCTTGTTGAAAATGAGGTTGTTAAATCTCCTGTCCCACACTATCATTTTTTCCCTTGAAATGTCGCTAATAATTTGAAAGAATTACATAGCTAATAACAGTTGGATATGAGGCGATGAAAGGGACTATAGTTTCTTATTAAATGGCTTAAAATGGTTCATAGCAAAAGAAAAAAAACACATGAGGTAGGTTATTATTTCCAAAGTAGTTAATTACACATTCCTCTTGCCGTCCTTGGTGAAAAATAATTGGCATTCTATGACTTCCTCCTAAATAATCTTGAAAAAAGTGGACAGGGCTGGTGGAACGAATTATATATATTTAGCTGTTAATCTAATAGTTTGTCAATTTCCGGTTCACTGGCTGTTCTATGTCACAGAGTCTACGGTACTAATTGATTGATCTTTATTTTCCTACATGCTGGAGAGCTCAGCCAAGTTTTACAAAATATGCAAGTTAAGTTTGATCACAAACGTTAAAACAAAATCAAAATGTAAACAACATCAGTACTCATTCTGATCATTTAAAAGTTTAGGTTTGCGAAATACAGAATATACAAATTCAGATACAAAAAAGCAAACAGTTTGCATTACACACAGGATCAGAGAAAAAAAGGCCTAAATTTGCCGAAGCAGACTTCAAGAAAATCAATTTCGGGTAAATTACATAATTCAAAAATCGTGTCTGCTTCTAGAGAAACAAAAATCTTTTCCCATAACACCTCACGAAAGGGACACAATGCAGTACACTGCAACATGATATGCATAACGGTATCTTGTACATTTTCCCCCACATATATAAAAAACTACATCATCCAGGTGCTTCGGAATAGATAATAAGTGAATCAGAAATAATAACGATTTCCTGTGACACATATTGTTTTTCATTACTTTATATGGAAAATTTTCTTTTAGCTCGGGTTGTACTCTAAGAAATCTAAAACTATCACCTTTTATGATTTTCGATGAGATCCATAAATCCAGTTCATCGGCATGAACAGTAGTCCTAACTAAACGCAGCCACCCAAGTTTCGAAGGAAACTGACAACCATGGATGTATGAATCTAGATATGAATACAGACTACATGTGTTTAGTACGTGATACATGCATTGGTTTTTTTAAATGAAAACTATACCTTTTCGGGGGTACGTGCTCTCCGAGAGCTGTTAACTTTCTATCGACAGATTTTGACCACAAATAAGTTATTAGCTTAATTAGTTAAGCAGGTAATGGTTTGCTTATCAGCTGATTGTCCAGCCTGGTTTGTGGGCGGTTAGTGAAACCTGACGCTGCAATGTTTAGACAGGCATCTGTTTGCAGAAGATGGAGCACCAATCAATGAAAGACAGTTCCCCTTGGGTAGCGTGTAGTGGGGGCTAGTATCCTGTATGGAGACGGAGCATCGTATCTAGGCAAACCTCTTGAGTCTCTTTACTCGTGAGTTGGTACCACTCCAGATACAATCAAAGCGTCGTTTTATATCTAACCCCTGAAACAAGGGTATATCTAAGGAATATATATATATATATATATATATATATATATATATATATATAAATAAATCGAAGGCCAAGGGTCCAAGGTCATCAGAGACAGAGGCCTTTTATGATGAAGGTTGAACCATTACCATTCGATCTCGAGTTTGTCAATCTATAATCTATGACAACTTCCTGTATATACATACAGTTTGCAAGGCTAGCGTTTATATTCAATGAATCGACGGTTTTTGGTCATATTAAATATTTGCACACGGCACGCTTGTTATAAGCTAACTAGTGCTGCCATAAAAAAAAATGTAAATGCTTAAACATAACGCTTATGAAGATCGTAGGCCATGTTTATAACGATCTAAAGGTGTAGATCGTTTATATAATTTATTTTTAGGTTAATAGAGGTAACAGATATATATATTTAAAACACTAAAGAAAAACAACACTGTAAGTTCACTACAGACTGTTTCACGGGATTCGACTCGAGCCTCAGGTGAATGTTGTTTTATATATATATATATATATATATATATATATATATATATATATATATATATACGGCTCTTATTTTAGCAAGAAGAAAATTATTCATTGATTAAACCACAGCTGACTCTTGAAAAAATGACATTCTATATAATCAAACTACTGGAGTGTTTCAAGTGAACCTTCATATCGCTGTCAGCGACCATAAATTAATTGTAACCGCGGGGGACGCTTCATGGCGTGAAACTTGTTTTCATGGGTATCTGACAGCGCTCTTTTCTACGAAAATGACGGAGTGAACGGCGCACAAAACCTTGCTTATCGATTGCGTAGGTTACCTTATGAGGAATATGAGAGACGCTAATAAAAACTCCGACAATCTACATAGTCTCATTTATAAGCCGACTTGTAATGTTTTGTTCCTGAAGGCTTTTTGTACGGGCATAAGTTATGGGAAATATTTTGTAATAGTTTGGTGGCCAGCCATACGATGGGCCCAGTTCCCTACCTGGAGAGGTGGCCAGTCATAAGCTTGGATACCTCTGGGTATATAAATATTTACCTGTTTGCTTATGCGGGGTAAAACATCCTGCGAGTCAAACAGCGCATGAATTAACTGCCGATGGTTAATAAGAGAAATACGTGAACAATACGACGGTGCGACAGGGTCCATATTTGTTGTCATCCTGGACACTATATGATTAGAGACGGTTGCTGCATGCGAAATTATTTAATCAGGAATTTCACCTCAACATGTTCCTCAACGACGCGTCGCGCTCACCAATACTGGCGAACGTCAAATTGACTTCTTGGAACCAGTTTGACCCCATGGTTGACCGTTGATTGCAGATTTCAAGGAAACCATGGATTTGTGTGAATTTGCTTTGACTTTATAAGCGAAATATTACACAACAGGTTGGCATCTTGTGCGTGATTCACCATCCTTCTTACTCCAGTCTTACCACTGCTGACAGGGCCAGTATGTCAGTTATCAAACACCACTGCACAGCATTATGCACGCTTAGCAGAAAGTGTCACAGTATTAAGGGATGCTGAATGCTTGATGATAGAATCTCACGCTCTTCTGTAAAAAAGAGTGCGTTTTGTGTTAGAAGTGAGTGACCAGTGGTCTTTACGGGACAAATTGATCCGATCCAAGAGTGTGGCTTTACTATTTAGGTGATTTTTATTAATTAGTCATAATGAGACGACGCAGAGAGCGGATTTACTACTTCAACCCGGAAGGTATGTAGCTTGTGATTGTTTTTGTGTTTATTGTTTTATTTCTTTTTTACAGGGAGATGACTGTAGCAAAACCTGACAATGAACCCGGTAAGTAGTGACGTAATTTTTATAATTTTAATTGCTTCTGCATCCTGGTAAATGTAATTAGAGATTTTCATGGTTGATGTGAAAATGTTTGAGAATCTTTAGCTGGATTTATTTAACGGTTTTATTTTTAGTTGGTATATTCTCTATTCTCTCTCTCTCTCTCTTCCTCTCCCCCTCCCCTCTCTCTCTCTCTCTCTCTCTCTCTCTCTCTATATATATATATATATATATATATATATTTATATATTTATATATTTATATTATTTTACATCAAGTATATTTAGTATATTTATTTCTTTTCAAATCTTAATGATATTTTTACAACACACATGACAGACATAGTTCACATGTTTTGGTAGGGGTTCTAATATTAATGAAACATGTATTTGAAATTAGTAATTTACTTGTGTAATTTTCTTGATTTCTGTGTGTTACGTGATAGCTTTGTAGTTTTGAAAATGACAGTTTGGTGGAATATTTATTGCATGCCTTGACTCTGTGAGCTTTATCGTCGTGGTTTGGCGCCATTATAATATATTGATTATATTTTTTTACACACATTCCCTCTAATAGGGTCTTCAAAGAGTACTATTTGGTTTATGTGCCTGCATATTTTCTGTTTGATTACGACAATATTGCAACAAATCATGATATAAAAACATAAAAATATAATCAATGTACTGTATAAATAAGCAATAAAAATAAAAACATACACAGACGGTCGTAACAAGCAAAAACTGATTTTTGTTTTTTTAATACTGAGCTATTTTTTGCCTAATACATAAAGTATTTTTTTTAATTTTTTTTTTGTATATATAAATATATATATATATATATATATATATATATATATATATATATATATATATATATATATATATATATTGTTACGGGGTGACATAAAAACGGACCGAACTGCTAGCGAAGCAGTTAGTACGCCGGACTTGTGCGCCACCGACCTGGGTTCGACTCCCGGATCGGCCCAGGATTTTTCCCCTCAATAATTTGTCTTCGTAACAATATATATATTATTTTCAAGGTTCTGTGACTTCATTTTTAAATATTTTTATGTTGTGTGTACCCTCAATCGGAGGAAATAAATACTAACAAAAGGCAACAACAGTACCCCAGGGGCTCAAATCTCCTAACATTTGTAGTGGTAGAACGCTCGATTATCTGCATGGCTATTGGAAAGAATGGTATAGTGGCCTGCAAAAAGTGGATGCATGGTTTTTTCTGGGTCCTCAGGTTTCTTCAAGCCTTACAGAATACCAAAAGCAAGCAATATAACCATGAAGAGTGCCCCACATTAGTTATCTTAAATAGCTATACAATCCATGTATAATAAACATAGTTTATAAAATGTTTAGAGATATTCAAACTTAATGCGTGCAGCAAGATCGAGCAAACCCCTTAATCTCATTGAAACTCATCCAAATATCCTTATCTTCATCCTGAAATAAATTCTTACTTACTTTGAACACAACAAGTAGACAGGCGTACAAATAGACAAAATGTAATCAAGCATCCACATCGAGATTGAGAAAAGAAAAACTTCTTCTTTTAATATAATTTATTTAAATCTCTGACAAAATATTTGGTGTCAAACAGACAAACAAAATTAGAAAAAAGATACCCCCGGCCAGTTGGTGTATGACGTACCCTAGTACTTAAGCTCTAGGAGCCGATGGTTTTCATTTTGAACCCCACCAAATTTTAACACAGGTTACGTGGTCTAGGAAAAGAGCACAGTTTCAAAGCCAGGAGATCGTTAGGCGGTGAGATTTTTTTTTCACAGTCGGTCCCCACCCTACGTAGCCCCGTTGGGGAAATGAGTAAAAAAATATTTATTTCGTGCGCACGACTTATTATTTTGTGCTCACGACTTATTATTTTGTGCGCACGACTTATTATTTTGTGCGCTCAACTTATTATTTTGTGCGCACGACTTATTATTTCGTGCGCACGACTTACTATTTTGTGCGCACGACTTATTATTTAGTGCGCCCAAGTTTATAAGTCATGCGCGGATATTGTGTCAATTGTGTACGTCAAGGCACAGACGTAAGGATATGGCTCTGTAGCAATCGACTTAAGTTTCCAAGTATCATAAAAAATGTGGGTATTTGCCTTCACTTGTAGAAAAAATGGTTCTTCTGAGGATATTGGATCCTCAGGGTGTAGACAACCGACCTCACACCTTAAAAGTATCACAACGCCACGGCGTCAGTATTTCGTTAAAAGACTGGACTATCTTTTGACCAATGACTCATTCGACAGTCTAAAGCCCTATGGCATCAGCATATATGCATACATATTGATTTGTACCTGGACAAACAGTGACCCACCGAGTTATTGTTTTTAATGCTTTGGTTACTTATACGCTGCGTAATTCCCACATAATTGTTTATTTCACAATCCGAGTCAACAAATACTGTATTTCGTTTTGATTTCATTGGCTCAACTAATACCATGCATTTCAGTGTCCTGACCCATGAGCCACTTGTTTTTAAAATTGTTTACCAGTGAACAGTGTTTCTCTCCTGAAGTTATTCTACAATGATCAGTTAAACTAGAAGACAAAATCCCCCGCCAAATGGTTATGTGAGATATATGTGTTTTGGCTGATACAATAGTATGAGAAAATTGACACAACTGCCAAATGTAGAAACACACATGTCTTGGTAAATAGAGTTGGATCCCAAATAAAATACCGGGTTATGGGAGAGGCTTACGATCCCCTTCCTATTTTAATACGAATTGGGGATGAGCAATACATGTTTAAGACATTGCAATGCATATTTTTAAAAACGGATAAAAAATAAAAAAAAACATCCAAGTATAGCCAAAACCTAATCAGGCTGTGAGACGCGTAAGGTACAAAGGCAATGCTTAATACAGGTGGATATGAGTAAAAAAATCGAGATGTGGTTTCGAATATGAGGTGGTAAACTTTGATTTAAAAATATCATTAAAAAATCTAAAGATCATCAAGTGCATGCATAACTCATCCCCCGACACAGGGAACAATGGCGCTGATATGTAGGACTATAAGTTTTAAAGTATCAAAAGTAAATATTCATGCTCTCATTACAGCTCTTGTATCTTTGACTGGCCTACAGAAACTCTAATGGTTGTTTCAGAATAATACGATATTGAGTGTTCTAGTGCTTTGCTTTGCAATTCCTCCTGAAATCTTGGTTAAATGACAATATATATATATGTTTGAATTGAAGAAAGATTGTTATTAATATTATTATAAGTATTCTCCTCTTATCATTTTGCTTTCGGTTTTGCTGAGGCAATGCTTTGTTGCCCATTGAGTTAGAATCTTACACTTTACATTCAAACTTTAGTAAGGTGTCCTTAAAACCTAAGACCATGACACATTAAGAAATGGATCCTGACGTGCATATTAATGTTGTAATGTTGATTTGTGTAATTTATTAGGGAATACCTAGTAGCCGTATGTCGATATAGTCATACATAAAATCTTGGTCCAGAAACATACTACAGGTGGTAATTAATGTGTTTTAACAAGCCATCTGGGATTATTTTGCTAGCTAGTTTTCATTTAAGACGAGATCCAGTGTTCGTTTTTTTTCCGTTGTCCTTCCGTCCGGTTTTCCGTAAGCAGGGCACATAGCGTTACCGTTATGGTTACGAACTTGATATTAATTGTCAAGTGCCTTTGCGAAATATCTAAACAACTAAGGAACAAGGTCACCACGACCTAATTCTTGCTAGCCACTCGACAGAAATCTCGTTCCTTCTTTAAAGTCCCTATTTGAAGACTCCATAAAACTGTGTTATAACCAATAATACTGAATTTACCCAATTAATATCTATACCTCCGCCGGTGAGCCACCTTTACATGTCGTGGTTATAAGGTGAATCGTTGTTGAATTTATAGGCTGAAATACGGTGCATACAGTTAAAATAGGACCTGACTCACGCTTGGATCTAGTATCGTAACCATTACAGCAATCGACATACATTTAACAATTAGATATTGCTTGGCACCGCAGGTGCCATAGTATCCCCAGACAATAACCCCCCCCCCCCCCCCCTTTAAGAATAGGCCCCCATCTTCAGCAGCATATACTGACACTTACTTGACTATGGTTTCTTCCATCTATCAACTTGAGAAACAATATTTTTCACCAAATATAAGGCCCAATATGTTGAATCTCTCTTGAGAAAAGAGCATTAATTTATTTTATGGAAATGGGAAGGTAGGTGGCGCCACCTGACTGGTTTATGAGAAAATATTCCAAGATGGATAGACATGCCATATTTCAGACCTATACCTTGAACCACTCCGGCGATATGAGCAATTTTCACCCAAAGCACATGTGCAGATGGACGCCACACCAAAACGATTGCAGATGGCGCCACCGGTCTTGAGCACAAGATTGAGTAGTCCAAAATCTTTGGGTATGCATAATTTCAGGCCAATAGGGCAAATCACTCCTCAGAAAAGGCCATTAAATTATTCTACAAAAACGGGTAGGTAGGTGGCGCCACCTGTCTAGTTTATCAGAAAATTTCAAGATGAATGGAAATGCCAAATTTCAAACCTATACCTTGAACCACTCCGGAGATATGAGCAATTTTCATCCAAAGCACATGTACTTTGAATACAAGCTGGAGGTATCCAAAATCAATGGACATGCACAATGTCAGCCCAATCTGTCCATTAGTTTTAGACTTATAATGCTCACAGTACTGTTACGTGGCAACGATGAGAATTAAAAGGCCCGAAAACAAGAAAAGGACAGTAATTAGAATTAGTTTGGTTAATTGGAAACCTATCTTTCTTAATATGTGGTTGGAGAGCGGTTGAGAGAGGGATTTGTCCTGTTTGTCAAAAGGGCGGGGGTGCTTGTCCGGAGATTCGAGCGGTCGTCCTAATTTCGGGGGGGGGGGGGGGGGGATTGTGGCTTCCTTGGGTTCTCCATTTAATAGTCAATTTCACATTTTCTATGGAAAAGAAGCCTCATGATTCTAATCGTATGAATACCTTCATCTTGCTTCTATTGACAATGCCACTAACATGTTTCAAGCCTATGCTTAACAAATGCCGGCCAGCTGACGGAGTATACAGACCTTAGGTTGTCTGGATTGTTTTAAAAGTATTTAATTTCAAATTTATTCATTTTACACGGATTATACAAATAGTTATTATATCGAATCAAGGCGCTCTCCATGATTCAGGCGGTTTCATCCGGTAGTGTCTTGAGGTGGAGGAAACCAGGATAAAACCTCCGGCTACCCTGGCTTCTGTGGCTCAAGGGTAGGGCACAGGACTCAAAGCCAGGAGATCGTGAGTTCGAATCTCAGCCGAGGCGGTGAGATTTTTCATGGTCGGCCCTCACCCAGGGTGAGCGCTCTGCAGGCTTAATGGGAAGGCAGTGCCCAACGGCCGTGTTTCATTCATAAACGAGTGAGTTTGTCCCGCCTATGGGGACGATTACGCACCAAGGGCCCACAGGTGCAGTAGTCACCGGGCCTGGTTGACGCCAGAATATAAAATGACAGGAATCGGGTGATACTGCCCTATCACTTAGTCCGAAACTGGAATGGATTTCTGCAGATGTACATATGCGTTGTTAAGTTAGCATTAAAAAATTATGGGGACGGATACCTCCACAAAAAAAACCCAACTCTGTTAGCAACGCCGGGGATCGAACCAGGGTTGACAGCGAAAAGAGACGAGTGCTTTAACCTTAAAGAATCCGTTTGGCTTATCTTACCTGTTTATGTTATGTCTGCTAACAGGACAAGTAGACCTTTTAAATATGTGTATAGTACCAATCATATTATCCACAAAAACTAAACAATTTTTAGCATTGACGTTCACCGACACTACATCAAAGACAACAAGGTTAATGAATCAGCATGATGGAGAGGCTCATGATGAGGATGGAGTAATCATCTTAAGTGATGGTTTATGATTATCCAGTTAATGGTGATGGAATAAAAAATCCCCATCTCCCATAACTTTTTATTTGAACAATATTTTGACATTGTTTCAATACATTCACTAAGGATCTGTTCAAACAACCAGTATCCATAATCAAGGCTTCTCGGGTATGTCAACACCAGACCATTTAGCGTTGTGTTGACCGAGTGTAGTTTTTTTTTTATTAACTAATGGTTGACTAACAATATAGTTCTAAGAATCACGGCAATCATGAAATGGATATTAAATAATACACGATGATTAGACACATTAGAGTTTAATTATTTATATATAATATTGTGCTGTTTTAATTTATTTTAACTTTTTTGTCTCATGTTAATATTGTCCAGGGAACATTTTTATACATTTTGTTCGACTATGGGGATCCCGTTTGTCGTACAACGTCGGATCTATAGTCTGCTCCATCAGTTGGTGTCCATTGAAATCTGACAATTATTCTCTTAAAGTCAAATATTATTATACAGTCTGACCTAATAGCTAATGGATGGCCAAAGGCCTATTATGTGGTAAAAAACTTAATAACAAAAACAAACATTTATATTTCGCAACCTTCTGTGTCATGGCTTGCAGGTAATTACATTTTTTAAAATATTTCACTTTAAACTAATTCTATGGTCGGCCTTATAACACAGGTTTCACTAAATCTAGCACATAAGTGCCTCACTCTATTCATTGGCGAATATATTTTTAACCACAGATCCGGTACCATCTTGGAACAAGCTTGTGTACGACTTCACTCAGGAGACAACATTCCATGGCGTACGATACATCACTGCCAGCACCCGGTACATGGTACGGAGGTAGGTAGCTTATGTCAGTCATAAATGGGCGGATCAAGGTTTTTTTTACCTGGGGTTAGGTGGGGGGGGAGGGGGGGGGGGCGGCAGGACGAGGGGCGTACATTGCACGGAGGCAAGCAGCTTATGTCGGTCATTTTAAATAGGCGGAGCCAGGATATTGAACCTGGGGGTTGTAAGTGCATGGGGAGGGTTGGGCGTACATGGTGCGGAGGTATGTAGCTTATGTCAGTCATTATAAATGGGCGGAGCCAGGATTTTGTATCGGGGGGTGGAAGTGGGGAGGGGTTGTGGGGGAAGGATGAGGGGCGTTCATGGTACAGAGGTAGGTAGCTTATGTCAGTCATTATAAATAGGCGGAGCCAGGATTTGTACCTGGGATGGAAGTGGGGAGGGGTTGTGGTGAAGGGTGAGGGGAGTTCATGGTACGGAGGTAGGTAGCTTATGTCAGTCATAATAAATGGGCGGAGCCGGAATTTTGCACAGGTGGTGTGTGTGTGTGGGGGGGGGGGGGGGGTATGAGGGTAAGCCCGGAAAGACCCCAATCCCTTCTGGATTCACCCAATGAGTCATCCTTACATTATCTATGACCTCACCAAACTGATTAATTGTTCTAGGGACGATTCCTGTATGAATGATAATCTTGTTGAGGGACATCTTCATGCCTTACCCTATGGAAATTACTTTATAAAAGATCTCCGTGTGGACCCGCATTGACGAACCATTTAAATATATTAAGGATATTATATGTAAGTTCCCTGATCATACCTGTGTTAAAGTCAGTCGATTATTTTCCGTATGTAATAAATTTATCTTATGTATTCCATGTTAGACTGTTTTGATGTATATTTAATAAATTCTCAAATACAATATTAATGTGACCAATGACTTTAACCCAGCAAATTAACAATCGATCTAATTATATCATTTATCTTAATGTAAGACGCCAAAAAGTACATATAATTTGAAACCTAACACAGAGATCTGTCTAATGATACATACAGATGAATCTTTGTAGCTGAGCTTACCTATGGTCAGCTGAGCTATAGCGATCACCCTTTTTCCATCGTCCGTCCGTCCGTTGTTCCGTCAGTTAAGAAGGCACAAATCATTACCGCCTGACCTAGAATAATTTTATGTAATGTCAAGGTAGGTCCTTGATAAAACGCCTTGCATACCAAAACGTAGGCCACTGTGACCTTTATTTTGTGGGTTACGTGCATTTTGTGGGCTTTAAGCTTTTAGAAAATCAGACTTGTGTTAGTCTTCTGGGCTACAAAACAAAAATTTTGCACTCAACCCTAAAAACAAAACACTGTGCATTAAATGCACATATAACGTTATAACCATGCATAAAAATGAAGAAAATCGGCATAAATTGCATAAAAGAAAAAAACTTGACCCACTGTGACCTATATATATTTGGAGTTTCGCGTGTTTCTGTGTGTTTTTATCATGGTAACATCTTAACATTACAGACTTTTCAAGTCAGCTGAGCGTCATGACCCATTGTTCACTTCTTTCTTATTGTACTTTAAGCACACAAAAAAAAACTAATAAAAAAAACAAGCGAGAACTTCAGATGATAAACTACATGACAAAAACCTATGATTTTCTCTGCTCATTTAAATGCTTCTTTCTTTTATCATTATTTATAATAATAATTTTTTATTTTTATTTAAAAAAATCGCATTGTTATGCAAACAGAGAAACCTGACTTCGAAGATAATGTAATAGGTAAATAATAGAGCAATTCTTATGCTAATGTTGACTTTTCGTACAATTTTGTAAATCACTTGTCCGCCTACATAATATCACTAGGGAACAGGGCTATTTGGGAAAAAATATATAGAAACAGGTTTTGTTAAGGAGATGAAGATTACTTTAGGTCAAACTGATGACAACAAATCCATCACTTTATATTGATTAAAAAATGGCATGACAAATATTTACCGAGTAATACTGGCTCAAATACAATTATCTGTTGTTAATAAAGTGTATGGCAAAGTGATGACTCTGTTGATGGGTACGGTATGAATCAGAAGACGACGTTATGATGTTTGTGTACCCTCTTTATACTCGTTATTGATATAAGCGGCCCGTTCCGTTACATCAAAATGTCATTCTTCTTTAATAACTATCACACGTGACACATTCAATTAGCAAAGCAAACATCAAATGATATCTATTGCCTGGGAAAATGTTTATTATGATGAAACCTGTATGCTCGGAAAGTGGAGGTGACAAACAAGCAGGAAAATCAGAAAATTCCATTAAAATAATTAGATTGCTCGAGGTAAGAGGTATATCTGTTGTGAGGGCATAATAGACATATTTGATACAGAATATTATATTAATGGTTAAAGATGTAAACTCACACAGACTAATATACTTATGACAGCACCTAGTTTATGACAGCAAGTCCAACCTAGACAATGGATAAATGTCAAGGCAATTGCCATATACACAGACCTAGTTCATACCTAAGCGTGTAACTCCTAGTGAGGTTCTCCATTCAGTGGGCACCTCTATATATTGGACAGTTTTTGACAGTCCCGGTTTTTTCTTATTATTTATGTTGCGGTCATGACCTATGTTATGTGGATACTTAAAAGTGATCAGTTTGGCTCAGTCCCGGGCGTGTCCGTATTATATTGGTCAATGTCTTGCAACTTTCTCCATGCAAAATGGGATAATTAAAAAATAAAGGAAAAAAAAACAAAACAAAAAAACAGGCAACGGTACCCTTAATGTATCAGAGAGGTGGGGTTTTTTGGATGTTGCAGAGGTTCTTAAAGGTGTATGTCCGAAAGGATTATCCTTACACGAGGAACATTAAAAAGCCGGCAATGTCGAAATTAAGCTGTGTAATAATGGCAATATAGTGGGAACAAGGCATACATGAAAAGAACTTTATCCAAGTGAAACCGTTGTTATTGTGCAATTTTTTATATGTTGTGTGTAAACAGATATTTATTCGTGTTGCCTTTGCGTTAGAAAACTTATGAAAAAGACGGAGATGGACGGAGAATAGGGATTCCTTTCCATTTTTTGTGATTGATGAGATGACGTCATTAAAGAAACAAGAAATCAACCAAACGAACGCAGTGACCTAGGGGCGAAGACGAACCGTATCAGGTTGCGGTGGATACGCAGCCACTCTTATGGCAACGGTGTTCTCAATATTAAGTGTTCTATATCATCCAAAAAAATCTATAATATCTATAAAATCGCCATCGACGCGGTTGAAATAATGAAAAAAAAATTGTTTTCACATATGTTGATTAAATCAGTTACTGAAATATTTTACAAGGTATTGTTTTGATTTTCTTCCGGTTAATCATGCCTATATCTTATCCTCCATGGCAGCTTATTTTCTTAAACTGATATGTTAATTTAGGAAAACCTTGACAAATTTCAGAAACTGATTCAAATGTGCATTGTTTATTTCACACATTTTCTTGTGGAGTTGAGAAAAAATATTGAATTTTGTCTTGACCTATAAACTTAAAAAAAAAGGAACCCGCAAATGGATGTGATCTAAATAATTGCACTTGTACATAAAAAAGCGACCATGTCAGTTAAAGATATCTTACTGGTTTTGAATATCGGTTAAATTTTATTGGGTATCTTGTAGGGATTTTTTTCAATAATTTAGAGACCGTGCTTAAATAAAAATCGGGGGGCATTTTACGAAACCAAAATAAAAACAAAAACGAAACTTGTGTCAATACTTACGAGATTATCGTAATTGTCTTCATTTGTTAATGACTATATCTTCCCGAATTTTCCTAGATGTCCACGTATAATTCCTGCCAGGTTTCATCTTCCAACAATTAACTCAATGAAATGAAAGCTAATGGAAAAATCCATCACTTAGTATTATCCACTCTGGCATAGCGTTCATGTAATTAAGTAGCGACTGCTATATATGCACAAGTTTTTGGCTACGTGTTCGTTTGATAAACGTACACCAACCTGGCGGCGGTTATGATATATTAATGTCTGGTTTCTAGTCCAAGGGTAAAGTTTTTGTCTGAAAGGTAAAAGCATATTTCATTCACGAAATATATAAATCTTCTGTGCGATGTAATCGCCACAAAATATCACTGCATGCAGACATTGCATAAATCTTATGGTCTGGTTACCGGTGTATTTTCAAATATAGCATGCAGTTTATCAGGTACTTGTAAGTTTTCTACAGGCTCATAACAAAATTTCACAAACAGAATATTCAGGTTGATAAAAGACCACGTGACTTTAAGACTATTTATTAATGCGATATTGTTACAGGTGCCTTTTTTATTGTGTGACACTGGCGTAACTCGTGTTGTAGCGCCCGAGGCTGGATGCGTATTGCATTCTCAGTTTAATCTGTACTGGTTGAACTTTCGTTTTCATGCTAGGTTGAGGCTTTTTCGCTTGTTCACGTGTGAACCCTAATATGTAGACACAGCGATGATTTTCTAGATGATTCCTGTAACGCGTGTTTACTGTGTGTTGTATTGGATTCTTTAGACTGTCCGAGAAGTGGAAAATACTCGGCTTGGGGTGAGAAGTAATAAATAGGGGGCTGTGTTTTAAACCGAGAGAGAGGTTAAAGAATATTTCAGCGGACGCAGACGTGTGGGACCTATTCGATTATCCAGTAATTTCAGGGATTCTACTATTACTAACTCTATACAATTTGTTGCTGCCTTCCTCCACAAGTTTACTTTCTGGATTGTTACAAGAGCTTTTCATAGGACTGTTATTCTCCGAGAGTATACATTTCAAAGAACTTGTCGCTGTGGCGGTGGTGGTATCCAGGTACTGTGCACTTTGTTTATTAGGCTGTGTGATTATATTGATTTGATGTTATACTGTTATTGTACTGTGTGGTTTTATTGATTTAGTGTACTGTAATGTTAGGGTTGTTTTAAAAATAAATTATAGTTATTTGTTAACAAAAAAAATGACTTCTTTATTCATTCCCCTAGACATTTCACGCTGCCTAGTGTTACAGAATCTGATTTTTTTTCTCCATTACACCATTTTTTGTTCAATACGCATACGTGATCTGTTTATATTAGGTTCCGCAAAAATATACATCACTTTAAAATCGCGTGTGATAAATACAGCTTAAATTATGTTTTGATCACCATCAATTTTCTAAACTGCCAAAACATATCGAATATAAAAACTTTGATTGATTAATGAACTCATAAATATTAAAATCTTTAAAATAAAAGTAATAACGTTTTGGATTACCACATTATGTTTCCCTGAAATGCTGGTCACATGGGTTCTCTTGGATAGGAATAATTTATTTCTTGTTTTGAATGTACTACCAGTTTTTTTTTTTACAAAAGTGGGTTTCCCCTAAATGTATAAACTAAAATGGCATAAAAAATTTGAAAGTTAAATCTTGTAATATTCCTCTTCACTCAGTAGATGTTAATTGTTGATGAAGTATGTAAACTGTTACCTCCATTTTGTCTACGAATTGTGTTTTATTAATCACTTAAAGTGTCTGCCAAATATTATAATTTTAAATCAAAATATAATGTAAAAACAGAAATGGTTATAATTTTAAACGTGTTTTGCAAAAATAAAATAAAATGTTTTTCAGAAAGAAATGCAAAGAAAGAATGTAAAACGCTATTGTTGCCCATCTTTTTGTAGGATTTTATCGTCAGGGTTAAGATAGGCAAATGTAACCCAACTGCAGGTAAACATATCCCATTTTTATACTATGCAAAACTTTAACTAAAATTGGTCATAATAGTTTTAAATGATATCCTAATGCATCAGTTTGAGAACCATCTCTGATCATTTGGTATTTCAGTATCCTAAATACACACCGTTTCAATCGTTCTTTAATTTTCCTAGAAGTACACAAGGATTCCAGTCCATTTCCATTTTCTTCGAAGTACACAAGGATTCCAGTCCATTTCCATTTTCTTCGAAGTACAAAAAGGATTCTAGTCCATTTCAATTTTCATAGAAGCACAAGGGGTACGTTTCAATATTTGTTAGAAGTACACAAGGATTCCAGTCCGGTTTAATTTTCTTAGAAGTACACAAGGATTCCAGTCCATTAAAATTTTACTCGAAGTACACAAGGTTTCCAGTCCGTTTCAATTTTCTTAGAAGTACACAAGGATTCCAGTCCATTAAAATTTTACTCGAAGTACACAAGGATTCCAGTCCATTAAAATTTTACTCGAAGTACACAAGGATTCCAGTCCATTAAAATTTTACTCGAAATACACAAGGATTCCAGTCCATTTCCATTTCCTTCAAAGTACACAAGGATTCCAGTCCGTTTTAATTTTTGTTGAAAGTACAAAAAGGATTCTAGTCCATTTCCTTCGAAGTACACAAGGATTCCAGTCCGTAAAAATTTTACTCGAAGTACACTAGGATTCCAGTCCATTTCCATTTCCTTCAAAGTACACAAGGATTCCAGTCCGTTTCAATTTTCTTAGAAGTACACAAGGATTCCAGTCCATTAAAATTTTACTCGAAGTACACAAGGATTCCAGTCCATTTCCATTTCCTTCAAAGTACACAAGGATTCCAGTCCATTTCCATTTTCTTAGAAGTACACAAGGATTCCAGTCAATTAAAATTTTACTCGAAGTACACAAGGATTCCAGTCCATTAAAGTTTTACTCGAAGTACACAAGGATTTCAGTCCATTTATATTTCCTTTAAAGTACACAAGGATTCCAGTCCGTTTCAATTTTCTTAGAAGTACAAAAGGATTCCAGTCCATTAAAATTTTACTCGAAGTACACAAGGATTCCAGTCCATTAAAATTTTACTCTAAGTACACAAGGATTCCAGTCCATTTCCATTTCCTTCAAAGTACACAAGGATTCCAGTCCGTTTTAATTTTTGTTGAAAGTACGAAAAAAGGGATTCTAGTCCATTTCAATTTTCATAGAAGCACACAGGGTACGTTTCAATATTTGTTAGAAGTACACAAGGATTCCAGTCCGTTTCAATTTTCTTAGAAGTACACAAGGATTCCAGTCCGTTTCAATTTTCTTAGAAGTACACAAGGATTCCAGTCCATTAAAATTTTACTCGAAGTGCACAAGGATTCCAGTCCATTTCCATTTCCTTCAAAGTACACAAGGATTCCAGTCCGTTTCAATTTTCTTAGAAGTACACAAGAATTCCAGTCCATTAAAATTTTACTCGAAGTACACAAGGATTCCAGTCCGTTTTAATTCTTGTTGAAAGTACAAAAAGGATTCTAGTCCATTTCAATTTTCATAGAAGCACACATGGTACGTTTCATTATTTGTTAGAAGTACACAAGGATTCCAGTCCGTTTCAATTTTCTTAGAAGTACACAAGGATTCCAGTCCGTTTCAATTTTCCTAGAAGTACAAAAGGATTCCAGTCCATTAAAATTTTACTCGAAGTACACAAGGATTCCAGTCCATTAAAATTTTACTCGAAGTACACAAGGATTCCAGTCCATTTCCATTTCCTTCAAAGTACACAAGGATTCCAGTCCGTTTTAATTTTTGTTGAAAGTGCAAAAAGGATTCTAGTCCATTTCCTTCGAAGTACACAAGGATTCCAGTCCGTAAAAATTTTACTCGAAGTACACGAGGATTCCAGTCCATTTCCATTTCCTTCAAAGTACACAAGGATTCCAGTCCGTTTCAATTTTCTTAGAAGTACACAAGGATTCCAGTCCATTAAAATTTTACTCGAAGTACACAAGGATTCCAGTCCATTTCCATTTCCTTCAAAGTACACAAGGATTCCAGTCCTTTTTAATTTTTATACAAGTACACAAGGATTCCAGTCCGTTTCAATTTTCCTAGAAGTACACAAGGATTCCAGTCCATTAAAATTTTACTCGAAATACACAAGGATTCCAGTCCATTATAATTTTACTCGAAGTACACAAGGATTCCAGTCCGTAAAAATTTTACTCGAAGTACACAAGGATTCCAGTCCATTTCCATTTCCTTCAAAGTACACAAGGATTCCAGTCCGTTTCAATTTTCTTAGAAGTACACAAGGATTCCAGTCCATTAAAATTTTACTCGAAGTACACAAGGATTCCAGTCCATTAAAATTTTACTCGAAGTACACTAGGATTCCAGTCCATTTCCATTTCCTTCAAAGTACACAAGGATTCCAGTCCGTTTCAATTTTCTTAGAAGTACACAAGGATTCCAGTCCATTAAAATTTTACTCGAAGTACACAAGGATTCCAGTCCATTAAAATTTTACTCGAAGTACACAAGGATTCCAGTCCATTTCTATTTCCTTCAAAGTACACAAGGATTCCAGTCCGTTTCAATTTTCTTAGAAGTACACAAGGATTCCAGTCCATTAAAATTTTACTCGAAGTACACAAGGATTCCAGTCCATTTCCATTTCCTTCAAAGTACACAAGGATTCCAGTCCTTTTCAATTTTCTTAGAAGTACACAAGGATTCCAGTCCATTAAAATTTTACTCGAAGTACACAAGGATTCCAGTCCATTATAATTTTACTCGAATAACACAAGGATTCCAGTCCGTAAATATTTTACTCGAAGTACACAAGGATTCTAGTCCATTTCCATTTCCTTCAAAGTACACAAGGTTTCCAGTCCGTTTCAATTTTCTTAGAAGTACACAAGGATTCCAGTCCATTAAAATTTTACTCGAAGTACACAAGGATTCCAGTCCATTAAAATTTTACTCGAAGTACACAAGGATTCCAGTCCATTAAAATTTTACTCGAAGTACACAAGGATTCCAGTCCATTTCCATTTCCTTCAAAGTACACAAGGATTCCAGTCCGTTTTAATTTTTGTTGAAAGTACAAAAAGGATTCTAGTCCATTTCCTTCGAAGTACACAAGGATTCCAGTCCATAAAAATTTTACTCGAAGTACACAAGGATTCCAGTCCATTTCCATTTCCTTCAAAGTACACAAGGATTCCAGTCCGTTTCAATTTTCTTAAAAGTACACAAGGATTCCAGTCCATTAAAATTTTACTCTAAGTACACAAGGATTCCAGTCCATTTCCATTTCATTCAAAGTACACAAGGATTCCAGTCCGTTTTAATTTTTGTTGAAAGTACGAAAAAAGGGATTCTAGTCCATTTCAATTTTCATAGAAGCACACAGGGTACGTTTCAATATTTGTTAGAAGTACACAAGGATTCCAGTCCGTTTCAATTTTCTTAGAAGTACACAAGGATTCCAGTCCGTTTCAATTTTCTTAGAAGTACACAAGGATTCCAGTCCATTAAAATTTTACTCGAAGTACACAAGGATTCCAGTCCATTTCCATTTCCTTCAAAGTACACAAGGATTCCAGTCCGTTTCAATTTTCTTAGAAGTACACAAGGATTCCAGTCCATTAAAATTTTACTCGAAGTACACAAGGATTCCAGTCCGTTTTAATTCTTGTTGAAAGTACAAAAAGGATTCTAGTCCATTTCAATTTTCATAGAAGCACACATGGTACGTTTCATTATTTGTTAGAAGTACACAAGGATTCCAGTCCGTTTCAATTTTCTTAGAAGTACACAAGGATTCCAGTCCGTTTCAATTTTCTTAGAAGTACACAAGGATTCCAGTCCATTAAAATTTTACTCGAAGTACACAAGGATTCCAGTCCATTTCCATTTCCTTCAAAGTACACAAGGATTCCAGTCCGTTTCAATTTTCTTAGAAGTACACAAGGATTCCAGTCCATTAAAAATTTACTCGAAGTACACAAGGATTCCAGTCCATTAAAATTTTACTCGAAGTACACAAGGATTCCAGTCCATTTCCATTTCCTTCAAAGTACACAAGGATTCCAGTCCGTTTCAATTTTCTTAGAAGTACACAAGGATTCCAGTCCATTAAAATTTTACTCGAAGTACACAAGGATTCCAGTCCATTTCCATTTCCTTCAAAGTACACAAGGATTCCAGTCCGTTCCAATTTTCTTAGAAGTACACAAGGATTCCAGTCCGTTTCAATTTTCTTAGAAGTACACAAGGATTCCAGTCCAATTCCATTTTCTTCAAAGTACACAAGGATTCCAGTCCGTTTTAATTTTTGTTGGCAGTACACAAGGATATTCTAATCCATTTCAATTTTCTAGATGTACCCAAGGATTCCAGTACATATCAATTTTCTTAGAAGTATACAATGATTCCAGGAGAGGATCCTTTATTACTATTAAGGGCGGAATTTAATAAAAATAACTGAAATTAAGGGAAAATAGAGCTTTTTTCTTTACTTGATGTATAAAGATATATAAGCGGAAATTGTAGTTAATAATACAGGAGGTAAAAGCTCTGCCTTCATCGATATTGTGGACATAACTTATCAAATGAGTTTTATTGCCCCTGTGTTAACCCAAGTCGCACCTTCTTATCAGGTAATTAGCACCTAGACGTGAAAGCACTGCAGGTCTCTTGGTTGCTGTGGTCCCTGTGTATGGCCCTGGCACTGGGGATGAATATGGGCTTGCCAGCGAATGTGTTAAGGGTGTTCCACTCCAAGTGGGATATTCTAGTTATTGAAATGGAGGATAAAGCTTGATGAGAAGAAATACTGTGCATGGTTGGTTTTTATATTTGCGGGCCTAAAATTTTGCGATTTTCACTTTTTCTTTGTTTCGCGAGGATTGCATTTTCGCGATCTAACTATTAATCTTATTAAATTAAATGTAGAGAAGATCGTAGTGACTGGACGGGGCCCGAGAGAATTTCGAACGAGTTGAAATTATATGCAGATTATTTGAAAGATCAGATATAATATATTATTGTTATCTATTTTGGTGACATACGATGCCTATTTTTATTAAAGGGTAATACATGTAATAATATTCTTTTGCAATATGACTTGCAAACTTGACTATTGGTTTACCTGTTTTCCTTTCGCTAATATCGCCTATTTGAACCCCTCGCAAAAAAGGCTACCACAATACCCGCAAGGGCTATAAAAATGGCCGTTCCTTCACGTGTTACACCATTACACAAGGGCGTAGCCAGGATTGAGAGAGGGGAGGGGGCCATCATCAGTGCCGGATCAAGAAATTCGATTATTATTATTATTATTATTATTATTATTATTAAAAATGTTTACTATACTTTATATATTTTCATGTATGAAAATTTATATTTTTTTATTTTCAATTATAAACCATGGTGTAATTAAGGTTAGTTACAGGTACATGAGGAGGGTATGGGAGGGGGAAAATTATGTTAAACTTTGCATTTTACTGGGTTCCGTGTTCTCGACGGCACACAGGACTCCTAAGAGCTCAACACAGATTGCGAGTTTGAGTACCGGTATCACCAGAGGAGCCGTAAGATTGTTCACGGTCGACCCGAACCAGGGCCCGGTGCTCGATCGATCTGCAGTAGTTCTGCAGCTGTTAATAAATGTCCTTATACTCATTTAATAAATTTGAAAGTAATTGTAACTGCAGATAACTTAAATAAAATCTAATTCCTTATAAATCATAACAAACATGAAAAACGAAAATTAATCACTAAAATCGGAAATATGATAAAATGAGAGATTTTGCCCCCTCTGGATCCGCCACTGATAGCATATATCCGCCACTGATTTAATATATATATATATATATATATATATATATATATATATATATAGGGGGGGGCCCTTGGCTACGCCCCTTCATTACAGCCCTCCTTGCTTTCACTGATACTATGGTGTTAACTTGAGGAGCATTATGCGTAACGATAGTCCATGTCAAGATTAGTCATTCTGAAACAAACTCCGCTGACACTTTATTTGCGCGGCACTATGACAGATGGTCCATTCCCATTCAGCTTGACCCTTGTCATTGGATGCCAATGAACACCGGACATCACTCCGCGAAACAAATATAGTGCGTCGGAGTTAGGAATGGGAACGGTCGAAATCAGATTTAATTCTGGCCGGAGCAACCTCCGATGTACTCGTCTCACACCTTGCAGTCAATCCATGTGTTTGTGCCGTAAATCTTTCACCTCATAAATTGTACTGAGGACAGTGCTGACGCATTAATTTGTCTGCATGATGTGTGAGTGCTGTCCGTCCAAGGTGACTAACTGTCTGGGTCCGGAGTTCTCTGGTTATTTTAGGCTACGGATGCTGGCTATGTAACAGGAGTTATCAACAGGGGAATTTCAAATTTTGTAGGACAGTTGCTGTTTACCTTTGTTTCGATATCTCTCCGTGAAAAATGGTCGATATGATTATCGATAGCTCTGAAAAGAATCAGAATTTTCGGCTGCTCTCATTAAAGGAAAGTGCGATTTTCGATGGCTTTGACAATCGATATAGAATTTAAAAGAAACAAATGCAGTTTTCATTATTTGTCACAGCAAACCGAACAAAAATTAGATATCCTGAATTTCAATGCTAAGAGATACATTGCATTGTAACTGTGGCACCTGACTTTAAATATCCCGAAAAAAAATATAAATGTGATATGAAATATAATGTTTAAAGTGAATTACTTAATTTTCATATTTTAACATTAAAATCAAAACACAGTCAAAACAGTGTTTAAAATTTTAAAATAACCATTTTAAACAAATGGTGTTATAATCACTTGGTCCAATAAAGATATTCTTAATGTTGTGAAAAGCCTTTTATTTATTTTTAAACATTTTTTTTTCATTGATATTTTTAAACATCTCATTGTTTTCCTATATTTTTACACGAGACCCAACGCTATTCTGTATCTTTAACAGATATGCTAGAATGAACGATTTATAATAAAATACATGGTATTGAAAAAAGTTGTAAAAACGAGGATAACAACAAAACGAACAATCGATGTGTGTTTTAATCGGCAATTTTCTGGTCTATTTTTGAAAAGTTTCAAGCTACTATATTTATTTAATAGACGTTGGGTATCGGGATAAGCCTATTTAAAAGCAGGTTATCATTTTTACATTGGATTGCAGTCACTTTTATTTTACTAATTAATGATAAAATGGAAACTGAAGCTCTTATTGGGTATTACAGGAAGCCGGCTACAATTAATTTATTGAAATATGAAATAATTGATGTATTGAAATATCATTATATTTTACATCTCTGTAATTATAAAAGTGGATCTTTCAGGACCATAATAGGATTACTTTTATTTATTTATTAAAGTTCGCCCCTGAGAGGATTTAGATTTCATATTAGAGAGGTTTCCAAAGATATTAATATTTTGTAAACAGGAGAATATTATATATAGAGCAGCTAAGAATACGAAAGAAAAAAATAGTATGAAATATTGAATAAACAACAACTTAAAAACTCTCCCTAAACGTAAACGTAAGATTTTAAGCATAGATGACTTTAGTCATCTGAGCAAAAGTTTTGATCCATTGTCGTCTTTTGTCGTCCATCCGTTGGACTGGTACATAAGATCTACTAATCTAAACATTTGAATTAAGTTAGATTTCCACAAGTTCTCCTACTAGGGCCACTGCGAATTCATTCCTCTGAGAAAGTAAGGGAAAATCTTAATTTTCTGTTGAAAATCAGTTTCTACAGGACAGGACTGCCATTTATCAAAACAACTTGTCTGTTTTTTGTTTGTTTGTCCATATTTAGCATAAATATTCCTTTATATTTACTATATACGAGTCGGAAATCCAAAATCTAAAATTCAGCATATAGTGCGATGTCCATAAAATCTCCTACCAAACTAAAATCCGGGTCACTGTGACTTCGTTCTTTTGAGAAATTATGGGAAATCTCCATTCTCCAGTGAAAACCTAATTTTTTTAAATCAGGACTGCCATGTATCAAAGAAAAAAAAGTAAACACGTAATATGCTATCATTATAACAGGGACACATCAAGATTTTTCAGACAAGATTTCAGTTTGGTTGTCTTTGATATTTAATATGAACGGAGAATTCTGGTATAAATTTGGTTATGGACTGAGTCTACTTGTTTAAAATTTGTTATGAACTTTAAGGAACTAAAGTTACTAAATATAGACACCGATATATTTAATAAATAACCAGAATAATATATCAGAACTTAAAGCATAAAAAGAGCTGAGCTCTTCTCCAATTAATATCACTATAGGGCATAATGATAATCTAAACATAATCAGAGCAAACCTCTTGATCTTTATTTATATTTAAAATTCTTAAAAAAAAACCTAGAAGTATATTTTTCAATTATAGGGGGTTGGAGGTTAGATTATGTGAAATTTTAATTGAAAATAATCCATTTAAGTTTCAGGGAAGAGGGGTCAGTGCCTTTTTTTCCCCCGTTGATCAGATCTGGTCTGAGGACATCTGTATGGCTTATGTGTTGTTATATAAGGGAAGTAAAGGAAATTATATACATATTTAACGTTATGAATTTATAACTGATGATTACAGTGTAGTACACGGGTAAGGCTTTACTTGCGTTTAAATACTATTTTGAAAAGGAGGTGTCAGCCAGTTGTCTTCATGTTCACATATTGGAATATAAACCTAAGCTGTGTGCTTATTGCTAGGTTTAAACGTGATCAATGTGATACAGGTACCCTTCATGTTGTTGTCTTTTTGTTACATAGGCCATATGTTGAAGGTTACCTGTTGTAGGGTGAAAAGAGCCCTGACAAATTATTTGATAATATATTTTGCCTGCACAAATCTATAAAATGTAATTAAATTAATCCTTATTTAAAATATATGTATGTGGCAAGCAAAGATTAAAATCACTAGAAATAAACATTATCTCCTTAAGATTAAAAAAAAAAGAAATTACCTATGGTACTTATTTAATTAGTTTAAATGTAAGAGGATTAGGGATTCAGAAAAAGAGAAGATTAGTTTTCAGGTGGGCCAAAGCAAACAATAGTGACATTTTGTATTGAGAGGAAACTCATGGAACTAAAGAAACTGTTGTTCAATGGTGCAATGAATTGCATGGGAAAGTTTCTTTTGTCATGCAAATTCATTAAGCAAAGGACGTGCCATATTGTTTTAAAAAGAAATTTAGAAATAGAAGATTTGACTAAATTATATAGTTCAACAGATAGTAGAATTCTCATAGTTAAACTAAAGATAATGCAAGAACGATTTAAGCTTATTAATATTTATGCACCCACAAATCCTGTTGATCGTGTAATTTGAGGGGGGCGGGCGCTAAACATTATTTTCAATGTAAAATTAGTTTTAAAAAAATGAGGTACAACAGAAATTTGGAAAACAGTTGTAGAAACCTTTACAAACATATCAGAATATTTTTCTTTGATAGATAATTTTCAGCTCAAGTATCCTTGAAAGAAAATCTTTATATGGGAGCTTAAACGTGAGAATATTTGTAGTACACTTGATTATTGGTGGATCTCCAGCAATCTACAATACAATATTGAAAAATTAACAGATACAGAGATGACAGGAAATGGTTACTGGAAAATTAACATTGATCTGTTGGATGATGATGAATTTATATCAGGATCAATTGATGAAAAAATAAAATGGGATCAAGATTATGAGATTGTGAGATTGTGAGAGACTTGGTACTGTAATCTTTCTGAGTATACCAATTTATGAATTTGATTAATGAAACACTTTCGTTTTAGGGTTGGTAGATTCATGATAGAGGAAAAAAAAACAAAAAAAAAAACAAAAAAAAAACATTTTTTTAGATATTGTCATGTAGTTTTATATTAGTTCATTAAAAAGGGGATTATTATTTTTTTGTTACTGAGAGCTTAAAATAGTGTACCTTTTGAAAATTTAAATTTGTTTAAATGTTACAAAATCAAAAGAAAATGAGTGAAAAATTCAAAAATATGTATACTATCAGAAAGATCACTGCACCAGGTTAAAAATAATGTATACTTAATGGGGTTTAATATGAATATAAACCACTTTTGGATAAAATTAAATATAGGGGTTTCAAACAGTAATTATACCTTAATACAGGAATTAAAAAGATCGATATTGATTAGATGAACATGGAAATATAATCCCTATCACTTCTTATAAGTACAGAAAGGCATTAAAGGTTCATCTTTTTTTTCTTACAGTCTCTGGGCATTAATCTGAGAGGCATTTCAGTATTTTAATGGAAACTTTGTTGATGTGATAGAGGTTACTTTTCGTTTGATATATACAGGGTATATAAATAATTTGTTAGAAAAATGACCGGTTCAACCCAATGTGTATATATATATATATATATATATATATATATATATATATATATATATATATATCAAGGGAATTGATCACCAGGATCTTTTGTCTTTTAAAATATGTCTGGATACTAAATCCGAGTAATTCAGTACAAGCTACTAAATAATTGCTACTTAATAATTATTGGTTGCATAAATGGAAAATTTAAGAGTCTAGTTTGTGTCAATTTTTTTAATGTGAAACGAAGACACTGATGTATCTCTTTTAGTTAATGTGAAGTGGTAAAGCGGTTTTGGTATGAAACAGAGATATGGTGTAGAGAGACTAAAAACTAACATTAAAATATAATCCTGTATGAAGACTTCAATTTATCAAAAATATATAATAATTTTATCTGTCAAACAATATAATTATTTTATGTATAATGATTGATTTTAACTATCACAGGCATATTTCCATGTTTGGGAAAAAGCTAAATTTGGAAAAGCTAGAATTTGGAATTGCACTAAAAATAGCAAGATTACTAAATTCGGTGACAAACTGGGTGCCTATGCAGTTTGGAGAAATATGGAAATTATATAGGAATTCATTAAGGCTGCATATATATATATATATATATATATATATATATATATATATATGAGTGAGGAACATATTTTGTGAATTTTGATATGAATGTAAATTAATTCAATTGTACCATGAATGTTAATAAATTGTATGTTAAACACATTTTTTTGCACACTTCATTGCATGGAAACTTTGTCCTTTTTATTTGGATAAGAAAAAAACTGAAGGTGAACGTTATGGCCTATACGTGAAACGACACGGTCTTAAATTTAGAAAATTGGGATCTGCTCCGTCAGCGTTCGAGTGTATCGCTCATGTTTGATTATTTCTGTCACAAGCTATTACCAGTACCAGGCGACGCAGTATTTACTGCAGCATTTAAACTACAGCGGGTGAAGAACTCATGTTTTATCGCCTATAGACAAGGTTTATTTGAAACCATCTCCTCTCAGTGATTATCAAAACGCGCGATACTTTAGTTGCTATCGCTACCTGAATTACTTTTATTATTCCGTGTCACGAATACCTAACACGAGACCCAAGTTAACATCACCTTAATATTAATAAATCATTTTAAAAGGAGGAAAATATATTTATATGCCATCTGGCCTTTTGAGAATACTCCTCGAGATGAAACATAACAGAAGAATTATGAAATATAACTCGGGCAAAAAGAAGTAAATCAAATGTGATTGTAAAATGTTCGCGGTGATACAAGCATCGTCGGATCTGAGCCTCCTTCAATCGGGAAATTGACATTTTGAAGGGTGCTTTTTCCATGTGTCACTGGAATGTACATATCCAGTGTTCAACGTATTTCTCTGGTGGCCCGAGTGTTGCTTTTAGTATATTACATGGACGGCACGAAGGATATACATGTATATAGTGAAATGTGGAGACAAATAATCATATTCAGGAAATCTGAAAAAGAAATACGTGCCGTTTGACCTTCACATTTTGGTTTTTACATATTTTAATTGCACAATAGTGTTTTCTCTTGAATACAAATAAATCTCAGCTTTATACATTCTAAATACACTTTCTTCATAGATTTGACCGTCTTCTGAAACACATTAGATAATAAAATCACATTTTGTTGTTTTCACCTGTGCTGAGAAAAAATAAATGCGGGATTATTATCCAGTCGTATTGTAAGATCTCTATCCCGACTTCTGTGGCTCAGAGGCAGAACACAGAACTCAAAGCCGGGAGATAAGTTCAAATCTTATCATTTACCTGTTTGTGCTTCTTATATCTGTGCAAGATATTTAAGATTTTGTGAAGTATTTATAGAAAACTGTGAAAAGGCTAGGATGACTCTATTTCAACCTTTTGCCTTTTAGAAGCAGGTCGTAAGTGCATACACGAAACTATTCTACAGGTACATATGTGTCTAAAAAAGAGAGACTATCACTATCTCCAGCGGAGGTATTTTAACTATTAAGTCATAAGGGGCACCCCCTGGGCACTAAAGTGGCATGTAGACATAAGATATACACAGTTTCAGACTCATTTGGGAAATCAAGGAGAAAAAATTATTTGAACTTTAAGGAATAAGTATAAAGAAACAAATGCCTGGAAGGGATCATTTGAAATCGATTTTAAGTTACGGGGGTATAATCTGAAATTGCTACACCAAGGTCCTCCAGTTTCCTCCACCTCGGGAGAATATTGAACATCCCTACCTGAGCCATGGAGAGAATAGTTTGTATTATCATCGTACACTGACAGGGTTGTCTGGACAGTGGTGGTTTTGCTTGCTACGGGCGTGTTCGGCTGGTTCATGATTGATCGGTTACGCTGGATGCTGAGTCACCCCAAGGCTGTAGACGTCGAGGTTATCTACACAGACAACCTTGTCTTCCCATCTGTCACCATCTGCAACCAGAACTTCATCAGGTAGGTAGAGCACAGATAATCTCACATATCATGTAATAAGATAGGTACAGCGTACTGCAGGATTATCTCGCCCCATAATTTCATCGGGGCGCTGCATGGAGCACAATCACGCGTACACCAAATATGTACAGCATACTGCAAGGTTATCACACCAGAATAGCATCATGTGTTTACAACATACACCAAGATATATTATCTGCCCAGGATGTTCACAATATAGCTACAGCAAACTGCAAGGTTATGTCACCAAAACACCATCAGATATGTACAACACAGTGGCGGAAACAGGATTTAGGTAAAGGGATCAATTAGGTTCAGCATACCGGACGGCTATCTCGTTCCAGAAGTTCATCAGGTATAGGCGGGGTACAGTACCAGGGTGTCTGACCCATACGTTCAACAAGCAGGTACATAATACTGCTAGGTAATATCACAAATTAAAATATTCGGCAGAAAAATGAAGAATACAAACATATAGGTTACAGTTTATTTGAATTTAATCCAGAAAAGTATCAGACATAATACAAAAGGTTTTCTGAACGAGAGTGACACGGGGGAGGCCTTGTTGTAGTGACTAGTCATACATCAGGTTATCCATTCTAGGAAGTGCTGTCACAGGTCCAGACTGTTTTTGCTTTATTGATATAATGATGATATCTTTCACCTTTAATACATAATTATTTTTTTATTCATTACGGTTAAAGTAAATATTATTGTTCACTTTATAATTATTCTATTATTGCCTCCGCCGGGAGGGTATGCGTTCATTTTCGTTTAGCATCCAACAATACGAACGGCTCCACATAGCGCAGGCCTGCACTCCGGAGAATGCATATTTCTAGTTCGGAAGTGCTTTGATATGTAAAGGGAAAAAAAGAGTATCAGTAGTTTCTTTTATTAAAATTTTCGTTCATTTATTGGATAACTTGGGTCACGTGATTTCAGACGTTCTGCTGTTCACGGGATGGGGCTACATGATGAGATGGAGTCAGGATTTGAAGGACTCGGCGATGACGCCAATTACAGGAAAGAGTCATTGAAAGGTATGTATAGTTAAGGCCACACTAAACGCATAAACTATTCCACGGATTCCTCCGATCAATTGTTGTGCGTGATTAAGTAAGAAGTCTTCGTTAACGTTATCACCTGTTTCTTGTCCCTGTATGTCAAGCGAACGTATTCCAAATCTCTTTTTATTATCATATAAATGTGCCTGTATACAAATATCAATATACAATTTGCAAAAACTGTTCCCAATACCAGGAAGAAAATCATTTTTCCTCTATATCCTTTCAACAAAAATATGAGCTTCAATAATTTGTTTAAGAGCTACTTTCAAGTAGAGACGTCAGTCACATGGAAAACCCTTTTGACTAGAAATTCTAGATCTCCTCAAAAGCTTAGTAATTTTTACATTGTCAGTCCCAGATTTTGAGGGAAGAATAAAAACAACATGCATTGCTAGATTTCAGTCATTTCTAAATTTTACGTTACGTCTCACGGTGCACCAGCCAATGCAGTCAGGGCCCGGCTACTGTTCTGGATGCAATGCATCCGAAACACAACAATACCACGTGCTTAGGCGCTTACCTAACCTGTAGTAGCTTACCACGGATTGGATGGTCCAGCAGCTAAACTTCCTTTTTTGAGGGGGGTGGGGTTCCAGAGGGTGGGGGCTAGGGAATTTCAAATCCTTCTGACCATAAGAAATGTTATTGTCCCTAAATCCTTGCGTTTCGGACCTTGTTTTTGGATCTAAGTCCCTCGATGTTAGAAAGTTAAACCATCCATCCACAAAATTCTTGATCCTCCCCTGTAGCCTGAGGAACAATGTTGATAAGAATGTGCCAGATTAGTAGATCCCGTTAGGAACATAGGAAAATAGAAAATGGGTAAAAAATATTTAGATAGTACTTAAAAACTGTCATTTCTTAATTGAACCCACACAAGTTTATCCAAATCCCAATTGTAAAGTTCCATATAATACTAATTTGGGTACATTTCTGAGGAATTGTTATCTTAACCAGATAATGGCCAAGACTTCGAGGTACACAAGAACGCTCTTCTGGAGGGACTTGGCGACACCTACACGAAATTTGTCGACGTGACGGCCTCCGTATGTCAACACGTGTGTGCTCACCTGGAGAGCGGGTCGTGCTGTTCCATCGTGTACGATCGCGTCACAAAGTCCTGCTATATCACTCCGCTTGACAAGTCTCTCAACGGCGTTAACTTGGTCCCAAGCACCTCGGCTGATACCTACCACATGCGCAAGTGTAAAGGTTAGTAATCTGTCGTTTTCCTATTTCCCTCTCTCATTCTAACCAAATGACTAAAGGAAGCATTCCATATGTGCGTATGTATTACGTATGCGTTACGTATCGGTATGCAGCTAGGAATCGCACATACTATATTCTCTTGGAGTTATTCCATATATGCTTATGATGTACGGATGCGTGTTGGCGCCACTCTGAAATTAGTCTACCACCTGCTTCTCTCACCGGCACAATATAAATGCCTACTAATTCGTATATGCATGGCTGGTATGCGTATATATGCTAAAACGTAGCGACTAAAAACTAATACGCATGTTAACGGACGGGGAAATGCCAAACTTTGACGTTAGTGATAGGGTATTACCGTATTCGTCAGTAGGGAAATCGTCTGGGACTTTTCTGCTCATGCAGCTCTATACCGCACACATATATATGGAGTGCTAGCTAATATTCACGGTGATTGAATCTTTAACGGATCGCCAAAAACAAATTTCCCAATTTTGTTTCCATTCATCATGCCTATTCCAGGATTTATTATGTTTTTCCGTCTAGGTCGGTTTCTTGGCTATCTGTCGGTAAATTTCCTTCAATTAACTTTATATCAAAATATTTTGATTAAATTAGGTTTAAATCAGGAACATTAGGTTAAAATAATAAGATTTTAAATGATTTTACCAGTGTGAATTATTTTATCCCAGTCCATTGCCAGTGTTATTCACTTGTATAAATGGCTTTTTATTAAACCATCCGGTTCCAACCATGGGAATTGTCAGACATTTCTCTGTGCTTTCTCTCATATTTTTCTATGATTTAGTAGGTCACAAAAAATGAGTACGATCCTGGTTGAGGTATATTGCGGTCTATGACTGCTTACTAATTAAACGTTTTTGAGTTTATAAAATATTCACGTAACATAGGTCTTAAAGATTTCATTTGAAATAAACATAGAAACAATATACTGAACTACACTTAATCTTGTTTTAAATACTAAAATAAATAATTGAAACTAATTTTAAAAATGTCTTATAATATGGATAAGTTGTTTAATGGCATACTTGTGTAATTTAAAATCTAAAATTGTTTATAATATTTTTTTATGGAATTCCAGTTCACGAGAATTTGGAGTGTGATTTTGAGCGAGATCTGTGTGACCTGACACAGAAACAGGACGACAGTTTTGAGTGGAAGCGGACGAGAGGCCGTGCCATCAGTGATCGGAGCAAACCTGCGTACGACCACACAAATAAGTCTGGTAAGCATGCTGCACCCTTCCGCCAAAGGTCGTGCCTAATAAAAACTAACCTCTTCCGGATGGGCCCTGTGGGGCGGCCGGAACTTCTTGTCTCAAGTGCTAAACTTTAAAATCAAAATTTGTTACATTTCAAGGTAACACCTTCTGTTAACATTTTCACGTGTGTAGACTCACAAAATATTACAACAAAAACAACAAAGTTTATGTAATTTTCCTTGAAACAATTCTTAATCTTCACACTCAAACAGACTACAATACCCCCTTCACTACATTTATACCTACGCCGCTGGTGTACTGAGAAGTTCCGGTGCGGTGCGGGTGTAGTATTTTGACGCCCATAAACCCTAACCAGAAGGGTCGTACTTTTGTGAGTCCGATTCTGTGCAGTGTGAACATGTTGCAAAAGTAACATACAGTAAAACCAGAACTTTACGGTGCATGCAATTTTCGTAAATATTTCGCAGGTGCAATGATTTACATCCTAATTTGTATTATATAAGAAGATATAGTTTGAGTGGGACATACAAAAGGACGGAAATAGAATTACATTCAGACCATTGTCCTTTGATTCACAAACTCTGAAGCAAAAATAGGCTGCCACTCTGAGCCCATTCGTGTAAGCGCAGTAAAATGCATTGATAACCGGCTTAAGTGGCTCAGGGATAGAGCATAGGTCAGCCTTCACCCAAGTTGAGTGCTCGGCTGGCTTTTGGGAAGGCCGTACATAACGGCCTTGTTTCACTTACAGACGATTGCGCAATTCGGAGGTTCCTAGGTTGAATTGCGCAGCGATGGGGTCGATTGCATTACCGGAACCCGCGGGTGCAGGAGTAATCGGGCCTGGTTAACTTATGATATGGAAGGAGAGGAATCGTATGATATTACCTTGTCAAGTAGTCCGAAACCGGAATGGAATTCTGCAGATGTAGACATACATTGTTAAGTTAAAATTAAAAACTGAGGCGGTCAGCTCCAACAAAAAAATATATTAAAAAATTTGACCATTCATCCGTTATCATTGTTGATGCAATAATTTTCTGTAAAATTTCAGTTTTAGTTAAAACAATATCCCCAAGTGATTTGCGAAAATACGATACTCGCAAAAGACGTGTCCATGAAATTTGAGTATCGCGAAAATAAAGTGACTGTTATACATAATGGTTATTTCTGATTTGTGATCTATGTTTCGTTGGCATGTTCAGTCGTGTATAAATCACTTTTATCTGTCTGTTTTTCTTCACTGCATTTTTTCAATTTACCCATATATCTGTGTATCACATTACTTCTTTTTCATCTGTTTACATATATAACTATTTAATAGTCTTGTATTTAACGACTTTCTATCTATAAGTACATATATATTTCAAGATCCTTTTTTTTGTATTTATACCTGCCTATCTGACTACGCAGCTATCCTCCCTTTTCTTTCTTCCTTTCCATCTGCCCATCTATCAAGCTTGCTGCCTTGCTTGCTTTCTTTCTTTATATCTCTCTTTCGAACTTTCCATCTGTCCATCCGCCCATTCATCCTTCCATCCATCCATTCATCCATCCATCCAGCTAGCTTCTTCTTCTTATCTTATCTCTTAGACTTCTGCTACTTAGGGGTTGACCTATCCATATAACCATATCTATCTTTTTAAATATCTATCATTTCCAAGATAAATTTATATACACAAATAATATAATTTAATAAATGTATAAAACTATTCATATAGTTTTTGTAAATTGTTAAAACTATTTTCACTGATTTAAGGCAACATCTATAGAGACCCTGCAGCACCATGATTTATTTCTTCAAGTGAAATATTTGGCAAAACCCAACACAGTATATTTTCGTTCAATTACCCGATAATTTCCCCGTGGTCTGTTAGCCTGTCTCTCCATGCTTTCTGCTTGATCTATATTGTCTTTTACCATTTGCTTAATAAGGTAATATCAAAGGGGGCCATATCAAAGGCTTTGGCAGAGAGCGCGTGTCAACGTCAAATCCATGACCAATGGACTTCCTTTTTTATTTTTCTGTGATAGTCTATTGCTCTAAACAGAGTATAACATAAACATCTTTCATGCAGACTGGAGTGGTATTAAAAGCTATGTTACGTTAATGCAGTGAAGCGGTCCATGCTGATGTTGACTATAAATACCCAGAATCAGGGCAAGTAATATGAGGACTAGAAGCTCCCCAGACACGTTATGTAGTTTATATAATTGGAAATGGAGAAGGAACGTAAAAGTACGTGGTTTGCTTACATATACTGTTGGTCCGGCAGTAAACATGTTTGTGTTATGGTGAGATAAGGCAACACCTGGTTCTTAATCTCAACTACCAGTAGTTTTCTGACTCCTATCGAATGGAATATTTCTAGCATGTTTATCTTTGATGAATATTTGAAAAATATATATTATACTAGTTGCTATATATTTAGCCTGAAGCAGCGGGCTTATAATAGCGCGGGTACCAATCTAATAACAACAAGTGAAACATATCTAAAACATATATGGGTGTGTAATTTTATGTTGGAGAATATAAAACGTGTTATCCGGTCTTTTTTTAAGTCTAATTTTAGAATTTTTACAAATACACATACACTTATCCACATTTAACAAAAACACAATGTAAATTTCAGGTCAATGCGATTAATCTCAATCCGTCTTCCCGAGAATAATTGATCATTAGAATCACGTAGTGCCTTTTGTGTCAGATAACTTTAATTGGATATAATAAATAACATAAATCCTTCTCTAGAACTAATAACAGTGTTTTGATCAAATATAAAAAGCACATGCAGTGTTCCATTATATTTGCTCAGCTTTTTTCTACAAAGCAACGAGATTTAAGACAACTTTACGATTAACGATCTCTATATGTTTTTTCTTACAATATTGGCATGAGTCACATAGTTTGAAAACAAAAGCGATGCTCATTCATAGAACTAAAGCTTTCAATGACGTCGGTGGTTTGTCAAGAGTTAGTCTAGATAAAAACTGCCAAAAATGCCGAGTTTTTACATTTATGTTATGAATACTTCCTGTATAAGGTTACTGACCTGCAGTGCTTGTACCCGACAGGCCACCGGAATAATTATGTGTATATTGATTTTGCCACGTGACCTAAGGCAATACAAAATAAATTGTTCTACGGGCTCTAGGAACAAAAAACAAAACTTGTCCATTACCGACAGCCAATGTAGTCAATTTACAATAAAATTAAGAATTATATTAGGAAAAGTGTGTGACAGCACAAATCAGCAACATTACTGAGAACCTGTTCTTCGTTTATTTAAAAATTATATGCAAAATATATGTAGAACAACACATTTTTTTATGGTCTGTTTTTTTTTCATTCAACACTGGTACGTAAATTCCTATATTAAAGCCTCCCCGCAGATACGGGAGGTCTACAGGTATTGTTGAGTTTATTTCTTGTTTAACTTTGATGAATATTTTTTCCTAGGTTTCCACGACTGCAAAACACATCGACAAGATTTTTGTATCTTTGTATTTTCTTCTGTCCGCAGGGGCGGATCCAGGATTTAGGAAAATAGGGGTCCATCCTCGGTGAACTAATGAAAAACCTTAAAGGGGTCCCAAGGTCCGGAAAAGGGTTGTTGCGGATCCACAACTTTGATACGATCACAGTTGTGGGAATGACCTGTACAGTTAGGCCTTGTAATGGTGAAATGGTAGACACTGGTAAAAGGCACCAAAAAACTCTTAAAACAACTAAATATACACACCAAAATGCATCCGTTAGTGTCTTTGGTAGTAAATGGGTCTTTCTGGCAACTTTACCACGTTCTTACCTTACTATATTAATGAAATATTATCCCTAACGATCCTTAAAAGCCCGCGGTGATTTAAACATAACATTATACAGGAATTTGTAATGAGCGGACATTGATCGACTGGTACCCGCCACCAAGATCTATTATCGCCCGCTTTTTTCCAGTTAAAACAGCGATAAGATCAGAGCGGGTTCCCAGTCTAAATCCCGTTGCAAAGGACTGTGGGTCACTTAATGTAATCATGGCGGCTTGTTCTCAATGTAAACACATCAGCTCTTGGCAAAATTATGGATAGGTAGGGCTATTAAGCATTATTTTGGTGCCAATACTTTGCAGATGTTTTATAAAACTTCCAAAGACAACAAAAGGTAATTATTTTATGTTGACACCGCTTGAAATGTCAATTTTACGATTCCAAAGGGGTCTCCTATTTGGAACCTTACGAGGCATTTTCCTAAGAGTCGTTCCCAAAACGTTGTTGACGGAGAGGAGCAGAGCGGATCGGAATCACACGTCTTGAGCCGAGACAAGGAAAAGGGGGGTCAAGGCCGCAAAAGTTTGCCTTAAACCCTTAAAATAAGGTTGCTTCCTATGAAAAATATGAAAGGGGGGAGGGGTCCGGACACCCTTGACCCCCCTGGATCCGCTTCTGGTCCGTGTTTACGCTAAATCTCCCCAATCACTTTGTTCTGTGCCAACTCTGGTGATCGGAACCAGATAATTGTGCGTAGAATTTAACTTATACATTGAAACCTGCTTTAAGAAATATTAATTGAAGACATCTTGTACTTAATTTATTTTTTATGTTTTACGTATCCCCAGGCCTTGGACATTACCTGTGGGCCCAGAGTCGGGAATGGCAACCAGGGATGAGCGCCGAGCTAGTGTCGCCGTATTTAACGTCAAACGGCAGTTCCTGCTTGACTTTTTATTACCAGCTGCTGGGTGCACGCCTTTCAGTCAGGTATATTTATATTCTTCAATAATAATTGATATATATATATATATATATATATCAATTTGAATAATAATTGATATATGTGTTTGTTGTTTCAGCTGATGTACAATGTTCTACTCTTGGTATTATTCATAAACATACCCTCTGGAGAAAAAGTGTAATCCCGGTTTGTCTGAATTATCTTTTTTTTTAATTTTCTGCTTTCATAGTGTTACTAAAATAATAAAAATATACATAGTATTTGATTTTATACAGTACTGATTCTTACACGTATTTAACATTTCAGCTTACGATATGTATTATTTCAACTGCAGCAAAATATTTTTCGTACCTGGTGTTATTTCAATATTAAAAATACATATTCATTCATTTAAGCTAATAAATAATATATAATTTCATATTTCAGCTCATTGATTTTTTGCTACGTTAATTGCATCGTCACGTACATATCCAATGCAGAAAAAAGATTGTCTGGTCCATCAAATCAATTTTCTTCCTGCCAAGTGATTTACACGTAATATATGTAAAAACATAAATATGGTAAATAATTTTAAGCGACAGAAGAAGAAATATTGCGATTATGATTCATGCATACAATATGTATGAATAGTACATATACTTTATTTTTTTCTTATAAACAGTCATAATTAATATTTATGTTCAGTCTTAAAGTACAGAGTCAGGACCGAGGCGTCGTCTGGTCAGCTAAAGGAAGCAGCGTGACGGAATGGGAACGAGGCTTGGTTCAACTTCCGGTGGGCTACTACAGGGTGGTAATTGAAGGGACATCTGAGAGGGACGGGGTGCCAACCAACCTAGCCATTGATGATGTACAGGTGGCTCAGTGTGAACCAAGTGAGTCAGACCTCAGATTTGATATGATGTCATACATTCTGGAATGTTAATGGATTTGCTCGAAGACATTAAAAAATGGAAGTGGCAAATATTTTCTCGACTGTAAATTTCCTGGGAAATCAGAGTTAAGATTTATTTATATAAGATTTTATTTGATTTAAAGGCTGTAGCTTACGCAGATAGCAATGACATACGTCCTAATATGCTATATTTAGATTAACGCCCTATGAAATTTTAGGTTGCTTTATTAATCTATTTATTTTAATCATTAATTTAATATTTTTTGTCTTTACAATTTCTACACATATTGTACAGCCTTAACAACTATATATATATATTACGTCCCATCCCCTTGCCATGCCAATTATGTTAATATATATTAGTAACACATATATTTCAGGACCTAAACACACTTACTTGTGTTCGACAGCTCTGTTTCGTAAGGGCCTCTACGGGCCCTCACTCGTTATATTAGTAACATATATGTATTTATGTATCTATGTATTTATGTATGTACCAATCTGATCTGTCTGTTAGGGGTCTCCATTTTTATTTATCATCATTATGTCAGTAATCTATATATGAATATATATAGATTTCATTATCAAATTGGCTTTGCAGGTTTCAAATAGGTTTCGTTAGGGTATTTCAATGACGGTTCAGCATGCAAGCCTGAAACCTATCGGACTACGCCATATATATATATATATATATATATATATATATATATATATAAGTTGTGGACCGTCAATTTGCAGTATCCGACTGTCGGGACACGAAGATGGGAAAAGGTTACCAGGGTAAAATCTCCTACACCGGGTCAGGGAAGGAGTGCCAGTACTGGAACACAGTCAAGCTGTCCAAGAGACTGTACAAGAACAGGAACCAGCTCAACACATCCTACAGTCTGTTCATGCAGAATGATCAAAACTACTGCCGGAACCCTAACAATGACCCTAACGGTCCCTGGTGTTTTACCAGCCTAGAGACAGGGCGGATGGAGTATTGTGACGTACCTTATTGTGGTAAGTCTTACATAGTTCTATCTAGGTCACGTGAGTTTATATTATGCCTTTCACGAGCAAAACGGTTTTAAAAAGTATTGGCCAATGCGTATTGGTCATATCGATTTCATGCATCCACCAATGCGTGAGGTATACATTTCCTACGCTGACACAAGCATTCACCCTTGCACAATGACCCTGTTACTGCTTCAAAACTAGGTCTAAACCGTTTCGAATGTGAAGTGGGCGTTCACACGGCACTTTAATAAGGGGAGTGGACAATTTGATTCGCATTTGAAACGGTTTAGAAACCATCTTCTGATATACTTGTTTATTTACTTGTATATTTCGGTACATATACATACCAAAAGTTAAACATCTGAAAGGTTCACTAATGCGTGCAAGTTCACAATGAGTAAAACGTAATATCCGCTTGTATATTTATGTTGATTGATGACTTCATGTGACAAGAAAGTGAGCAGAAAGTGCGAACCATGATTATAAAATTGATCTTTCAACTACTCCCTTGTGTTAGCTAGTCAATCAACGAAAACTTGTCGATCATGAGTACATCAAAGAGAATTAACAGAGCGATGCACGTTCACAGATTAGTTGGTCAACACGAATACTGAATGAAAATGGCAGAACTGTTCCGTAAGGGCACTCCCTAAGGTGCAGTTAATTACTGGGGCAGCGCCAAATGTTGTTTATCGTCATTGATGTGAAGCTTATGGTATTGTTCCTTTTTTTCAGAATTACAACTGATAATTTTCTCTTATTTAATACCCAAAGGAAGAACTTCTTGAACTAAATAGAAGCCAGAAATTGTTATTATTCAAATTAGTTCAAATACTTAAATTCGAGACAAGTATAAGTAACACGCTTGTGTTTGAAAGTCATATTTTGTACAAAATATGGTCCCTATTCTTTCGCGCTCCATGTTTAGGCAAAAAAAACGAGGCTCGGTCGGTAAAGTGGATGTCAAGATAGATGCAAGCAGAAAATTTTGTGTGAAAATTTGTTTTATGGCTTTATTATGAGGGCATCCCCAGTAGCTTGCATACCCAGCCTCGTTGACTCCGGGATTCCTGCTTGCGTGAAAAGTGGCTTTTGCTGAACCTAGGAGGTTTTCCACTAAAAAAGAATAGATTGTTACAACTAATAATTTTTTTTTTCATGAAATTTTGTTAATTTATCTTAAGATTGATTTTGATTGATTTTTAAGATTTAATTTTGTTCTTTGATATTAAGATTGCCAAGAATGGGAGTACAAATGCACAAACAGCAGATGCGTGGCCCGGGAGCTCCTATGTGATGGAAAAGACAACTGTGGAGATATGTCAGACGAGGGTCACGTGACATGCGGTAAGTGAGCAAGAAAGGCAAAAAGTGAAATAAGAGATTCACTCTGATACAGGGATGTCGTCGAGTTCACACAATTGGAGTCCGAGTGCATGTCCGAGCACAGGCCACTCAAGTCCGAGTCCTTGAGGTTTGAGGCCAAGTCCACCACGTCTTCGAGTCCGAGCCAATAGGACAGACTGCATAACCGTTGACTGAGAGCCGTTTGAGTGGTTAAACAATAGAGTAAAATACATAGGTTCAAATATAATTAACTTTAAGGAATTATATATAATTGTTATTTTATATTAAAATTAACTGAAACCGTACTGATAATTTATGTATTTTATCTATTGTGTCTTGATAAATTATAAGTAATATTATCTGTTAAACATTTATGTAAAAGAGAGGGGTTCAAATATTGTTAAATTCTATAAATGATATGTAAGTATTATTATACATTAAAGTAAGTGAACTGAAACCGTACCGATGATATATGTATTTTATCTACTAAGTAAAAAACATTTGTGAATATTTTGCGCGATTAGATGAAGATAAATGTATTACTATTGAAAAGTGTTGTATTACTTAGATAATACTTAATAACAGAGATTGAGTTCTTTTTCTAATAAAATGCCTGCATTTGAACGCTTTCATTCTGTGATGCAATGAATTCATTGATTATATTGATTCAAATTTGGATTATGAAATCCCTTGATATCTTGATCGTCGTTTCCTACATGTATTTACGATTTCCTTTTTTTTTAACTAAAAAAAATGATTTTTATTTTTGAAAACTGATAAAATCATTTTGTTGACTGCTTAAATGACAGTGGGAAAATACTGATCTTCCTCTAACACATACCCGACCATATTACAAGCACTAAGTACTAAACTTAAAGCGAGCTATTCACCTGTATACAATTAAATGTGATCGAATGAACTCTAGGTTATTCGTGTTAAGAAAAGTTATGATAAAGCCTCCATGACGGGTGTATGAGTTTGTATATCTAAAAGCTTTTCGCAAACACAATCATGTTAACAAAAAATAAACAAAACAAAAAAAAAAATAAACTCTGGTTGGTCTGCTTGCAGCCAGATGTCCTTCAAGCATGTGTTTTTCGGGGCCCCACATGTAATAAACACGTGGATCTAAGCAAAACGAACAGCCTGTGTAATCGTATTGGTTATAGCCCAATGAAATGTTATGCAAGCCGTGAGGTTTGCGAGGCTTGTGTCACATGGAAGGCGAGCCGTTTAGGCGAGCCTGCCATGATTGACACAAGCCAAGCTGTCTTACATGTCACGCGTGTCATTTTTTTGGGGGCTACGCACCAGTTCTTTGCCATATTTGGAAAGTCGCCATGCAACTTTATTTGCATGGCCACTTTTCATGTCTCTGTGATGCAAGCAGATTTGAACGTACAGCTAGAACAAAGGAAAATACGCCGCATGTGGGACAAATATAAAATAAACAAATTTTTTTTTTAATATGCGATCGGCAGTCAGCAGTATGATATGTTAATGCATCTCTTATTAAATTTTTAAGTGATTATCTTTATTTAATAGATGTCAGATATTGGAATAAGCACCTTTAAGCAGAAATCTTTAAAGAAACCGTATTGGTACTACTTTCTACTTTAACATGTTCATCCCATGTTATGTTGACTCAGGATGTGCAATATGAAAAGACTAATTTTTATTCTTTAGGGTACAAATTGACAGCGGAGTGTGACTTCGGTAACAAGTGGTTATGCGGATACAAGACCAGCAAAACTACTAAACTCTCCTGGGTCAGGAGGGGAGAAGGTGAGGGGGGAATGTGTAGAGAGCGAGGAGGGGGATGAGAAGGAGTGGGGGGGGGGGGGGGATACCAGATCTAAAAAAAGGGGGGGGGGGGGGGCTAAGCACCCTGCCAGAGGTAAGTGTTAGTAGACTAAAATACAGCTCTTTCATGCAGAAGAATAAGGAAGAAAACGGCACCAGAAACAAAGTAAGGTGAAGCTTTTCAGTATTTAGCGTATATCATCCTGTTGTCTAGAATTTGTTGGTAAAAAAGAGGGGGTGCGTGTCCGATCAATTAAATACGGGATTCATATATTTTTTGGAAGCCTTATTTTTGTATTAGCATATAAAATCACTGACGGTTAATTTGACCACATAAGTTAACTTGGTGTTTAGCGGAATTAATGTGTCATAGATGCCCTGCAAAAAGTACAGAAATGAAAATTTCAGCACTCGGCAGATCAGGTTTTATCACGTCGGGAAAACTTAATCATTTGTATAAGGCAAAAAATCTTCTAATAATTTCTATTTATCTTCTATTATTCTGCATGACAATTTCAGGTTCTCCATATTATTCCCGTTTTTAGTTTAAAATAACGATTATCTCCATCATAAAAATTGTCAAATAAACCTTCCTTTTAACTTAGCAGACGGCCCTAGTATTTAAATTTACACTCATAGGTAATTATCGAATCAATTTTGTTCCAGAAAGGAATAAACACATGGCAGTGGATTTTAACTACGGAATCATGGGAGATCAAGCAAGTATGGATTCGCCTCGTTTTGAAGTTCCTTCCGGTGGCTGTCTCTCTTTCAAATACATCCTGGATCCGCAGACTGACTTGCGGGTGTACGTCACAGACATAGGGAGAAAAATAGAACTAACACCCTGTGGTCTGGCCGATGACTTAGACTGGAGACAGATATATCTCCCCCTACCTAATGGGACATATTCCTTGTCGTTCGAAGCCACGTTGACCGGAAGCAGACGCGGAGCGGTGGTCAGCGTGGATGATATTCATATTGAGCACAAGAAATGCATCGATGAATCGATATATCCCTGTGAGTAAGGTCCAGTTTACAAAATAAGATGAGCATTAAGGGTTAAGAAAAAAAAGGTATAAGGAAAAACGTCAAATATCCATATTTCCCATAGGTATATTCTGGGAGACTTTAAGTATGTCAAACTACATACCTTAGAAATATGCACTGCTCAAACAGAAATGCTGTTGCAATTATTGTGATCTTTTCTCTTATTCTGTTGGCCTATATTATATAAAAACCTGCTTTACCCACAAGCGACCAAGCTATTTTATTGACTAAAATGACCGTTAAAAAAAGATAAAATAATTTAACGGTTCTTTTTGTGGTCATCATGCCTATGCTCCTTCCATTCTTCATAACAGACATTCTAAAGTGTTCTCATGACGGTTGTTATTATGGTTTTCTTCCATTTTTTTGCTTAAAAAAAGAATACAAAAGATACCGCATGAACCGAATTGTATTTATTGTGACTGTCATTTTCTTGTTTCTTCACCAACACTTGCTTGTCTTTATTGAAATAAGACCGGAGGATAAATAATAGTTAGGGTTCGTTTTATTGAATTAATTATTACAGTTTGCTAGTATTATATAACCACCAAATCTATGAACAAGTTACTCTAAAGTCTTCTTTCAAGGTGTAATATATGTTCCCGCATCACAGCTCAGATCTATTTGCCATAACCGACTGGTTAGTTGTGATGTAGGGAGACAAAAAATGTTTCTGCCTCTTAACGCTACCAGCTTATCATATACCTAGGGATCAGTATCCGTGAAATGTGGAATAGGTAAATTAACACCCCTTCCCCCCGCCTCAAATATTGTCCACATATCTGTGAAAGGTTTGCCTGTCTGCTGGGAAAGCTCGGTTTTAAATCGCATGTACTCCAACACATATCGGAACCCTCTGGGTAATATGGTCATGTAAACGTGAAAAGTGGTCATCCAGCTGTTTTAGGTCAGAGGGATGTTGTGGTTCATGGTAGATATTGCAGAACTATAAAACAATATAAATTTGATAAATATTTGCTTTGATCTAAAAATCATCAACTGATTTCGATCCTTGTATTTGGTCCTTATGTTGATTGTCATTCAACTATCTAAGTGTTGCCTGACTTCTTTGTTTGTAGTGCAAACTGAATGAAGTCTACTGTTTCTGATATAAAAACATATAAAACACTGATTTGGTATTTTCACATCTTTTTTATTGGGGTTTCCCGTGGATTAATATCTTAGTCACAAGACGCCTGAAGCAGTGAACTTTGCGAAGTCCAAGCTTCTTAGCCATTTTTCAGTGGAAAAATTGCAATATTTGGGTAATGAATGAAAACTGCAAAAAATTAGATTTTATATCACAAATGACCTAATAGATTTTTTATAATATTTTCCACACCAAGAGTCCAATCTCTGTTAGGAAGTTATGCAAAGTAAAAGAGGTCTAAACTGACAGGGAACATTTTTTGGATTAAAACTATTACAACGGCACACAAAAATACATAGCTGGGGAAATAAATAACCCCACTCGGTCGCCTGAGGGTTAAGGCTCTATAAGTATTGCCTTCCCATCTAAAACCCTTGTTAAAAGTTTGAGAAAAAGAAGTGTTCTGATTACCTTACAAAAATTTAACCAAATGACCCCTGCTTGGTATTATTAAAGTGCATGCTTTGATAAGTGTTTTTCTGTAGACTGACTTATGTACTTTTCCCCTTTAGTAGAAATCACTCTGATAAACTTTCCAGTTACGACTGAACCTGAAGTGACCACAGAGGTGCCAAGCACTACCACACCTCGACCACGAGTTAATTGGTGGAATATCACAAGAGATTTGTTTGACACAAGTTGGCCAGAGTTTAACAGAACCAATTCCAGCTTTTTCTCCACTGGAATGACCACGTCATCGACAACCGTCAAACCGGAAGTGAAGATAGAACTCTTACGTCACCTGAACCAGTGGTTCAACGTCAGCATCTGCAGGAACTACACAGAGGCCGTGGAGAAGTCTCTTCCAAACCCTAACAAAGAAGGTATTTACCATACACTGTAACTTTGGACCAGTGGCGTTAATTTAACTTCAAGGGTTGGTGCATAACTCGCAGGCGTGGGAGGGTAATCAAGTTGGAGTTGGTATTTTTATAGCATTCTCAGAATTTTTACAGCCGTTTTTTCATGTTGTATTTAAAAAAAGAACTGACCGGAAAAATCGGTAAATGGGACGCCAACTAAAAACAGGAAAGACAAATCGAGCCACGGTTTCGCTACATATAAATAAAGGGCGGGTTAATTATGGTCCCCACCTTGGAAATAAAAATCGCAGACAAATGGACGAGCGAGGAACAAGTCCACAGCAAAATCATTGATTAAATGAATATATATATATATATATATATATATATATATATATATAGATTAAGTTAAAGTAAATAATCGATTAAATCAATCCCTTCGGATCTAGCTTTTGTTAAATACGTATTTTATATCTCACATGCCGTCTTCTCCCCGTTCTTCTATAAAAATGGAGACACCATTCATCTGTTTAGCCGCTCGTAGGCCTAAACCAATGCGAAATTAAATATAAACACGTTTCAACGACAGAAATGCAAATGACATTAATGCTTGGTTAAATGACTTATAATATTTTTTTTCCCTCCGACAGATTGCACCACACAAGAGAGCACGGAATGCGACTTTGAAGGAGCGTGTCACTGTGGATACCAGGTGGTCTCCTCCAACAAGTTTATCGCCTGGAAAAAGGAGACGAAATTCGGTGGGCACGCTAGCCGCTGGTATCCCTCGGCTTCAGGTAGCATGCTTTTGGTGGTTCCTCCCCGCAGTCGCTACACTCGGTCAGGCCCTAAAATAACCAGGCGGGTATGACAAACCGCATGATATGACTTATAGACTGGTTCCCTCTTAACATTAAAATTCTTCCCTCCAGAGTGGCACTTATAACAACTATAAACTAACGCGCGTGCAATTTTCAAGAGCGTTAGTTGAAAAAAGGATAAAAACACGCGGTTACTGGAACTCGATAATTGTAGCTATTTCTCATATTTCTTTTTATTTTACAGAAGCACGACAATTCTAACTTAATGAAAGCATGGAATATATAATTCATACAACAACTATCAAAGTTTATGTTGTTATCTGTACAAATGGTTGCCAATATCCACCACAATAAGTATGAAAAAAAAACACAAGTATTCTACGGATTCTTGGACTAGAACATTAGGGGTGAATGGGCGAATAATGCGTCACCTCTTATACTGATCTTGATCAGCTGAGGTCAAGTGGTGCAAACCTCTTGCACTCTTTCAAATTAACAGAGCAAAATTCCAATGTCCGGATGTTGAGGTTGTCATTTTTTTGCTTCCTGGGTGCCGTCGTAAAGGGGTGGGGTGGGGGGTGGTCAGTTGGGACAAATGCTGTTACCCAATAAGCCCCGGTTCGCTAGTGGTAAATACCACTATGACCACGTTGAACGCTACTTTAGATAATTAGTTTTATAATTATTTTTTCTCAAGTCAGTTATTCTTAGGACACCTTCTCAGATGTTGCCTGACCTCTGAAATCACCCTGGCACATTTTCTGAATTATATGAAGCAAGTAAATTGACGTGAAGTAATTCATGTATCGAATTTAGCTAAATTAAAGGGCCACAATTACCGAGTATCCTCTCTTTGCAACGGATACGTGCCATTCAGGAGGAAAGCTGCGAAAAATGTGAGAATGGAACCAATCTAGAGCACAAATAATTAAAATGCTTCACGAGTTTGTTTCTAGGCAATATCGAAGTCATGCTCCGCTAGGTGTAGAGAGTTTGTCGAATATTTTCCCCATCAGTAAGCCCCGACTAGGTTATGCTTTTTAACCCCCTGCTTCAGACTGAAATCCACTTATGGATGTTTGGTGGCATCGTTTTTCACATTATAAAAAAATAACTGAGTCATGGACTTTCAGACTTGGTCAAAATGTTAACCCTGCGAGAGAGTAGACCTGATATTACAAAATATTCATTCCTATAATTAATGAAAAGTTACGCTCGAAATACCTTAATTAGTATATTTTGGTGCACAAAAAAATCTCCTCTGGGGATACATATTCTAATATCGAGAATGAGTACACAGACGTAATCCCTCTCAAGATTGACACAGGATAAGACTCCAAATGTTTTTTTCTCCAGATCGACAGAGATGTAATCTTTAAATGCTATCTTCTCAAGACTGACAAGGGTGTAGTCTTTGAGTATTTTCCTCTCGAGATGAACTAAGACGTAATTTCCAAATGTTTTCCTTTCGAGATTGACACAGATGTAGTCTCCAAATGCTTCCTTTTCAAGATTGTCACAGAGGTAGTATCCAAATACTTTCCTATCAAAATTCACACAGATGTAGTCTTCAAGTGATTCCCTCTCGAGATGTACATAGACTTTATTTTCAAATGATTTCCTCTCGAGATTGATACAGATGTAGTCTTCAAATGTTTCCCACTCAAGATTGACACAGATGTAGTCCCCAAGTGTTGCTTCCTCGAAAAAGAAAAAGATGTAGTCTCCAAATGTTTCCCTCTCGAGATATACACATAGATGTAATCCCCAGATTGATATAGGCGTAGTCTCCAAATTCTTTCTTCTCCAGATTGACCAAGGTGTAGTTTCCAAATGTTTTCCTTTCGAGATTGACACAGATGTAGTCTCCAAATGTTTTCCTTTCGAGATTGACACAGATGTAGTCTCCAAATGTTTTCCTTTCGAGATCGACACAGATGTAGTCTCCAAATGTTTTCCTTTCAAGATTGACACAGATGTAGTGCCCAGATGATTTCTTCTCTAGATTGACACAGATGTAGTCTCCGAATGCTTTCCTCTCCAAATTAAGACAGATGAAGTATCCAAATGTTTTCCTCTCGAGATGGACGTAAATATAGTCTCAAAGTGTTTTTTTTCCTCTCGCGATTGACACAGATGTAGTTTTCAAATGTTACCTTCTCAAAAAAGAAATAGATATAGTCTCCAAATTTTGCCCTCTAGAGATGGACACAGATGTAATCTCCAAATGTGTTCCTCTCTACATTGACACTGATTTAGTCTCCAAATAGTTTCCCCTCGAGTTTGACACTGTTGAAGTCTCCAAATGTTTTCCTCTCTAGGTTGACGCAAATGTAGTCTCCACAAGTTGCCCACGGCAGATTGACAAGGGATGTTGTGTCCATATGTTTTCCTCTCAGCATTGACTCTGAAATGTAGCTGTCAGTTGTCCTCTCGAGATGGACATATATAAATTGACTTTCTTGGATACTGGTGTACTGTTAATATTAACCCGTGATCTTTAAAATAATCATTCACCTCAGCTTCACCTTCCTTCGTGTAAATCTGTGTTTGTTGTGAAATTAGAACGCAACTTTGTCGTAATTGCTATATAGCATTAATATGCTTCAGAGGCAATATCACAAAGACATCCACCAATTACCTATATTAAGCAAGTTTTTTTTTTAAATTAATTTTGTCATTCTAGAATGTAGGTCATTCTAACATATACTAATTTTTTTCTTCTCTCCATTAAGTATGCTATTACGCAGCGGTTAACACTACAGTCGTCCCAGACATCCTTTCATGTACCCGCTGTTTTCTATGACACGGTTCTCTAGGTAGGAACAACAGTGTTCGCAAAGTGCACAGAATTGAAATCAGATCACTGAGAGCGAGGTATTGCATTGAACATCCATTCAGAACTTTTCTCGTTGGTCTGATAACACCCGTTCTGGCATTGGGCCAAGAATCAGACCAATGAGAGCTTGTGTCCCGGTGCGCACCCTGGTGTGCCTGCCCATAGAAACTTGCCATGTAAAACTGCGGCTACACGAAAAGATGTCTTGGACGCCTGCAGTGTATAACCGCTGCGTGAGGATCAATAAAGCATATTTTATTTTTCCCGTATGTTTCAAAATATTTATTTAACCAGTCTCTTTAACACAACAGCTATGATTTCAAATAATATTTCAAAACGCAAAGTATCGAATTTCACAAGGACATTGAATACGCAATTTTATCAGTCCAAGCGTCAACTCCAAGGGAACACTATTTGTTGTCTTTATTCACCGCATAGTGCGCATGTCTGTCATCCCTGTAGGACGCTATATCCGATCTGGTCTCCAGATTAGTTATATAGCTGATGTTAAGTTTACCCGAGTATTGTTTTAGTGGCATTTGTGACGCTGTGCTTATGTCTGTCTAAATGTGTGTAAGACATCATAAAAAAAACATGTGGTTGATTTATCAATCAAACGTATTATTTACATTATGTAACGGTTGTCTGATTTCAACCTTATTTGCGTATGTCTTTTTTCTGTGTGGTGTGTCTATATATGTATGTTTATATGTTTTTGTGTGTGTGAGAGAGAGAGAGAGCGAGAGAGCGAGAGAAAGAAGCCTTGTGGCGCGGAGGCAATCTTAAAATTATCATTACGTTTTAATTCGTCTATGAACATTGCCGGTTTTTGTGGTCCAGGTTGAAAGCTCAGAGCCTAGGAGATCGTGAGTTTTATCATCGTCAGCCCCAAGGGTGAGCCATCTGCAGGTTTAATGGAGAGAGTGTGCCTACCATTGTGTTTCACTCACTCACAAACGAGTGCGCCTTTTGGGGGTTCCTTGGTGTTATGTCCCAGCAATGGGGCTGTTAACACACACTTAGAACCCGCAGGAGCATGGTTGACGCCAGGATTATAGCATGTAAACCCCTGTCACGTAGATGTACATGATAGTTAAGCAACCATTAAAAAATAGTGGCGGTTACCTCCTTGACCTCTGTACCCAGTGGCCCATGTTGTGTATAACAGACAGCACCCCAAATAAATTTGTGCATCTGGACCGTTTCTTCTGAAAAAAATTTATTTGCTGAGGGGAAAATTGTTAAGTCACTTTTGGTCGTTTGCATAACTTTGCTCATACTAAACATATTCATATCAAACTAAGTAAAGGACACATGTACACTTACATTTGATTAGTGAAATTCCCATTCAGGGAGGGCACTGAAGTTAAAATGTGAACTTCTTAAATATGTTTTTGGTAAATAGCCGTTTATTTCTTCTGAAAAGAATATATACAATAACAGTAATGCCACAGTATGTTGAATTATTAATGATTATACTTTCTTTAAGATAAATTAGTTACCGTTAAAAATTAAAAGATAAGAGAGAGAGAGAGAGAGAGAGAGAGAGAGAGAGAGATTGATTACATTAATTTTGTCGCAAGTACATAATTTTTACTAACCCATTCCATGTATTCACAGATCACTTTATAAAAACGCGAGCCATACCAGGACAGCCCGTGCGAACGGCTGACTGGACGAGACTTGTATCACCCGTGGTGACAATAACCAAGGTTTCATGCATGCGTTTCAAGTACACCACCAATCAGGCGCAGCTGAACGTGTTGACCCAGAACAATACAGACGTCACGGTACTAGCAGAAGTACCCGGCGCCCTGACGGACCGCGCTTGGAAGCACTTGTATCTCCCTTTGCATCCTGGGACGTATTCTGTTGGCTTTGAGGTCAAGGTCAAAGAGCCCGCCACATTTAGTGCCGGAATTGACAGCATCGAGATAGTGGACCGCAGGTGTTCTGAGTTATGTGAGTTTGTGTCAGTCATTTTGTATTGTATACAACAATTTTTTAATCTGTTATATAGTTCTTACATATTATAATCAGAGAAATCGCTTATTGTTACACTGATTTTGTTAAAATACATTATTGAGACCACTATTCCAGGACGACCCGACTGCCTCATTTGGCATTTCATATTTTTTTTAAATAATTTACATTAATAGAGTACTTCCTTACAAAATATATATAACGTATATACCGATATAACGTAAATATTCCTAACATATGAAATCACTCAGACTGGTAGAACACTGTTTCGATTGTTTCAAAACCTCTTTATTCCCGAAGTGTCCACATTTCTTTCGGTTTTAGGTATCATCAGAGAGCGCCATCTGATGTTAAATACAGAAAGTAAAATATAGCCGATTTCTATAATAATTGTCCATTTTTTCTTCTCCCTATATCAGTTTATCGAAATGCAAAATAAGCATGAATTAAATGATTAAATTTCAACAATTTTAATACAAAATAATGGAATGGGAAATTAAAATATGATTTCCTAAATAAAATGCGAAGTAAAATGAATGATTTGATATAACTTCAAAGCTCAGTGACATAAAGGATTCGTGTAATATTATTTACGTTATATCAGAACTTGTGTTGCTATTGTATTCGGAAGGCGTATACATTATATCAGAACTTGTGTTGCCATTGTATTCGGAAGGCGTATACAAAGGGAACATATGTTTCACCTAGAAAATAGTCATGTGTGGGTTTGAATAATGGGTATACAATACATAAAGTCAAGGTTTTGGAACAACCAAAGCTGGGATAACATTAATCGTGAAAACCTAGGTATTTAAATTGGTTGATACGCCTAACTTTAGTCGTGATACAAACCATACGAGAAAATGTACAGCAACATTCATCTATCATGTTGCGTTGATATCCTAGTAAACAACCAATACTCTTAACATTAGGCTACGAGTGATGCATTAATACATAAGAATACATATGAACTCGCAAACGAAAAAAGAAATTCCGTCTTTATTGAAACGAGTCATTTCTTGTATCGTGAAAAAGTAACCTAGCTACCCCTGTGAGCCATACTGGTATTTATGCGGTCAGAAATTCAACAAACGTGCAGGGTGAGTTAATATGCTGAGTTAAAACGGACTTTTCGCGCACATGATAGGGGTTGTTGGAATGTTTACTAATTAGCTAAAAGATTTGTCTCGTTCATGTCAAGTGACCGGATACTTTTAGGTCATGAGGCGTTGTTAAAATTGACGAAAATATTTTAGAACGTTACAGTGCGGTCCACAGTGATAGATTTTAAGGCACTCTGACGCCAAGTACGATCGTTGTAGACTCTTATGTCAGACGGCCAAAATGGCACTGGTGTAACATTGGGCCACATGAAATGACTATTGTTTGTTTTGTCCTCCACAGCACGGAATGGACTAAAGGAGTGTGACTTTAGTCGAGGTGACAACTGTAACTTTATTGATCGGTCAGAGGGCTTACCACGTTGGGTGGTCAACAAACAGATAGGAAGCGAGGAACCAGGTCGGTTAAAGGTGTCTAGAATGATATGACAGGCCTATTTTTTTGTTTTATAATTCTAAGTTGAAATTAAAAAGTAAAATCTTTTTAATAAAATTAAATGTTGGTGTTTGTTTTTTTTTTCATCACCATAGAAGAAAGAATATTTTTAAAAATTGAGTTTCTTCATTAAAATGTTTTAAAAATAAAATAAATTAAAAAAAAGTAAATTGTTTATTTCTCGAAAAGAAAATATGATATATGGTTTAAAATCATGCATATATGCTACTTACAGTATGAATTGCAAAACCGCCTTTCAGTTTTCTTGTAAGGTGTGTTGAATGGATTTAAAATCGGTAACATTTTGAAAAAGACTGATTTTGAAATCAAAACAAAATACAATACAATTAACAATATAAACTTTCCTTTTTACGGTTTTGATGTTCATATTGTAAAAACATATAGTCATTTGAATTATATCTGACATTTACTCCCTAAGAAATAAACAATTTAAATATTAAAAAAAATATTTAACAAACCTCTTGTTTAAATATACATATTCTATAATATATATTTATAATATATATGAAAATAACACCAAGCTCTAACCTTGTAAAAAAGGTTTTAATCTTTTGATTTTCTTTGTAAATTATAACACAAAAACGTTTATGGATGTTATATCCTAGACACCATTAAAAAGATTATTAATTGTTAAAACACACTCAGTCAATAATTTATGCTTTTTATGCAAATACTCCATTTACCACGTGTTGGTTCATATTCGCAAGGTTTAAATTTCGCGGTTTGCACTTTTTAGTGTTCCATTTTAGTGTTCTCACCATACAATTGAATCTACACAGAGAATATCCATTATTATAAGAATTAATTACACTAATAATATGTGCGTAAAATTATAAAAATCATATTACTGTCCATTATTGGCTAACTGTTTCCTTTCGTCTTGCCCTCGATGATGTGGCCTCTTATTCATGAAACTTTCATTTTCGCGATATCTTAATTTTCGCGAATATTGCGAATTTGAAATCCTCGCGAACATATAGACAATCACAGTACCTTTTTCCAATCACAGGGGGTTACTTCATGTACGCGGAGAGCCCGAGCAGCAGCAAATCTTCGTCTGTCCTCCTGAGTCCCGAGTACCGCCTCAGGTACCCAGGGTGTCTGCGTTTCTACTACTTCATGGACTCAGACCTAGAGGGCAGCATTAGCACCCTATCCGTAACGGCTCAGGTCTCGCAGGGAAGCCAGGTACTGTAGCTGTTTGAAAGGACTGCTCTTTGGAATTTTAGTCCTCTCAGAGGCTTGTCGTTTAAATAGGGACATTTGAACAAAATTATTGTTATTTACAGTGATTTCAGTTGTTGCTCCTCAGCGCCAACTTATATACAAACGTTGAAAGTTTTAGAAGTTCAAGATATCTGTCTTTTTAATAATATCGCTAATTATGTTTCAGCTCAGCGCAGTGAAACATGTATTCTTGTTGTCTCAAATGTAAAAGAATATACAAAGGAATTCCGCTGTGTTAATGTCTTACTCAAACATAATGTTTCACTAAATGAGTACAAGATGGCGCTGAGATTCAATAGCGGTTTTACCGTAATTCATTATTGAGATATATTTTGGGGTACCAAATTGTTTAACCTCTTGGTCTTACTGAAAAAAGTGTATTTGTTTGCAGTCACTGACGTGTTACTTTTAAGATGTCGGGCATGTCTTTTTGTGCTGAATTGTATCATATTTTCATCAGGATAAAAGGTTTTGTATGCACACAGGTTTTATTATGGTCTGTGCGAGGGCTGCAGAGTTCGGCCTGGATGGAGGCCGTTGCAGCTCTTCCTCCGGGCTATTTCCGCTTCCTGTTTGAATTTAACGGACAGCGCAGTCGAGCCGGCATCGATAAAGTGTCGGTACTAGAGCGTCGTTGTCCGAAAATATGTAAGCTGAGTTTAACGTATTATGTCATTATGTTTAGAGTAGATACAACAATTCTTCTTCCCTTAATGATTGACTGATTTTCACAATTTGTGGCTAAAATATACATCATTTGGGTAAAATAATCGCAATTTAGGTCATCACTGATCATATCAGCGTTCTGATCCCGTGGTTATCTTAAAAAGCTTGGTCAATATGACCGCTTCTGTGTTTGCAGAAGCGTTCAAATAGGCAAATTATCTCGGGGAGTAACGACGGATTTTTCCAGCGTGCAATTTAAGTATGCCATGCCTAAAGTCAGACACCCCCCCCCCCTCCATGTCGGATGAAGCACGACGGTTGATAAATATATTCCTTTTTCACATCTGTAACCCGCAGGAAAGAAGTCAATTCCACTGTGTTAACAAATATTATCATGTAAAGGGTCCAGCTTAGGTTTACCATTTAATCCTGTCATGTATGTTGGTATTATTTGAACCATTAAATGATATAAATATGTTTTCAGCGTGTAACTCCGACCAGTTCCTGTGTTCGACTAGCCTCACGTGTATCCCAAACGAGGCTCTTTGTGACGGCATTGAAAACTGTCAAAATGGCGACGACGAGCTGGATTGTACTGGTATCTGTTCTTTTTTTTCCTATTAACAATAATATGCATGTTACGCTTATATTTGGCACGCACTGTTTATTTTTTTTCTGTTCAGACCTGTTTAACTGAAGACTTCTAGTTTATGTTTAATATATGAATAAATATACAGTTTTGTAAAACGGACCCGAACACAGAACCATAGTCGCCTCCTACAGATGGCGCTTGTGCGGTGAATGATTTCGCACCATAGTCGTTTATCACAGCCTTTCTAGCTCACAGAATGAAAAACCATCAGATTTTAAAAGAAAACAACAGAAACAACAATTTAGCAAAGTTGGTAAAATATTATTTTTTTTAAATCTGTTTTAGATACAGACAACAACACAGACGAACACGAGGAGTTTTCCATGGCAATGGAGAATCCGTCAGAACCGGAATATGACCTGTCTACAGTGTCTGGTACCAATTACACCCACACCTAGTCTTAATAACAAAATCACCTGTGTGGGATAATTTACTTTCCTTACGCAGCGGTTATACACTGCAGTCGTTCTATTTCTCCTTCGTTTTAACCGCTGCTTTGTCTAACATGTTTTTCGGGGCTCCGCCAGCATGGATGGAACAGGACCAAGCGTCAGGGCGCAGGTATAAAACTTTGAGTCGGATGTACGATGCGATACCACGCTGTCATAGGTCTTGATTACAACTCTTTGCCCTGTGGCAGTCCTGGTGGTGAAACACGGGGAATCTTGTTATACATAGCAGCGGTTAAAACGAAGGATATATAGAACGACAGCATTGTATAACTGCTGCGTGAGGAGTGTGGGGATATTTGGTTATATATGGTTTGTCCTTAACTGCAAACTAATTTGGACCTCATAGTGTGTCCCCATTAGAGGCCTGCGCGGGCCCAAACCCGCCCCGCGGACTGCGGAGGCCCGCAACCGCCCCCGCCCCGCGGGCCCCCGCGGGCCTAGTTTTTAGCTCAGCTGACTATAAGTCTTCTGAGCTATTGTCGGGTCCATTGTCCGTCGTCCGTCCGTCCGTCCGTAGATGTGGCACGTTTTGAAACCGTAAGACCTAGGAATAAAAAATTCGGCATAATGTTAGATGTCCCCAAGATCTCCTACCAAGCCGAAAACTGGGTCTTTGCGACTTCATTCCTTTGAGAAATTAAGGAAAAACCTCCATTCTTTATTGAAAACCTATTTTCACACTTCAGGACTGCCTAATATCAAAACTACTCATCTGTTTTTCCTCATATTTACCTTAAATATTTCCCTATATAGTTCCTATGTACATGCCAGAAATTATGACTGTATTATATAATTTAAAAAAGTTATTGGCCCAAACATAATGCATTTTGTAAAAAATCAGGAAAGATATTTGATCTCTTAACACAAAACATGTTAAAGCTATGGACTTTTTTTCCAGTAATATAACTTAAATTAATCAAAATTAAATTGTATACCTAAAATAAGATCAAAATCTTTTAAATTTGTTTAAATATTAACAAAAATAAAAAATTGGTACCTTAAATTTTGCCCAACTTTGACCATGGCACGTTTTTTCCTGTAAGTACTGGGGATTTAATTTTCACAGCTTGTTTTTGTTAGCATTTTGACTGTTAACACCAAAAATTTGAAACCAGTTGATCAAAAACTGTTGATTTTATTCAAGTCTTCAAGCACCATGTAACATACCTTTTACATCAAGCTAGTGTTATGCAGTTTGCAAGAGCTCAGCTCCCCAGCTTCAGCTCTCAGTTCCTAAAATCTGCCATACGATTAGATGTCTCCAAAATACCCTACCATACCAAGAATTTGGTCACTAGGACTTAATATCTTCGAGATATTAATGAAAAACTTCATTTTTCCTTTAAAAAACCCATTGTTTCACTTCAAGGCTGCTAAATATCAAAACCACTAATCTGACTTTAATCATACATAATATTACATATTTTTCTATACATTCTCTATGCACATGCCAGAAATGATGTCAGTATTGTGTAATTGTTTTAATTTATAGGCCCAAACATAATGCACTTTGTAAAAAATCAAGAAATATATTTACTCCCTTAACAAGAGGATTGCTGAAGCTGGAGATTTTTTGTCAGGGATGTAACATTATTTTATCAAGATTCAATTGAATACCCAAAATTAGTTCTGAATTATTCAAATTTTATAAGTTATTACTATAAATATAAAATTAATACCTTAAATTTTGCCAAACTTTGACCATGGCGCGTTTGTTTCCTGTGAGCACTGTTGATATAATTTTCATATATTGCACACATAAGGATTTCAGCTTTTTATTTAAGAAAGCTGAAAGAAATTGGCCAAAAATTGTAGCTTTTATTAATGTTTTTATGAGACCATGTCAGACCTTAGCTCTCCCAAGCCCCTCTTGAGTCACCTGTATGTTGACCTTGTTGACCTTTCATCAAATTATGCATGCTTGACACGAGGCATACACTGGGGCAGCCAGGCAGCTTATGGCCAGCCACAGTTGATCAAGGTGTCCAACCCAACTCATCTAGTAGTTGTTTTGAAAAACAACATAACAATAAACAACGAATTAATAATTTTGTAATTTTTTTTTATAACAAATTGAAGAAAAATTAATAGAAAAGGAATTTGTTAGTTGATGAGTAACAGAAAATTAACTTGCAGTTAATGATGATATAAGAATCTTGTATCGATTAATAGAATGTCACGTATTCCAAATAACACTATGCAGTCACCTATGGTATTTTTCAGTTCAATTTTAATGATAAAAAAATAAATTATTCATTACTAATCAATAGGGATCATATGAAGGAAATTAATGATAGACAAAGATGCAGTTGATAATATTAATCTAGATTCATGCTGTGTCTAGTGTGTACATTGATGTGAAATTAGTCCAAAATGAATATATTACATTTTTTTTAATATGAATAAAAGCCATAAAACCAGGTACTTATGATCATTATTTAAATGTGTGAATTTTGTATATTCTGGATTCTCAACATCATTGTTTGGTGAAAACTGAATAAATACCAGACATGGTGCTAATACTTTGGAAATGTATTTGAATACGAATATGAATATGTACTCCATTATAAAATTTCTTGCATAAGAATGGGAATTCAGGTAAAATGAAAGTATATGAATACCAGTGCAAATATTTTCAAAATGTATTCATGAATGCATTCAAGAATATATTCTTTGATATTATTTTAAAAATCATTTCAGTTGTATTTTATTTTAAAAATCATACGATTCTCTTATTATTTTTAATTAAAATTATATTTGAGACAATTTGTAATTATTTTTAATAAATAGTTAAACTCTCATATGTTCTGCTTATAAGTTATATGGCCAAGTCAAAATCTGTGTGTCAATAGCACTCCATTTGTTAATAAAATAAATGAAATCAATCCTCTTCCCTGTCTCCAAAGATATTATCAAAATCATACATAAGCTAAACACCCACAACTTGTAATACAGCTTATATTTATTTCCACACAAAACAAGCATGTGCCTCATTTCTAAATCATATTTTTTTATCATATATAACAGCTGAGCGATGTGACCCATGGGTCCCTTGTTTAGGATTTTGTGGGGGCGGGGCGGGCCGAAAAAAAATTCCTGCGGGGCGGGGCGGACGCGGGCTAAAAGATGGGATATGCGGGGAGGGTTACATGATATTTAAGTGTGGGTTTCTGCGGGCCGAACATGGTTAAATAGCAAGAAGATGATCACATTTACTTTAATGTTAAGCACTGCAGGTCTGTTTATGTTCCTTCGGTTATTCCATTTTCTGAATTACTATATAGCACTTGTGAAATATAAATTCGCTGAGTTTTGAGACAGATTCATCTTTGCAGAGACCACTTTACACAATATTGCAAATGTACCAGGGGACAGCGTTGTATAATTATAGACTGTTCAGCACTGTAGGCCTATACCTGTGGCCAGTCTCAAATAACGCGTAACATGGCTGAGGGTAGAGCACCAGGATTATGCCCGTGATGTTATAATAGTCACAGTATGGGTGCATCTGGCTCTGTCACCAGCTGGATATAGCTTTACATAACTGCAAAGACTTAGGTGTGCTAATCATGGATGAGCAAATGAGCACTGGCTTGTCTAGAGGACTGCATTAGCAAAGCAGAATGAGAAAAGGAGCATGCCATGGGGCTCATTTGATATCTATTGATGTGAACACAACCATGATGTAGAGCTGACTCTCTCTGTACAGTTCAATACCCTTCCCCTTTCAGCTAATTAGCTGATCATCGCTGGACAGGATTAAGCTCTTTGTCAAATAAAAGGTGTGAAATGTGGTGCGCAAGTACGTACTGTCCTCTAGCTACTGCAGCTACTGATGAGCGTAGTGTAACTCTAGGCATACAAACTTAATAGAAATTGATTGTTTTATGCTTAAGTTTAATTTTATGTTTCCGTATAGCAGCATATGCATGGTAAATATGTTTAAACTGCAAATATGTTGTTAGCTAAATATCTGAATATGTTGAATTTATAATTACTTAAAATATTTAGAGAAGACACATTGATTAGTGTGTCCCAGTTGCCGCAGTGACATTTCCAGTGATATGACAGTAAAATAATTGTATTTAGGTAAGTGGTATTTCTTTAAAATAAAAAAAAATGCATGGTAATTCTATGACATTCGTCCTTACCTGTGAAAAAAACTGGAAAATGTCCTACCATCAACAAAACATGATAACGCTATCTACTAAGATGGTCATTCATTATTAATATCTGAAAATAAATCATATTTTTTTTAGTTGGCAACCTTTTGGTTGCCCATTTTGTTTATTTGCGGGTTGAATGCGGGCTGACCTTTGGTAAAAAATGCGGGGCGGGGCGGATGTGGACTGAAAGCTCAATGTGCGGGTCGATTTTTTCTTTATAGGTGCGGGGCGGGTTTTTGCAACTGCGGGGCGGGGCGGTTGCGGGCTGAAGGTTTGTTTTGCGGGGCGGGTGCGGGCTCTAAATTCCGGCCCGCGCAGGGCTCTAGTCCCCATGATACCCTTCTGTTAATTATGCAGAACATAATACTATCAAGGTATGGTGCAAGCACTGGTGAAACATCTCTTTTATACTTTTTAAGAATGAAATCATACAGGATGATAGAGTAGGTGTAATCCAAATATTAACATATTATTCTTATGTAAACAAATTACACTTTTCGTTTTTTGAAACTTAAGATCGAAAGATAATTCGCAAAACCACTTTGAAAATTTATATATCGATTTTAGTCATTAGGATGTAGAATTGTTGAAAAAAGTTTGTTCAGGTCAATAATGTTTTGAGAGGTATGGTTTAAATTGCAAAACTTTCCTTGCTAAAGTCAAATTAAAACCACACCATTTCTTTTTGACAGATGAAAGGGAAGCAAGTCTGAAGAATATATTTGAGACATCTGGACATCAAGGCATTGATTTTATATATAAGTAGGTTGAATCCATTTACATTATTTTAACATTTATAAAATATTTCTTCCTCATTTAGTATTCTTCTTTATTTTCAGACAGATTATCGGCGCTAAACCATGATGTTCCTTATCTTTAATTGGATTTACAACATAACTGATGTAAGACACTTAAAAAATTATATTATGACAATTGCTATGGTTGATAGCAGACATGGGTCGAATACAGGAGAAATGTATTCGAATACGAAGACGAATACGAATACAAATACTCCAAATCAGAAATGTTTTCGAATCATCATGTATCCACACTTGCAAAATTCATTTTAGTCCCTAAATTCAAAATATTCATTGCAATCCGCTGTGCATGCATTAAAACCCAAATCGCATAATGACAGAGTATTATATATTATGGTAGTTTGTTACACTACTTGTTGTTACACTGCTTGTCAATGAACCAAGAGAGAGAGAGAGACAGAGGGAGAGAAAAAAAATGGGGACGATTTATTAAGTTTTAGACTGATTATTCATTTAAAATAAAACAAATTAGAGCAATTAAGAATATATAATTATTGAAAATGACACGGATTTATTTGAATTAATTATTTAATTATAGTAATTGAAATTAATATCAGATTGAGCGATAATTTAAAATGAAACAAGCGAGAGGGAGAGATAGATTTGTCTTGTTCTCAATACAATCATGAGTGTGTCTTATATTAAATATATATTTTTGCCGGAAATTTAAAGTGTTTTATTTATGTAAAATATTGCAAATGTTTATGAAGACTAGTTTTAGCAGCCATTAAAACAATGATAAGAAACCTCTGTATAGGAAACCTCTTTGCGGCTATTTAACTAATTAATTGGATGTTTGTGTTTGTCTGTGTTTACACTGATTATTAACAATCACTGACTACCACTGATGGTTGCAGCATGCTGACTCTATCAATGACGACACCCTAGGCAATCACTAGAACAGAACTAGCCCAGGGATATTTGCTTTTATATTAAATCTACACACTAGATTTATAATTGATTTACTTGTTATAATTATATAGCTATAGAACTAGAACTATAAAAAAACTGACAACTACAGAACAGTTAACATTTGTGTGTACATGTTTTGTGTTCAGTAAGATACACAATTTCACAACAGAACAATTGATACAGTCTTAAATTGTCTCGGCCTAGGTCTAGGGCTAGTAGGTTACATTAAATCTAATTTTAAGAAAACCGTTAAAAAATAAAAGCTATTCAGTACGGTAATTAATAAAGTACCATACCTAAATTGAATTTACAAGATATTAATAATGAAAGATCAAGATGTGCTACCTTGCAATGTCTTGTGCATATAAACACATTAATATTCATTTAATATGAATAAAGTAAAAATGTCAAAATGTGTAAATAAGATTGTTAGTGTGCATGTTTTAAGTGGATCCAAATCTGTCACTATTGAAAATATGGCACATTTTTTCGAATGAATCAAGAACAAAAGGTAAATAATATTAATGTATACTGCATGTATTCATGAAAAGTACTAATGAATGTGAATACTTTTGCAATGTATTGGAATACGAATCCGAATACGAATACTGAAAACACCTGTATTCGAATACTGAATACGAATACCCCATGTCTGGTTGTTAGATGAATAATTTCTATATATTTCCAGTGAAGATACAACACTGCCTGGGGACGGTGTTATCACAATGATGTCATGAGGCTTATATGATCATCATGGTTGTCACGCTGCAGTTTTTATCTCAGATGACTTACAGTTATATAAGCTATAGCGAACACTCTTTGTCCGTCATCCTTCAGGCTTGCAGTCCGTCGGGTCTTACGGTCGTCCGTTAACAGTGCACAAGTCGTTACCGCTGGACTTAGAAACTATCTAAATATACATGAAAGTTCATATAAAATCTCCCTAGACACCTGAAATTATATTCTGTGGGGTACTGGGCCTGTTTTTTTCGCCTCACAATAATTAAAAAAAAGATACTGAAGTTATCTGAATAAAAATTGATACTGACGTTATCTGAATAACTAATGCATTGATTGCCATGATTCTGCCCATGCATATTGTTCATGGAGTGTTTCGTTAGTTCAGGGAGGTCCAGGGTAAATCTCTGTGAAAATCTGAAATTAGGTCAAAGTGACCTATAGTCTGCGAACTACGGGCAAAATCATGATTCTGAATAATCTGAAACTGAAATGGGCATAAATTGTATCTAGGATCTAGGGAGTTCCCGGTAAAAGCTTCTTGGAAAGCCTACATCCGGTCACTGTAACCTTTATTCTGAGGAATATGGGCAAAAAGCATGGTTTGAGCATTGCTAAAGATTCCTTGTACAATGTATGTTAAATTCAGCTGAGCGTCATGGCCAATGAGCCACTTGCTTATTATTCTTATTGTCACATGCATCTTCAGGTGCAAGTGGGACGGAAAGCGCTGTGCATATGAAAACTTCACTCAGCAAATAACAGATTACGGTCTCTGTTATACATTCAATGGTGATGGTCAGCTGACGACTGAAAAGACTGGTTCCAGGTTTGGACTCTCTCTTACCCTAAACATAGAACAATACGAATACATGGCAGGACCCAACAGCGACGCCGGTGTCAAGGTACGTGGAAATATCATTCAGTCATCTCCACAGAGTTAGAAATAAGGATTTTATACTAATTTTATACTAATTTAAAATAAGGATGATTTTAAACAAGGATTATATCGGCATTCTTGCTAAGTTAATAACCCATTGACAGGAAGGAAATTCCTGACCACAGGACTCCACTAGAATTATTATAGTTTCTTTAGTTACTACTATACGATTTATGAACACATACTATATAAACTTGGCTTGAAGCTCTTGGTATGAAAAAATAAAATAAGGCTCAATGTTCTAACAAAGCCACACAGAAAAGGTCAAACAAACAATCAAGTGGACTCGCTGTTCCCACTGATAATTTTTTGTTTGTTTGGATACGCACCAAACAAACGGTATTAATGTTACTAATTCTGTTATAATAATTCCTTTAAAGAAATCGTTTTCTCATTTACAAGTCAATTTTTCATTCAAAAGGCATGATTGAAAATGAAGTAAACATGTTGTTGTTCATATTCAATTCAACATTTCAAGAATCGCTTTGTATCCCTCCTGCGCCTTGGCAAAAGTTTACATATTTTATCTTCAGTGGGAAATAATAAAGTAGCGCTTTCAGGAAACCGGGGTTAAACATCTATGACGTGCAAATTCTCATTTGAATGCTTGTTTCTTGGTGTACAAGCGTCCGGTCAGACTTGCGCAATTTCTGGCTTTTGTACTGAGTTGATAAAACTTTTGCATTGCAGCAGCCACTTACCTATGAGGACTACCTCAAAATCTATTCTATTCAGTTATTTGAAGAATGTGTTTACAACTGACCCTTCCAGTTTACTCTAACCAACTATAATCATTAACCAATAACACATTATGTAATGGTCCGAAAATGACGTAAAATACAAAATTTATACAAATGTTTGCAACTCCTCAAAAATTTCTTTTTGGAACTAAACATTTCGGACACTTCAGTTTGTCTTCTTATTAGAAGCCTTTGAAAGGGATAAAGAATCGGCACACAGTGCAATATGTTGGTCTTAAAGTCCGTGTGTGGTCTAACGGTTAAACACGATAAGATAAAAACAATTGTTGTATATTCCATTTTGAATGGTTGTAGAATGTCGTACCCAGATTGAACAGATCAGGCATACAGTTCTAGAAGGTTTACCTTGTCTACAATAAATGATTAACATTGACTTTATACTCCGTTTTGGCAATGAAGTAGAGTTTGCATGTATCATTCTTTACGAGCTAGGAAGTGAAGAATCAGTATTTTTATGATACTTAGCCTTGTGACGTAATCATCTGTTGATTTAATAATGTCGGGGCATCATAATAATAACCACTGACACTCAAAACTGAAGTTATAATGAAATTTTAATTTATTAAAAAAAAAAAGAATACAATTTTTGTTAAGTGTTTCTGGTTTGTTTTTTTGGCTTCTAGTATACATATCTTGCTGTCTGTGTTCTTTCAGGTGTACCTCCATGAAGGTAAAGAGGTCGCACAGGTTCGAGATCTAGGGTTTGCTATCTCCCCCGGCACGCATGCGCTGGTTGCCGTGAGAATTAATGAGGTAACCGGTGCTTAAAATATGCAAATTCTTAAATATAACATCTATACCATTTGAAATCCTGTACCCAGTGACGCAACCCCTCAGAATAAAATCGACAAGCTTCCCATTTCGCTTAAAATCTTTTTTTACGATGACGCACCGCCCAAGAATGAAGTGACAATAACTTGGACTCTGGATGTGTGGAAGTGATGGCATGTATGCACTGTTTAAATGTTTCACTTCAGTACTTCGTGAAAATAGAGTGATTGAACACATTTAATTGTGTTTTCTACATGCATGACCATTTGTTTATAAAATATTATTGACGACCTGTTCGGCATTGCCTCGGTATTGGCCTGAGGGCAGCCGTATCGCCCGAGGACCGCAGGTAAATGACATATACATATCAATTTTGGAAAATATAAATCAAGTTTTATTTTGTGGTCGGCAAAGTAAACTTATACAATACTAGAAATCTGCATTCTAAGAAATGCAAGCCTCCGCCATGGATTTGTCCCTATTGTAGGATGAGCACAAAATCCTGGTTGTATTCACTTATTCGGTCCATATTCTTCTGGTTAATCCGTGCATAAGTGACGGTACACCAGTCTATGTAATCGATTCTTCATTGGGCTATTTCCGAAATGCTCTATAAATTTCATGAGATTCCGTTCATGACTGATTGAACGCCATTGACTCGCATACATGGACGGGATGAACCACACTCCCCTGGTGGATACAAGAAACCAATTTTGTGTAAGCTAATAGGTAATGTAATACAATATAAACAAATACTGCAGTTTGCCTGTACAAGATTATTTTTCTTTCTCCATGGCAGGCTCAGAACTTGAAGGAGCCGTGGGGCTCGTGTGGGGAGCGACAGTTGGTGTACTACGATGAATACTTCTACTCTCGGTGTCTCAGGGAATGCGAGACTAAATTTGCGGTCAAGCAGTGCGGGTGCCGAGACGCATATATGCCAGGCAGGTCTCTGAGTAGGTGTACTTTTATTTTTTCACGTCCAATGTTCATTTTGTATAACGGTTATAGGTGAAAGAGAGAACGTTGAAAGGAAATTACATGAAAACCTTTGGACCCCTGGGAAGTCCTGAAGTTTTTTTTTCTGGCCTCTTTAGAAAACATTACTGCGTGACCCATCACTTGGGGAAGAAAACTGATTAATGTTGTGTCAGAACGTCAAAGGGTAAGATCACATATGGATTAATCTCTGTTTGGTTTTCAGATGATAAAATTTTCGTTTTGAATGTTAGGCTTTAAGGTTATGCTAGTCTGCTGAGCGTTATGACCCATGTGTCACTTGTTTTTTCTTCTTCTACATTCAGTGGTAGTAATCTTTGTAATATATACAAATGTGTGTGCTCTTTTTCAGCATTGTTTCCTATTTTAATTTTACAGATGATCCTCCGATATGTAACCTGACCAAATATTTCGGTTGCGTGATCCCAACGACAGGTAATCCATAAGCTTGTTTTTGAAAATTCAAGCCCATATAATGTTGAAGCTTTTATTGAGTTCTTTATCTCATATTCTAAATGTTTCAAGTACTAGTATTAATTGATTCCTTTTAATGTAAATATTTTTATTTCCATGAATCTTAAGAGTTCATGATGTTTAAGTGTTGCAATGATTGCGATATCAATATTCTCATATATATATACATATATATATATATGTGTGTGTGTGTGTGTGTGTGTGTATTTATGACTGCTCCTTATATATTCACAAAATATTATTGATTTGAGACCTGACAAAAACTGAAGAGATTATTATTTTTATATATATGGGTAAAACTATGTCTACGATCAATCATCTGTTTTTAAATAAAACTCTTTTGGGTTATTTTTTAATCTTATTGATTTTTTTAACGTATCACGTAAATATTTAACTAAGGAGCAGTCATATATCGGGGGATTCAGAAAGAATCTTCCAAACTTTAGGGGTGAAAATTTTTATAAATATAGCATGTAATTTGTTGTCAGTTGGTGTATAGAAAGATGTGAATAATTTAAATACGTTTCTTTAATTCCATTAGTCCGGGAGTTTCACTTCTTGGTCAATGACAAGAATAAATTTGCATGGTGAAATTTGTCATATATCTAGTGCTGGGTACTGGATGTTGCACCTGGCGGTCAGTGTCAAATGTAATCCGGGTAGAAGTCATACGGTACAGCTGTGATTTATGACCTTATCGGTAACGGTTTGTCACTACGTTTGTCAATTACAGTTTGTCGTTAAGATACTTTTGTCAATCTGGGCATAAGCTGTGTCTTATGTCAATCTGTGCACTTAAGTTTGATTATCCCAAAGTTACTGGCAATTTTCCTCTGGGACTCCTGTGTGCCCGGATTTTCCTCTTGAGAAAGAATGTTCCCTCCAGTTTTATTCTTGTTTGCCTCAGTTCTTGCAGTCTTCTACCGGTCACTCACAGCTTGTCAATCAACTGTAAAAGTTTTGATTTCCCTTTACCGTGAACGTAGATTCCACTCTTGCCCTGAAATTCTCCACGAAGCAAGATCAATTCCTTATCGGTAGACCTAGAAACCATTCTGTACACAACAAGGTATTAAACTCAACTGAACGGAATATTGTTTTGCTTTTGGCATGGAAAGGATTACCTAGTAACCCTAGAGCAAAAGGCCATCACACCTGTACCCAAAATATTGTACCAAGATGACACGTAATGACTGCTGGGGACATCATGCAGTACCAAAAATTGGATATAGCTAATTTCCCAATATAAATTTATTCAATTCATAAATCAAGAAGTTTAACTCATGGATAAAAGAAACCAACAGAGATATTCAAATTACATAATCTTCGTACATACAAACAACCAACAACTTCAATACGGTATTTATAAAATTATTAACCCCTTAAGTTCTAGACTTTTTTTCTAAATCACCCTATATATGCCAGTAGCGCTAATATTTTTTTACAGACACATTTACTGCGGCCTCACCGTGCGGGTGTCCCGATCCTTGTAGACATACAGTATACGAACCAGTTCTGTCATACGCCGCCATCTCTACGTCAAACCTGAATTTCATCTTGAACGAAAATGTGGAGAGACTACGGCAGAAATACGACACAGTTCTAGAGTCTAACGAGCGTGTCACCAAGGATACCTTCGCATCAGCAATCCAACAGGTTAAGGACGTTTCGGACCACTATCGTCAGCTACTTCGATTTGTTAATTTATACATCGGTACAGGTAAAAGTTCAGTGTTTATAGAACTGGGTAAAACCATGTCTACGATCGCTCATCTGTTCAGTCAAGATATTGATATACTCTTCGAAGAAATATCCGATTTTGTTGAGTCCTACGACAGCCGTTTCTTGGAGAGCGACAGGACGTTTGTAAAATATTTAAATGACCTCGGGAGTAAGATCACCGATCTCATTCAGATATTAGAACTAGTATCAACCGGAGCTGGTGCCAACAAAGCTATTGAATTGGAGATAGAGGGCGCTATAGGACTCGCCAAAATATCAAGAGAGACTGCTGCGAGTCTGGAACGCAAGAGAGAAGAGTACAAGAGAGAAGAGCGATACAAAGTCAGGGGGACTAACTTTCTCTTGTATAAAAATGAAAATGAGTGTCGCTATCAGTTTGATAGACTTGACAGGGTGCTGGGAGATGTAAACACAGCGTTCAGTTCTGCCAAAAGAGTTATAAGTTTTAATACTGATCGCAAAGCCTCCATCTCCGAGATGGTACAGCTCCAAGGTTTGTACGAGGAGGTTTCTGGTGCTGTAGTTAAGTGCCTCACAGACTACAGTCGTTTGATACGTAACATATCTTCATGGAATGAGACAGTCACTGTGGATATCAAGGATGAGTTGTCCAAATACACCGACGATTCGGAGGACCAGTATGGCTTGGCCAGCTCATACGCCATGATGGACGAGGACCTTAAACTAGTCGATGACCTCTACCGGAAGTATCGGCTGGCTGAGCTTACGCGGCACGAGCTCTTGGGCCAGTTTACCGCAGATATCGGCCGCATGGCCAGAGTGAAGAATTTCGCCAGCATTTTGAAGTACAAGGTCTCAGATAAGTTAAACGCAGACGTGACTAATTTGCAGGAGAAGCTGAGGACTCACTATTTGAAGGCCATGACGCTGGCCGGGGATTTAGAATATTATAGAGGTTCTGGGTATTTTTACGACAAAGGTCGGGCCATGAAAATCTGGCAGCTTCCAATGGTGAACCTGGATGACCCCGAGAGATACATCCTAAAGGGACAAGAGGTGTGGAAGATATGGAACAGGAACATGCCAACGAAAGAATTCGCACAAACACAAGGTAGAGAACAGATAGAGAACAATTTGGATAACTACACGCACACGGTGTTTAAGATTCTGGAAGGCTTTGATGAGCAACTTCTTGTTCATGAAACAACGATGATCGAAGCCATAGAGACACTCAACACTCAACAGGATATAGAAACAAGTCGGAGAACGCTTAACAAAGACTTTGCACAGTAAGTATGCAATTGTTTTGGTTCTTATCACTTTTATTCAGAAATCATCGCGGGAGGGCACGGTTTTACCTTTTTTGGTTTTAGATATAAGTTCTTATGAACACTTGACAACATGGTTCCCACATAGTTGTTTTGCTAAAAGAGTAAAATAACATCATTTCAAAACAAAATTTTAATTTTTTTAATGAAAGAAATGTTAGAACGGTTCGAACTCAACATCCGTAAGTTTTACTGAAAAAAATGAGAACATTGTACGGTGCCTGAAAAAAAAAATTATTTTTTTGCCTTTATCATTATACATTACTGCATATTGACCGTTTATTATTTCGCACTTGACAAGATTTATTCTTATACGATAGGTGGCGATTCATAGCCAAATTCTCCCTCTGGAAACACTGTTGCATGTTCTGATAGATGGCGCCGCGATAGACTTTTGGCGAAATATTGCATATAATTCAAAAAATCACTTGTAAAACATAAAAAATGAGCCCTCTTAGGACACACTTGGCAACGTTTTCGATTCTTGGAAACCACTTAACGGACATTTCCAAATTAGCCAAAATGTGATAACGATTTCTTGCCACCGTCAATGTATGCCAATCAAGCATTAAAACTCAAGATCTGAGAAAAGGCCGTGACATGTTTATCTTAAAATCAGGAACAGTAGGTTTGAAATGAGTACTCAGGAACTCGGTTTCGAGTAGTTATAAAACGAGTACCAGAGCCCGAATGCATGAGTCGAATAATTGTACAGACGTATTTTCATATAATTATTCGGTTGTTTATGTTAGTAATTAATTCTGCCTCTTAGTCTAATTTGCTTGTCTCTAGTATAAATAAGATATTATAAGATCAGTATATCATATAGCGTCATATCGACCCTCTGGCATTACGACTAGAGTGCTGGCGCCAGAGTGTGTTTAATTCTAAGACTGAGGAACGCATTATAAGGCTTTATGAAGATGCAAATAGTTTCGTCATTTCTGACAACGCTTCATGACCTACAGGTTCACTGTCGATCAACATGAACCAGACCAATCGTTAGCATATTTGTGTACTTTTTAATAGTACCAAACATGGGCGAGAAAAGTTCCGTTTTAACCCAGCAAATTGGTAAACCCCTCGGCATGTTTGTTGAATTTATGACCGCATGAACACAAGAATGGCTCGCACGGGTTATACAGGACGCATGCAGGCAGCTTGAAGGCGATGCAGGAAATGACCCGTGTCCATGGAGACGGTGTTTCAGTGTGGGTTATAAGCTCAAATGTATACTACTGTGTTAGTTCATCATTCTTAGCATAATATTGAGATTATGGGCCGTTTACCACAATATGAATTCAACCTGATGCAAGACCACTGAGATACATTCCTCGTTATAACTTCTATCACGACTCAAGAAGACTTATCAGCCCGGATATTCGATGCCTACTGAGTCAGGTTGTCACGGCTAAGTATCATATAACCCCTTTAGTACATTACCAAATTCAGTGTACAACCATTGAAACCCCTTGTATTCAAGCAGCACATGGTTGATTTGTTTTCATCTTACATGTGCGGAGATCCTCGGTGTGAATGCTATAGATTATGTTTTCTTTATATGTCAGATTTTAACAATAAAGAAATATTGATTTTTTTTTCATTTTTTTTTTAACTTATTAACCTTTATTAACTGTTTTATTGTCTGTGCCTTTGCTTTCCCAGGAACAACTTTTTGAAAATGGATGTATACTTTGCCCAGTTGAAGAGACAGACAGTCCGACAGATGAAGGCTTACGTCAACACAGATTTTCTAAGTATGTTTTGGTTTCAAACCTGTTATTAAGGGCACTGATTCTTATATCTGACTTGTAATTAATAAAGATAATTCCTTGGACCTTTTATAAAATATGCCGGACACATCCAGCAAAAACAGCTGGCGATCAGTAAGACTTACTGGAGGTTTAAAAAGATAAAAGATGCATCCTTCTGCCAGAGGTCGTTTCTACCCAAAACAAAACTCTTCTGCTAGGAAAACCATCTGAAGTGTCAAACTTTAAAATAAAATCTGTAACATTTCAAGGAAAACGCCGCCTGTTTACAAAATACCTTTTTTCGTTAAGTCCTTACCACAAAAATATCCATGTGTTTATATAATTTACCTTTACACAATGCTTATCCAACGTAATCGAACGGACTTCATTATCCTCTTCACTACATTGATACCTACGCCATCTGCGGTGCATTGTGGGTTAACATTGTGACGCCCACAAACCCTAAACAGCAGAGTCGTACTCTTGTGAATCTGTTTCTGCGCAGTGTGCAAAATAAGGTGTTGCATCATATGGTCTCAGAGACAACAACAAGTGAGAAGTCTACCACTAGGGTCACATTGGTACATGTTCCGTGTTTTCAAACAGCTGGTGTATAAACACATGCCCATGCGTCCTTCACACTAACGGAGTTTGGTTTGCAAAAATTAATTGGAATTTATAATATGTAGCCAGAGTAAGCCAGAAATCACATCAATTTTTATAAATAAAGCAGGTGCCTAGCTGGTTTAATATATTGCACGAATATTTTAATAATGCATGAATCTGTCCATGACTCCAGTAAAAAGAATTTATAGATTAATTTAAAGAAAACAAATCGACATTCATAAGGTGTAGATACAATGCTTCATTTTACAATTTTAATCAATTTTGATGTGTTAGGTACAGTACCATTTTATGTTGCATTCGTTACTTCATGGTAATATGATAAATACGAGGGATCAAGTTGAAAGTAGCGTTAGACACGTGGTCGCAGTGGTATTTACTACTGGCTACCTTGGACTTGTAAGAGTAAGCCCATTAGTCCCCCTTGAAGACCACTATATTTATCTTCAGCAGTGATGGTATCCAGGGAGGAATACTAAAACCATGTTTTACTTGTAAAAATAAAAGTTTTTAGCGTCAAATCAAATTGATCAAAATTACATATAATATAAATACGTTCCTGTTCGGTTACTATAACCACCAAGTCATCCGGCCATTGGGCATTCTATTCTGTAAATTGCGTAAAAAAAAGGTTGCAAGTCGTTTACACCACATGATCACCATAAATAATATGTAACGACTGCAGCATAGGACTGCAGTAAATTATACATTTTGATAAGACCAGAACTTCTGAATCGCATTAAAACAAACGCATGATGTAATGTGATCTTTCAGGCGACATCGGCGGCTTCATGGGGCTTTTACTTGGAGGAAGTGTGCTCACAGTGTTCGAGCTTCTGGACTTAATCATCTACAATGGCATGTTAAAGGTGATAGACCGGCGCCATGCACCAAGACGAGGAAGAACCGCAGAAAAGGACAACAACTCCACACCTGAACGGCGAAATGTAACGATGGCTAACGAAGTCTTCACCAAGGTCAATAGGAATGATATCTTCAATAATGTATGACATTTGCTTAAGGGCATATTTTGGTAATTTTTGTTTTTGTCACTGAAAGATCTCGCTCGGTCAGATACGGGTACCCGGAGCTCAGGTGTCGAGGAATATGACGTCAAATGCCCTCAAACGGGACAGGATGCGCATGCGCACAACCTTACTGTCATGGCTGCGGAAATCTGCGGTGGACCTAGTTCCTGAGAAGGTCACTGTATTTAGGTCAATTTGGGCATGTTTAACACCTGATCTTCAGCTTAAAATGTTGATGAATCATTTCTGAGGAAGGAAGGGTCGTTTTAAAGGGACGCTGTGCGTTTCCTCATATTTTCAGCAGTATTTAGGGCAACATCACCAAAGTTTGTGTGTCTGTGTGTCACCTCTGTATATAGACATCTTACAAGTCATTTTCTCCACAAGAAATTACATTTTGCCATACCATATCACTGTGGTGTAATATACAATTTATCAGATATATATATGTGTATAAATATATATATATATATTAAAATGAGACTTTTGTTTTATTAAAATACTTTATTATATGACATTTTATTATATGACTATTCACATAGTTCTATCAAGACATGATTTTGTGATAGCAGTAAAAACTCAAAATAGACGTGATTGATCTTTATTATTATATTGAACCCATTATTAATGTGTAGTTAAAATCGTACTCTTCTTGACTTAATGTGTTATTTTTGGTAAAGTGTATGTTAACCTTATTGCCATGTTATTCGGGAGCTGATTTTGTAAGTTTTACCCGAATACTTAGTATATTAACTGTACCGATAGAATGCATCAGTTCGTGAGTGAATGTTATCATGTTAAAAGGTATTCATTACTTGAATATTCATTTATTTAGCAAAATAACGGAACGTTAAATTTGAAAACCTGATAAATCTTATTAGAGATTTACTGTATTAATGGTCACGGCATCACGTGTATAAATACCTGATGCGGAAAACAAGTGTACTCTCTATGTAACTGTCGAAATAATAAAGAGAAATGTGAACTTTATGCTTTTTGTTATTATACATATTGAGAAAAAGGGGAGATTTATTTAACCGGACTAATTTTCTGAATTTTGGCACATTGCCTCCGCCAGGAGTGTATTCGTTAAACCCCGTTGTGTGTGTGTGTGTGTGTGTGTTTTAACAATATAACTCGCGCATCCATGGACGGAATATCATGAAGGTTTCAGTACATTTCGGGTATGGGCAAATGAAAAATCCGGATTCATTCAGAAATATTCACAAATGTTTAAGCCACTTATGCAGGAATGAACTTGGGGAATATTGGCCGAATAAGTTAATGCAAACACGGGTTGGAGAACGTCATACAACAGGGAACTTCCACAGGGTTGCATTCCTTCATAATTTAGTTTACTTATGTCACTTCATACGCCAGCCTGTATCGTTACTTATCAGATATACTGTTTGATCAATATTTTCTTGTTTGGACCGGCTTATCTTTGAATTATTTACCTTAGGGCTGTGGATTATTCGCCTTCCTGTAACCCCTTCCCCGTCTTATCTGTACATTATTTTCACGGACTGTCTTAAGATACATCTAGATGGGTATAAAGATTTACTTATATACGAAGCTGTCACGAAACGCTTGAGATCTAAGAAATAACCCCTCCACTCAATCTTTTTGGGCTGCTCAATGGGCAAAATAATGCACGTGTGTGGTATATCTGTGCGTCGGAAGTTCCTCGCGATCAGCTACGTCGGGACCCATACAAACGCACTTGAAAACGACGAAATATCCGTTAAAAAATGACGGAGTATTATATACAGAAGCCACTTATGCTGTTGCCACTCCGGGTTATGAAAATAGATTTCAGGGTGAACTGTCATGACTAATATTTCAGATACAAGGTTTTCTAGAGGATATGAACTAAATATGATGAGAAAACACGCTCGTGTTTGGTACAGAGAATGCTTCTTTTAATATAGCTTATTTGTCGGGGTGTGTCACCTGAAGCTAATTTACCCCGACTCTCTCTTCTGTATAAATTATTACTTGGATTTTCTTATATATCTGATTTACCCAGATTATCCTATATATAACAGATTTACTCAGACTCTCTTATACATAAATGATCTACCCAGACTGTCTTTTGTATACCATATTTTCCCAGAATGTCATAAAACTTATTTACCCAGATTCTCTTATATGTAACTTATCGCTCAAAATGTCTAATATATAACTTATTTACCCAGACTAACTTATGTATAACTTTTTTGCCCAGAATGTCTTAAATATATAACCTATGTACCCAAAAATGTCTGATATATATTTCATTTAAACAGATTATCCTGAACAGAACTTATTTACCCATACTCCTATATATAACTTATTTACCCATACTCCTATATATAACTTATTTACCCATACTCTTATATATAACTTATTTACCCATACTCCTATATATAACTTATGTTATAACTTATCTTTTGTACAATCTATATCCCCATTATGTCTTATATATAACTTATTAACCCAGATTCTCTTATATATCAATCATTTACTCAGAGTCCCTAATATTTAACTTATTACTCAAAATGTCTTATACATAAATTGTTTACCCAGATTCTCTTATATATTACTCATTTACCCAGATTCCCTATTACATAACTTTTTACTCAAAATGTCAAACATATAACATATTTACCCGTTTTCTCTTATACATAACATATTACTCAAAATATCTTATATATAACTTATTTACCAAGATTCTCTAATATATAACTCATTCATCCAGATTCCCGAATATATTATTGATATATAATTATCCCCTCGCAAAGAAGTTGCAGGAGGGGATATAGTAACGCCTCCGTCCGTTCTTTCCTTCTGTCGGGCCGTCTTTTCGTCCGTCGGTCCGGGATGGCCTTATAAATCAAGCCAAACCGTTCGACCTTAACCTTTCATCTTTCACATATGGCTCACTCACACATCAACATAAAAAAACCAAACCAATTTTGAGGTCAAGGGGTCAAAGGTCAAGGACAAAGGACCCACTTCTTTAAGAAGCGTGTGGACTCATTTTAAGCCAAACCGTTTGACCAAAAATTTTTCATCTTGCACATTTGGCTCATCCTGCCATTGATGAATACCCGTATTGATTTTAAGGTCAAGGGGTCAAGGGTCCAGGCCACGAGACCCACCTCTTGAAGATTGTGGAGCCATTTTAAGCCAAACTATGTGACCAATACCTTTCATCTTGCCCATATGGCTCACCCACCCATGGTTTAAGGCACCTATTGATTTTTATGTCACGGGGTAAAAGGTCAAGGCCACGGGACCCATATATTGAAAAAGCTTGTTGACCCATTTTAAGCCAACCTGGGTGACCAAAACCTTTCATCTTGAACATATAGCTCACCTATCCATAGATCAAGAACCTTTTTTTTTAATTTTGAGGTCACAGTGTCAAAGGTCAAGGCTACGCAAACCACTTCTTAAAAAAGCTTGTTAATTCATTTAAGCCAACCCGTGTGACCAAAACCTTTCTTCTTGAACATATAGCTCACCTACCCATGGATCAAGAACTTTTTTTTTATTTTGAGGTCACAGTGTCAAAGGTCAAGGCTACGCGACCCACTTCTTGAAAAACCTTGTCCACCAATTTTAAACCAAACTGTTTGACCAAAACTTTCATCTTTGAAATATCGCTCACCCACTCATGGATGAATAATCCCATTGAGTTCGAGGTCACAGGGTCAAACGTCAAGGTCTCGTCATTTTCACACTTATGTAATCAACCCTGTTACGAGTATGATTATGCTCCCGTGCGAGGGGATGCTCCGCATTTGCGGTGCCCATGTTTATCCATGCATCCCGAATATATAACTTATTCATCCATGCAGATTCTCAAACATAAAAATTATCTGCCCAGTCTCTTTTATCCGTAACTTGTTAACGCGGTACTTTCTTATATATAACTTAATGTTCGGTATGATATTTATCTGGACTCTCCTATCTGTGTGGGTAATTAACGTCAACTGTCTTATATACAGATTATTTACCCGATTGTCTTACCTGTAGATCATTCGCTCGGAATATCTTACCTATAAATATATCTAATAAAATAACGAATTCTCAATATCCATGCTGTAGGCCAGTTTGCTATTGGATATAGGCCTATTTAGATCATGTATATTTTCAAGATATATATGGCAAGTGGCAGGACCGAGTGGGGGGAGGGGGAGCGTAGAAATATATTCATATCTCTTTCGATGGACACGTTTAAATGTTTTTTTTTTGTGATTTCTGCATCAAAAGACGCCTGGTGCATTTTATAATAAACGCTATGAAATGACCTTTTTTAAAAAAAAGCTTTTCGGAAAATTTCCTTTCTTTAGCTAATATTTATGGGCTTGGGACGCCCTGACATCATTTCACACCATCAAAATCATCAAGCAAGTTAGAAAAATTAACGGTGACCGTAAGTACTGCCAAATGACCCCCACCCCCGTTTTCTCAAAGACATTTCTTAAAAATCTGTGGGGGGGGGGCGCTCATTACATCAAATACGATCACCCATCAAAATCATCAAGCGAGTTAGAAAAACTAAACGCCCCCCCCCCCCCTTTCAAAGACCTCTCTCAAAAATCTATTGGGGGGGGGGGGGGGTGCCGGCGCTCATTACAAAAACGATCACCCAACGTCGCAAGAACGTCGCAAAAATGTAAAAATGTCTGTACTCAGAAGGAGATAGGAGATCTTTATAGTTTGATGCAAGCAAAATGACGAACTCATCTTCAAATTACAGCTTGTTGCAGGGGCTATGCTTTCGCAAAGGTTTATTCAGTGAGGCATACTGCCGTCTATTTCACAAGAGTTGAAATTAACAAGTGTTGAAATTAACAAGAGTTGAAATTAACAAGAGTTGAAATTAACAAGAGTTGAAATCAATCAGATCCAACAAACAAAATGCAAGCATCTTTCACATGCCTACTGTAGAAGAAAATGTATACAACAAAAAGACTTAGTAGTATGCAGACTTAGTAGTATGAAGATGGACGAACCTCACAAGAACATGTATGGTTATGGTTTTAATTGATTTGACAGCTGCCACGACTGAACAATGGCCAGTGTTAGATGAGTTTATGGGTGCACAAGAGTAGCATGTCATTCAGAAGTGTGATCATTGACTATTGGTGAAGGTTTAAATTAAACCAAAATGAACAATCCATATATTTGCTCATACGTGCTTGCATTCTGTAGGTCCAAACTAACTTTGAATGCCCAGTCCAGCTGTTTAAATAGCTATCAATAAATGCCATGGAATGAATTCGCACTTCAAAATAACTCGTATCGAAATTTAATATAACCAATATAAGGGTAATGTTTCATATTTAAATATTACAGAGCCTTAAAGATTTATTTTCTTTTGATCCACCATGAAACATGAGTATCAAATGCTGTTTGTTTACGTAACATTTGTAAAATCAAGATTTTAATGAACAATTCGACTTTACCAATTGTTGTTGGGTGTTACTAATACCCTCCTCAAAACTTTAAAAGGAGGCATACACTCACAAACACACACACATATATATATAAATAACGCAGAATATTTCTACTCCTCACAACGAAATGCCTTGTTAAAAAAATTAAAGACCTAGACATATATATATATATATATATATATATATATATATATATATATATATATATATATATCTGCAGGGGTCGTAATAACGCCTTTCCGCCTGACTCAACAAACACGTGCACGGAAAAGCATATTTCTTTTTGTACCAGTAAGTAAGTGTTATGGGCCATGACGCTTAGTTGAAGGAACCTTGAACAATCTTTCGGTAACATGACTCGTTGAGTGCTCAAAATCATGCATTTTGCCAACAGATATTAGACATAGGTTACAGTGACCTTATTCTACATGCAGCTGCTACTTTGCCCATCTATCTAACAGAATGTTAAAATAATGTTCTTTCACACAGCTTGCAGGAAAAAAGGTCACAGTGACATTATTTAAGGTTTCCAAGAATTTTTTTTTTACAGGAATTTCCCTGGATCTTAATCAAATAAGAAGTTTCTAGGTTCAAATGTAACCAATCATGCAAGTCTCTCCTATAGGGTGCTCAAATCATGTTCTTTCATGCAGAAAATAGGCAACTGCGACCTAGAATGATAGCTATAGCTCAGGTAACATTTTATAGCTGGTCTTCCACCGTCTTCCGATTTTCCTCTATTTGCTAAAAAAAAATTGGCTATAATTTCTTAAACTTTCCGGCATTTAGGTCCTCATCTCTAATACTTTCCTGCGCAATCGTGTTTCTGATATTACAGTGTTACTATTAAAATAATTCAGTTCTTTCCGGTGGAAAGGTGAAATTACCAAAGCATTACGATCCCTGTGTGTTTATACATATGTATATATGTATGTATGTATGTATGAATGGACTGTTAAATATCTATTATATAATCAGACATATGCTTGCAAGCATGAGGAGTTAAACTACACATACATGGGGCATTCCAGTGGCGGATTTAGAGAGGGCGCTCTGGGTGACCTAAAAATCTGGGAGAATAAATCGCTGAATCGCCGGTTGTTAGCCCCTTTTCTATAAACATAGAGACCTTTAGCAAATCTTGGGGTTTGCATGGAAAATGTACTCCAACCATGATAGTCCTCCAATGCGCAGCTGAACAAACTAGTAGCTGCCAATACTGGCAAAGGTCTATACTTTAGCAAAACATTCTTGGCGCACCCCTGTTCGAGCAGTTTATAACAGCTAGATAAACAGGATAATGACGTATTTACTCTTTATCAAGATCAATATAAACCTTTAATCAACATCTGCTGCGTGTTGATTGGCAAACAATCTTTCATCTCGACCAATAGGCGTTTGCTTTGATGTCAGTGCAGACTAAGGTATTCCCGGTTTATTTTATATACATTTAGTGTATAAAGGATTCTCAGAAGTTGAAAGAGGCTAAAAGTCAAGTTACTTAAACTTCGGCGAATTTATATTTATAGTACGGCTGACCAAAATAGAGAAAATTACGAAATTATAAAGTCCAGTACTTTGTAGGCTACCGGAGACAGAGACACGCTGGCAAACATGCGTTATTTTTCAGGGTTATATTTGATCGGGATCCTTTTGTTTCTGTATCCAGATGCAGGTAGGTAAAAAGTAATTTAACCTTTTTCATCGTTTTATTGAGGATCTTTTCAATTTTTCAATTTCACATCAAAATATCATGAGAATGACTGGGGAAATTTGTTTTGAAATCCACTCACTAAAGGATGATAATGTTGATTATGTGTACAACAATATTTAAACAGCAAGCTATCCACGCACACTCCTCGCCTTGCGGTTATACAACAAAGTCGTTCCAAACCTCTGCAGCTTTGTATAACAAGATTCTCTGGGTTCGTCCACCAGGGCTCGAACAGAGAAACAATTGTAGTCAGACAAGTGAGAGCGAGGTATCGCATTGTGCATCCAACTCCAAATTTAAATCTGCTACACCTTGTTATTTCTGGTCCCACTCTTGACCCTGTGCCACTGCTGGTGTCGAGACCCCGAAAAACCTGCTAAACAAAGCAGCGGTTAAAACGAAGGGGATCTGTAAACAAGTGCAGTGTATAATTAACCACTGGGTAAGGAGTGTAGCTCTCCAGGACGATATTTAACATACGAACTAAATTCTCATTAATTATTACCAAAAAAAAAAAATAAATATATATTAGCATTTATCTTATCACTTGTAGGGAATGCGTGGATCTTTCGCAACAAGAATCGTTCGTGCAGTTCGCCGTACATTCACTCAGTTGGAACCAGTTGCTTCTACATAAAAAGAACACCAGCCATGTTCATGAAAAAAAGCATTAGCCCATGTGGGTACCTCTCCTCTCACAAGCAAATGAGTCCGCCTGCTGTATTGAAAATCCGTGCCGTGGCATTGTGAGTACTCTCATTAAACTTCTTTTCTCTATTTAGAGTAACTTTTGCCATACTAGCATATAATCTGTTCTTGTGTTGAGACCTGTCGGCCCGTCTTCGTGGGGTTTCCATGGGCCGAGTTTACCAGCTGGATACACTGAAGTAGTTTCTGACTCAGCGATAGTTCTTCGCAAAATTCCTTAATAATATCGAATTCACCATAAACAATGAGGAATAAGGAACCCCCCCCCCCGCTCCTTAGGATATACTCGGCATCGTCCATGACACTCTAAGAGAAAAGAATTGGCCATGAGGAGTTCCGGTCGAGACGCAACCAGTATTTGAATTCTAATGTTATAATCATAATATTTTCATCATTTACATTATTATATGTTTTGCGTTATTCTTTTTCTTTATCTTGTTGTTGTTTTTTTTCTTCTACTTATTATATTTATCCATATCGTAATTGACGGTAATGGCACTGAAACCGTTGTCACGCAATTCCTCTGCGGCCTTGTCTCGGAATGACCCCCATTTTGATCTTGAAGGATCAGAAACGATGTTAAGTTTGTTCTAAGGATGGTCATTTTCTAAATTTTACAATTACTCTTCTAAGGTATTTGACATTATTTTCTGAAGGGTCAATCGCAGCGCCATCTATTAAAAAAATGCCCGTGAACTCGGCCCATGACAACTCAGATTATGGTGAAACCCCTTTTATGATACATTAATAAAAATAAAAATAAAAATAATAATAATAATAATAATACTAATAATAATGTATCCCGAGCTTCTATATTAAATTGGTAACAGTAATAATTTACATAATATTATGTTGACTTTTTACGTAATAGGCCTTGTAACAGACTTGGCCTTATTTATAATGCTGTTTGTCCTCCCTGTTTTACAGTGCTATGCGTCTGAAGAAGGTATGGCTGTACAAAAGTGCCAGTGGAAACTGCAAATATCTGAACGGATTTCAGGTTAAAGAGGCGCCTTGTTCCAAGAGATACCCGTACCTCTGTGTATCTGGGAACTCGGTCACTAAAAATAGTAAGGATGCACATATATAGGCAAACACAGCTTATATGCCTACACCCAATTCTATACCCAAATTACATTTATTCCTAATATATCAATTCAAATAATAAGGTTCGAGCGGCCAAAGTGTTCTTTTTATGTACATTTACCGGTCTGGACATAATTTGTGAATTTTGCCAATTTGCCGGAAGGATATGACATTTTTAAACTATGAACAACGCAATCTATTTGTTAATGAATGGTTTATGAATGGAAATTTTGCATTATCAAAAATGGTTTCTGGAAGAAACATTTCTATTTTTGGAGATCTTAAATATTGGCGTATGAGCGGTCTTCTGTAATGGTGTAGTACGTGACCCGGCTTGATCCCTTCAAAGGTATAATAAAAAATGACCTTATCTTCGGTGTTATTTATATACTTTAATTTAAAAGCTAAAGCATATAGTCCCTTTAGGAAATCGTATTTTTTCTCCAAGCAATACACTTTTCCCCGTTAGTAGAAAGTGCTCATAAAATACCTTACCGCTCCTTGATACGACTATTATAAGATTATTTATATGAACTGAGTGACTCCAAATTTGAATAACCTCTAGGTTTAAATATACAGTAAAAACTGGAAATTTTTTACCACTAACGGGACCTCGATTACGTGGTCGCATTTTCAAGGTGGTCATCCAAGTGAGGTCTCATATTAAGGGCAAAAGAAAATCGGGACGAGTGGTTGTTAATTTTAGTTCGTCGCATAAGGCGAGGTTTTACTGTACGAATCGTCAGGGCTAGGTTATTTATTTTAAAAACATGCAGATACCCAATGTAGTTTTCAGTTAAAAATCCATATTTTCTTTTCATAAATTAATTTATTTGCTATTTTGTTTCAGATGGATGTAACTTCTGCTCGTTTTTCTGAAGACTGGATCCGATGACGTCATACTGGTGATCTTCTAAGCTGAAGAAACACTGTCCCGATGTATCTGAGTACATTAAAAATATAAAATAAACATTAAGCTTTAGATCATTATTTCTTATGCTGTGGTGAATGTTGAGGTAAATTTACAATCCTTCTCGGACATGCAAATTGGAATGTACCTGTTACCAATTTTTGCTAAGGATGAAAAATATGCCACTGTACGTCCCCCACATTGTTGTGGGAATTTGTTTAAATGTTCAATCAAAATTTTAGCAATACTGAAGGAATGTAAGAATAAAACTAGAAAACGTGTAGTCGACATGCGACAACATGTATCCGCCAAATCACAGAAGCATGGGTAAAGTAAGGCATTGAATGTTCGTGACATGGTATGACTCCAAATTTGTGGCATAAGAGTTGCCAATTAAACTCATTAATGTGCAATATCACAAAAAAAAACAGGTCTCCAGATGGATTGGATACAACATGCAAACTTTTAGGCCGAGACACCAATCCACGACTGAAAAGAAAGTGCATCAATGTATTCTGTTAAAATACGAATGGCGGGTGGCGCCCCCTGGTCTAAAACAAAGTTGACCAAGACGGATAAACATGCACATTTTCAGGCTGATACATCAATCCACTCCTGATATTTGAGCGATTTTCACCCAATGCATACGGACGGATGAATGCCACGCAAAAACGATTGCAGATGGCGCCTCCAGTCTAGAATACGAGATGCATATATCTAAGATTTAAAAACATGCACAATATCGGGCCAATACGGCACACCACTGCGAAAAGGACATCAATGTATTCTACGAAATCGGAAAGGTAGGTAGCGCTACCTATCTGGTCTATGAGATTACTCTGCAAGATGGATGGACATGCGAAATTTCAGACCAATATATTAAGCAACTCCTGAGATATGAGCAATTTTCACAAATAGCAAACGCACGGATGGACGCCACGCAAAGAAAATTGCAAATGTGGCCACCAGTCTTGAGTTATGATGGAGAGATCAAGATATATGCACATGCACAATACATTGAAACACTCCAGAGATATGGGCCGTTTTCACTAAGACACCAGACATAGTGCACGTAAAGAATTGTAGGTGGCGCCACCATTCGTTTAAAAAATTATGCCAGGTTTCGGAAAGATCGGTCTATGGGTCTTCGGGATAGAGGAGTTCTGGGGAGACGAACGTGGCGGCGGCGGCGTCCGGCTGAAAACATAGTATCCGCAAACCCTGTTTTTGCGGATGCAATAATAGTCAATAGTATAACCAGGAATAAGTAAAAATAGTTTCCTAAATAGTCTTATCGATTTAACCGCCATGACATTTTTGAAGTTCCATGGAGTTCCATAAAATAATCTCATTGGAAACGTGAAATTAGTTCACTGTGACCTATAACCCTTCTAGCCATCGGCCTCATAAGTACCTCCCAGAATAATTAAAAATTTGATACAAAAGCTCCAATATATAGGAACAACTTATGCATTGATTGCCATGATTCTTTCCATATATATATATATCAAATAGTGTTTCATCAATTCCTGAAGACTGGTGCCGCCATCTGTACTTTTTACGTATTTTATCTCTGTATTTGAGACCTTCAGATGAAGCAGTCTGGCCATTAACAGGGCACAACTCGTAACCATTAGACCAAGAAACTTCTAACTGTACTTCCAGGAAGGTAACCAAATGTTATACCTGAATACCTCTCTTGGTTGCAAATGGTTATGTAAAATTACGGATGTCCCAATGCTTCAGTAAAGTACTGAATGATTGAACTAATGCACTCATGCGATACATCAAATATGTCGGAAATATTAAAAAATAAAATGATTCAGGTTTCAATGAGTCTTTGTGGTCGTTTCATATGTCGACCATAAAGAGTAACATACTGATCACGATCACTGTTAGTTTTGTGTTTCTAGGTTGCGTCTGAATTGAGTAATCGTCCTTGTAAGTGGTTTCGGGTTTGCGAATATCACGCGTCTCATGTTTGGTCCCGATGGTAATTTACTGAGTTGTACTCTGTTCCGTCGTAGCCGCGAACCATTTGGGGTTTGTATTATGTAGAAGCGAGGTTATCATCAACCGTAGCGGGAGTCTACGTTTCAGTTTATTGATCTTTAACTGAAACATTGTCTCGGTTGGTGTGGCTTGAGATTCTGAACTCTTGGTAGCATATATGGTAATGCAAAATTATGAAAGTCCGAATACTTCAGTAAGTACTGAATGACTGAACATGTTTGGTCCCGATCGTGCCCCACCCCCTCCCCCCCCCCCCCCCCCACCCACTTTTTTCATCTAAAGTGATTTTTTTTTTAATTTTTATACAAAAATGTTGAGTTAAAACTGACAAGGACCTTAGTCTATATACATAAACTATAGACCTATACATACAAAGAGGGAGCAAGCAGGCTGTGCCGGTGCTTCCTTATCAAGACTGTAATACTAATAGTCACGGGGGATTAATCTAGGTGTCACTGGTCAGGCCGTGGCTGGCGAGACTGTGGTGCCGGGACCCTTGGTCCTGTCATGACATCCTGACACCATGTGAGTATGTCCTCGTAGAGGTTATATATGTTCAATGACCCGCTTGCTTGCTGGTCAGTCACAGTTTCTGCTTGATAGGAGGACAGTTCCACGGTCGTATTGTGTTTTGATGGCCATTGAATGGCAGCTTATTAGAAAGATTTCAGATTTCATTGCAAAAGCTTCAAATTCAACTAATGACCAAGCAGGTGTGTAAAATTATACAAGAGTAGCAGACGATTACTGTATTGAAGAAGATTTAAAAAAAAAAATCATAGTAAGAATCCGTTTTGGCTGAATCTATACATATAACAAAAGTAATTATATTAAAAGTTTTTGATAAAATGTATAAAATAACTGATTTTTTGTTCATATGGTGGGACTTTATTTCCTGTGACTTTATTTCCTTTGATGCTCTCTGGTCGCCGAATAAGTATAAAGTTGTGATGGGGTGTACGTTTCATGCATAATTAAATCACTGCTACAGCCAACAGCCTTGACATCCAGTACATGAAGAATTTAACTTTGAACAGTAGTTTTCTTGGTTAGGTATATAAAAGAAAGACAGCGTCACCCAGAATATGTAAAAAGTGATCTTATAACATAAATTCAAATTAAGTGAGTTTGTTCGCCGATGTATAGTTAAATGTATAGTTAAAAGCTTATTTATATCACATAGGAACAAGCTAATTCAACTACAGTCTTTAAATCCTTTGGTTTGACTTTTAGGATCTTTACTCAAAATGATAGGAATCCCCGCGATTTTGGTGGATCTTTTTTAAAGTGGTAGGGTAAATCTTAATTAACCATGCAAATGTGGATGGGTATTGTAAAGGGCAGGGTGTGGGTAAGCTAATATCCCTTCATTTATGGTAAAGTATTTTTAGAAACTATGTTATTTCAACAGATGAAGTAACAGTACCGTTGCCTCCCTGGGAGGGGGGGGGGAGCTGCCCCTTCTGAGACCTGCCCCCCACACACACACACACTCTTAAAAAATCGTTCCGCCGCCTCTGGTCAACAGTGCTAGATCTATGTCCTGTCTAGATTCTTTCTGTAATGTGTTTTTTACTGTTTGCAACTGTCTCTCAATAAATCCATTACTTCTTGGATAATGAGGACTTGAAGTGGTGTGCATGAAGCACCACTCACTGGCAGACTTCTTAAACTGATGACTGTCAATTCAGGACCATTGTCAGGAAAAACGTGTTCACTGAATATTTGTTTCTGGGCATTTATAACTTGTCCACTATTCGGCATTGCTCCCATTCGTCGAACGATAGGAAATTTCGTGAAGCAGTCTGCCAGCAAATACTCAGTGTTGTAATAATGGAACAAGTCAGCACCAAGATTTGCCCACGGTCCTTTCGGTATATCATGTGACAGAAGGGGTTCCGATTTTTGTGACTTGGCGTACTTTTGACACACAGAACATGATTTTATCATGTCCTCTATATCCTGGTTGATTCCAGGCCAGTGTACGTGGTTCTTGGCAAACAACTAGGTTTTACGGATAACAAGGTGCAAAGCATGTAACTGTAACAGAATGTCAGATCTCATAACTGGAGGAATCACGATTCTTTCACCTTTTATCAGGATTCCATCAACAACTGATATTTCATACCGGTATGACCCAAAGGAACGTAAATGCTTCGACATGTCTCAGATTCTTTCTGGCCATCCGTGGAGAACAACAGCGCATAAATCTGACAGGGTTTTGTCCTTTGACGTGTTTTCCCGGAACTGTTCAAGGGGAGAACTGAAGGTGCGCTACCCTTTGTCTAGTTTGATCTCTTCACAGTTTTGCTCGGTAATATCGATAGACCATCTGCTATTAACATTTCTGGCCCAGGGCGGTGCTTAATGGTCAAACCGTAGCCCTGCAACTGTTGAAGTAACCTCTGCAACCTGGCTGGTGCAGCGTTCAGCTTCTTTAATTGTATCATTTCTATTTATGGTCCGTTTCGACGTTAGAGTGCTTGCCATACACGAAGTTGTGGAATTTCTTAACACCGAATACAACGGCAAGCGCTTCCTTCGCGATGTTTGCATATCTTTGTTCAGCACTTTGGAGGCTTTTAGAAACAAACGCACCAGGTCTGCCCTGCTGTAGACGAGGCGTCACCCTGAATGGTTGTCTCTAAGTTCGGGTTGAAATAGGGTAATGTTGTTCATTCGCATATCATGCGCTTGATTTCGTCAAAGACAGAAATTTAATTATTTTGATTCATACATACATGATGCATACTGGCATACAGGTAATACAAGCCAAAAAATGTTTTATTTATCAAGTTTTACATTTTTTTGAATTTTTCCAAAGGTTATCTTGTGCCACAAAAGTTAGTAGGATTCTTTTATTCCATTAATTATTTCATGTCATGTACCAGTCCTACTTATTTTCACTTGTTAAGCTGACTATGTTTGGCATGAATAAAATTTTGTCATGATGAAATTAGATTTACGCTAATGAGTCGGCTGAACTGAGGTGAGTTTTCCTTGATTTAATCTGATGTATGTGCAGTCCGGCCTAAACCCCGATCAGGATCTGAATTTAATTATTTTGATTCATACATACATGATGCATACTGGCATACAGGTAATACAAGCCAGACTTTTTTTTTATTTATCAAGTTTAACATATTTTGAATCAGTAGTATTCTTTTATTCCATTAATTAATTCCTGTCATGTACCAGTCCCACTTATATTCACTTGTTAAGCTATGTTTGGCATGGATTAAATTTTGTCATGGTGAAATTAGATTTACGTTAATGAGTCTGCTGAACTGAGGTGAGTTTTTCCTTGATTTAATCTGAAGTATGTGCAGTCCGGCCTAAACCCTGATCGGGATCTGGTCCAGCCCAAATCCTGATTCAGACTGTGATTTGACATAATACTAAGTAACACCTGCTGCTGAATATATTTTTTCCCCGGTCTGAGCTTACTTTTGATGCCCCCGGTTTCAACGTTTGCAACATTGGCCTACCTATAGCATTTGATCCGTTCATAGAATATGCCGCCCCTCTTGACATCATTCCAAAACTGAACAACATATGCAAAAATATATGGTCCAATTTCTTCGTTATAAACATGTAGTTGACAACACAGCCTAGAAAATAGTCCTAACAAATAATTCATTTAACATTTTTCGCCCGTACATGCATTAAAGAACAATTTCCTGTTTACTATTTTAATTAAAATAAAAACTCTCTGATATAATTCAAACATGCAGGTATGATTACCGATTTCAGTGAATTTGGACGCTTATAGCTGGTTTTGGCATTGACAAACAAGGAGAAACGCACGCTTACAAGACAAGAAGTAGTGCGTAATTATTATACACTAGCTGTAACCGTGTAAAATCCACGGCTCTATATGATAAATATATTTTTAATGAGCTATTAAGGACTAAACGACGTATGTTCTTATTCTAAGTTTTTCGCAAGAACTTTTGTAATGTGTTTCACTTAGATGACATAAAGATTACTTATGCTAGAATTCTACAAGAAACCCCCTCCCCCAATTATCGACAAAGAATGGCAAATTATTTTATTCCAGAAACCACACAAAAAGATAAGAGACGTGAGGCATACACAGGGTGTACGAAATTTTAAGTGGTACCTTTTTTCCCGATGAACAACATGGGTCCGACAGCCCCATTGCTGTGGAAATATCGTAGATATAACGATTGTATAAAGAAGCATTCTACCGTGAAATTATATGCAATACAGCAGAGTAAAAACTTATGAAAGATACTTGGTATAAATTGAAGCGCAGACGACATCATGAAACACGATGTTTATTCAGTGTAGTCAGTTGAAGGTTGTCTCAGGCATGTAAACAGACGCATGCGTTATGCGTAAACGATTCCGTTCCTGTGGGACGCAGATCGATACGACGCATACTCTTCAAGAGCACCCGCAGGGACGAAGCTCAATCAGACGCGCTTCATTGCTCTTGCCTAGAGTGCCCTCAGAGACGTGGCCCAGTTCGACGCGGTTCAGTGCTTATGGTTGTGAAAACGTACCCCGAGGCGCTTCGGGCAGGCTAATGGAAATGGGGATCAATGGGGAATAGAGGTGATCCGCTTTACCGCATATTGCCCGGCTCCGGCCGGACATGTCTTAACAGCCAGGTGAGCTCGAAATGCAAGAAAATCACTAGAAAAGCGTGACATGCGCGGGGGATCTTGAAGCAAAGAAGAAATACGGGCACCTAATTGGGAAATATTAAAAAAATTTAATTATACAGCTTAATAGGAAATAATCCTGCAAAAGAAAACAACTTGTCCTAGAAGAAGACACCGACACTTGTGCCGAATTTGGAGAGTCAAATTAGAGCCGAAGCAGGTAAACCATTGTCTAGTAAAAACCAACTGCGTATTAATTATATAGATAAGAAGCGGCGAGTGCTGACCAATGCAGTGTTTTATATGTTTGTAGTATTTGGCTACGTCACAAAACGAATATAGTTTTAAAACAAGCTTATGAATATATTCTAATAACATATCTTATTTTATGCTAAATATTCAATATTCGGTAATCTGGGTTTCATCATTCCGGGATGATATCAGTATAGCATGTGTTGCTGCTAGTTATTTCGTGTCTACAGTGTTCATGTATGATTGTGTGTGGGGGATGCCCGCTGTTAATTGGATTAGGGTGAATGGCAGTTCGAATGTTTGCTCAAAGTGAACAGAGTTATCGTTGCTAATCAATCACTTCACACCTGACGAGTGTCCCGGCTCGAAGGCCCATGACCTAATTACTGATGATAAGCCCCTCACAGCAGTAAGCTCCGCGTACTTATGTTTGACAGTTCTTGTCATATCGTGTTAAAATGTCGTATTTTTTACCATGACAAACTATTTAATTTTCAATTTTGTTTTTCGAAACCAATTCAGATCAGAATATATAATGAAAATATTCGACTGTCACTTGCGCTGATACGCTCGTTTCCCATTGAAAACGAAATTACTCTTCCCAAATAGTTCTTGGCAATTTTCTGAAAACAACAATTCAACTGACTGCACGGTCTTCGGCGCGATATTTCTCAAAAACCACCAAATGTAGAGTTTTCAACTTTTGCATTTAGGTATGTTGACATGTAATCTAAAAGAAGAGTTTTTCTTTTTCGATATCTGTTTTTGGTTAAGCAGGTATACACCATTTTAAATAAATATGCATTGATTCAATCATATATTTTTAATTGGAAATTCAATAGGAAAAAAAGACTTTAAATATATAATAAAAAAAGCCTGAAGCTATATGTATGTACTTCCATTTTATACTATGTTTACATACATACTATTTGTCAAATTTGATATATAAATATATTTCGTTTAAAAAAATATAAAATAAATGATTTAAAGTTTAAAATCTTCAAAGCAAAATCTGAGACAATGTTCATATATATCTCATCTAACAGAGGATATTCTAAGAATTCCAAATATTGATACATCATTGTGGCTAACATTCATTTTAATATGGATTTTGAAGCTAAATTAAGCCAAGGTTGTTTAACGATCATAAGACCTTAATGGTTACCCAACAATTGCCAGTTTACAGTTATGACACGCGCATTTCTCAGATTTTACTGGAAAAGTTTGTGGAAATAATTATTTAAAAGAATTAAATAAAAATGTACACTCAATCTTATACCATACATTTAACAAATTTAATAAAAATTTATCAGATAGAAATTATCGAGTAACAAACTAAGATTAAAGACAGACGGATATATAACAGTCAGTTTTAAGCTCAGCTGACTTTCAGTCATGCTGTGCTATAGCGATGGGTCTTTATCCGTCGTCCTTCCGTCTGGCCGGCCGGCCGTCCGTCCGTTAGCATGGCACAAATCGTAACCATTAGGGCTAGGATCATGAACCTTATGCAGTCATAGAGGTTCTAAAAAGATTGCAAACCTGTAATTAGGTCACTGGACCTTTATTCTCCGAGTTACAGGGTGTGTTTGCAACCCCCACAAGTAATCTTGTAGCCAAAATTTCCATCCCAAAATTTCCATCTTTAACATACAGCTCACCTACCAACAGGGGAAGAACCATAATTATTTTGAGGTCACAAGCTCAAAGGTCGAGATCACAGGATCCACGTCTTTGAAAAGTTTGTGGATGCATTTTAAGCCAACCCTTTCATCCCATAACCTTTGATCTTTCACATATGGCTCACTACCAAGTGGGAGTAGAATCCTATAGATTTTGAGGTTACAAGGTCAAGGTCACAGGATCCACTTTGTTAAAAAGGTTATGGACACATTTCAGGCTAGACTTTTCATTCCAAACCTTCCAGCTTTTATTTCACGCGTCTCAGCCAACAGGGGAATAGGCCTGTTGATTTTGAGGTCATAGGTCAAGTTCACAGCACCCACTTCTTGCGTGGAGTCATTTTAAGGCAAAAATTACAACCTATACCTTCCATCTGTTATATATGGCTTACCCTATTGATGTTATGTTCAAAAGGTCAGAGGTCAAGGTCACAATACTAACTTGTTCCAAATGCTTGTGAACATAGTTCAAGCCAAACTGCCAAAATATTTCTTGTATATAAAACCATTGTACTCAAACTGGTACATCTCACTGTGTGGCCGTAATTGTGAGCGACACTTGTGATATATGACTCCCTTTTATATAAGCCCATTGATTGATAAGAACAGCATAAGTGCATAACAAAAACACATTGTTGCCGGAGGTATTACTAAATGCTTCGGCCAGGCATTAAGACTATGAGAGTAATGTATTAAGGTTTACCTACTGATTTATAAGATGATGGGAACATTTTGCAGTTTATTTTATGGAATCATAGCAATAAACTTAATCTCCTAGTTATCTAAATATTTTTATACAAGTCATCTGATATACCATCAAATGTTTGTTCTGATAGTATGTGGGTCTGTACCTGGATTAAAGATGGTTTTATTTGTTTTCTTTCAGGTCCTGCAGTTTACCCACCCCGCTGACCCAACTAAAAGCAAGGTGATGATTAATTGGACTTATACTTTTTACATTTGCATGTCCATAAATCTGATATGAGGGCTCTCCAATCAGATCATGCCTTTTGAATTGTTTTGGACATTCATTACTGTAATGTTCTTTGAAGCATTTGCCACAGGTGTGGTCTCTTATTGGATGATGTGTGATATCAAATGTCAGACTTGTCAGAAATCCATTATGTCTGCCAGGTAGCCACCTTAGAAATCCTTTTGTAAGTGCAGTTTCTGTGATTTTTTTAATGTTTGGTCTCTTTTGTGGATGTTTGTTGTCGGATTTCAGACCTGTCAGAAATCCAATATGGCCACCAGATAGCCATCTTAAAATTCCTTTTGAACATATTATCTCAAGAACTGTAAAAGTGAATGCAGTAGGACGTATTTTAATGTAATCTTGCAAAGGATTTCTTTAAAAAATATGATCATCATTTATGAAAGTTCAGTACAGTAATTTGTATTGAATAAAAATGCATTCATTAGCACCCATTTCTAAAAAATTCTCGCATGGATTTCCATGATTTTTTGCTATATATGTTGATCTTATAATTGGCCTGTGTGGTGTTCCTTTTGGGACTGACAGGTGTCAAGCAAGCTATGGGATTAGTTCCTGATAGCTCAACAACCATACATTTGCCTCAGACCATCAAGTCACTGTGTTTCAACCATACATATGTGATATATATTTCTGTCATCGTAGAAAGTTTTAACAAAACAGGCGAATAGGTTTTTCAAAAATTTGAGTGGAAGTTGTGAATCTCAGCCCATGATGTCGCAGGTCATGCTTGGCAGCTAAGCGTCATGACCCATGGGTCACTTGTTTATTAAGTAGCAATTAATCTTTGGTTAATAACGGTTAAGACGACGCTCGTATAACCCACGCGAATCCGCCCCTCGGGGAATTTTTTACGTAAATTATCTCACACACGGGACCTTATGCCAGCGCCAGCGATTAGTTATAATAACTGTTTGTGAAATCCATGTAAAATAAACCGGATTATATAAAAGCTGACCTCCGCGTACCGCTGCCAGGAAGCATAAACCACATTGAGACTTGTTCATAACTGTAGTTAAGATGGCTCCATAAAGAGACATAAAAATGCAAATATCTCATTTTCATAAGCAAGGAATACAATTGTGATATCCAAACTATCAAAAAATGATTCATTCCTTAAAAATAAAGCATTTACTAAAACACACGCCATAATTATCTCTTGTCTCACTAGTCTTGCTTTCTTAATGAACGCACCAAACATTTTTTCATGTGTTTATTCATCGCCTTAAAATACCAATTTTTGATAGGAGTTTTTTTTTTCACTTGACCGATAGTTGATCTTAGATCAAAAGATGACTTCATTAAAAAATGATGATGCCTGTATCTCAGTATGCCAGCAAGGCTAATTACTCTGAGTACCTGATTATATTTCTGGGGAATTAAAGTTTCAATAAAAATCTATTTGCACCAAACCAAAAATATCAACACTCATGTAATATTTTTCAGTTTATACGGAGAAGTTACAAATCAGTGCTTTCCATTTGCTTTATCAATTATTCAGTGCTTTATTAATTATTATTTCATAAAGGTAAAAAGGTAATGCGATGTCAGTCTCATCCGACTTAATTTACTCTTTGTCTTCTTGGTCTGTTTTACCTGTGCATTCTTGGTTTTTTTTCTGGGCTAACTGGGCAGCATACAACCAGCAGCCACACACTGCCGCTCATGTTTGACCATTACCCATCCACTCTTTGGGGAAGAGATTGCTCCCTTGCGGTCAAGAATTTGGCCAGAAATCTTAGCAGGGAAAACGTTCAGATCATGACTCAACCTTACGGTCACAGATTTAATGCTCTAGCCATTACGCACCACGCTCTACATGCCAAGAGTCGCCTGCTGAGAGATACCCTTTAAGTGTCTTGTGATAGGTCATTACCATATTCATCGTCAGTGTGTAGACATTAAAGGAAACTAAACAACAACCTGTAGAATTTCCCTTGGAGATGATATTGGTGTTGACCAGTTAAGAGATTCTACTACAGACTGACACCAGTGTCTTGTATGCAAAGAATTTACGGCGCATATATATGGCGGATTTTTATGAACAAAGTATGCTAAAAAGCTCAAAATGTAAGGGTTCGGACATATTGCAGCTTTTCTCAGTCCCACCAGGAGCATACAACCCAGCAGCCATAATATGTGCTAGAACATTAATTTGTCGTTCTACATTTACCTGCTGCCCGTTACCAGTAAACCATTCACTCCTTGGTGTGGAGGGCTTACCCTTTGATTTTCAATAGAAACTTACAAATTTTGAGCTCCAGCTCAAGAAAAAAACAATTTTGATAAGATTTCCTTTGTTAAGTAGTGCTTTTGCCTATAAATAAAACAATTCTGTTATTATCATGCTTTTTTCTTGATCATATGATATTTTTGTCGAAACATAAAAAAAAGTTTAAAAAAAAAATTGCCTTCGCGCACTGATTTCTGAAAACAGTGCCTAAGAACCCAACCTTTACTTTGCCTTATCTGTATCGGCTAAAATATCAATGAATAGATAACAATAATCTTTCAGGACCGTAAGTTTTAACGTTAAACTTGGGTGACAAAATATGTCTTGTGTCACCCTTCGGACCTGCAACTTTTCATAGATTAAATGACTGGTTCATTTTGTTCTAGATATACCTGAAAGCAACAGAAAGAGAAAAATGGACTGTCTATCTCTCTGAATTTAATATTTGAAAATATATTTCGAAAGTACTTGCAAACTTGCCCATACGTTGTACTCTTGTAAAATGTTTGACCGGCACAGGCAAGACCTCAACTAATAATCATTTTTCTATTATTCATCAAAACAAACTTTACCCATTTATATAAAAGAAAGACAAACGTAAACACTCAAATGTAATAAGTAGCACTTAATCATGTAAATATTTATGTGAGGTAAACCCATACCCCGATATAATTTTAATCAATCTGCTGAATATCAAGTTGATTTTACTCGCTCGAGCTTATTTTGAATATCCAGTAGCTTGAATAACTCTTCCCTGTGTGCGATTACTATATTTATAAATGCAGATTATTAGCTTTTCGGAAATTTGATCTCTGCCTTATACGTCTTAATCGATATATTATAAAACGCTTTATGTTTTCTTATTGTTACGGAACCTAATATAAACAGATCACGTATGCGTGATAAACACAAATTTTGTAATGGAGATAAAAAAATCAGATTCTGTAACACTAGGCAACGTGAAATGTCTAGAGGAATGAATAAAGAAGTCAGTGTTTTTTTGTTAAAAAATAACTAAAATTTATTCTTAAAACAACCCTAACATTACAACACACTAAATCAATACAATTAAAATACACAAAGTGCACAGTACCTAGATACCACCGCCGTCATAATGATAAGTTCTTTAAATATATACTCTCGGAGAATGAAAGTCCGGTATAAAGCTCTTGTCACAATCCAGAAAGGAAACTGAAGTCCAAATGCATAAAATCCAGGAGAAAGTCATAATCACTCCATTTTAACATAGAAACAAACTGGGTTCTGTGACAGTTCATCTTTAGAAACTGCCCTGGGAAACAATCATGAAATATCAAGGTCCTTATGCTGTTCCGCGATATGTTCTGACCTTGAGAATGCTGCATCCTGTACGGGCGAGTCATTAGACGAGTCACTGGTGACTCCCGGAGTGTTATTATCTGGACCATTATCCTCATGTGTGTATTTCTTGGCCATAGATCTAGTTACAGCACATTCAGGATACAAACCAGGAATTTCCTGACTTTCCGGATCAGTGTCCTGATCAAGTGACGGCTTTTCTGTCACTATTGGTACAGGCTGTACTTTGTCACCTGCAACATCATTGCCTGGTAGCAACTAAATTCCCTTAAAGGGTAAAGTAGTTCTTATGCCCACAGTAATATTCGGAGAAATCAAATCTGACTTTAAATGGATACTGTGAAGCGGAACTGAAGTGTGCCTGTCTGAACACACACCATTAACAAGTGCATGTGCACCAGTAAAGGACCTATTAGAAAATGGCAAAGTGTTTGCTAACATGAGAGTCTGGCCTGAACCAGTGTCCAAAAAATTCTAATAGGGGTAGAATCTGAAAAATCACTTGACAGTGATACAAACTCATCATGTATGAATGGCTCAAAAACTCCATTTTAGAGTCAGGAGAGGAATCTACTACCTCAGCTTCATCAGACAAAGAACTGACATTGACAGTTTCAGTCATAAACTCTGTTTCAGAGTCATTTAAAGAATATACATCCTTTTTATTACTCCTCATGGGGGTCAACAGAGGAATTTTCCTCAGCAGAAACAATTTTCTGTTTGTCATAAGAGGATCTGGCCTCATTTGAAATACTATCGCAAGAGTCATAAAAGGACTTAGCCTTATCCAGAGAATACTCTTCGCAGGAGTCTTGAAAGGACCTAGCCTTATTTATTTCCTCGCAGGAATCAACTGAGGTTTTTACTCGCAAGCTACGGATTCTTCTTTGGATCCAGACGGTACTTGGGCCCCCGTAGCATCAAACTCTTGATTGGAGTCAATAAAGGAGTTATACCCCTTATTTACATGAAAAGAGCCTGGCTCTTGTACTATGGTAAGCGTAGATTTTGAAACAAAACCAGAAGGTTTGCTATTTGGTTTATTCGTAAGTTTCCAGGAGTCAGATATTAGATGACCTTCCTTCTTGCAGTAATTACAGATTTTCTTTAGAAATGACTGGTCTTTGTTGGACTTAGGCGTGGACTGAGGTTTAGCAATGGACTTTATTGAACTATCAGGACTACTAGTACTGGGTGACTGCGCTTTAAACTTCAACTGTGAGTTGGGGCAGCACTTAGACTACGTTCTACGTTAGGTCTTTCTAACTCCAGTCGTTTTAACTCAATTTCTTTTTCTTTTTCTAGTCTTTCTCTTTCTTCTCCCTGTTTTCTTTTTCTAATTCTAACTGTTTTAACGCTAGCTCATGTTGCCTTTCCAACTTTTTCAATTTTAATTGCAAAGCAAAGCTGTCATTTATTGATGTTTCAACTTCGGTCTCTTCAATAAAACCTTTGCTAAATAGATCTTGCATGAATTTAGCAATGATATCAGGCTTTCTCAAAGCTCTTTTCACACTAGCCCTAAGTGTTATCCGAAACGCAACAACTGTTCTTTTGACAACTGTTCAAGTTGATCAGGGTCGGGATCGTCAACAAATGTCTCAGGTTTTAAATCTGCCATGTTAAGATCTTCAAAACAATAACAAAAAAACATTGAGATAAATCCTGTAAACAATGTACTGTAAAAAATATGTAATCTTGTAAACAATGTATGATAAATCAATGTGCAGGTCACGGCCTTATAATTTGTCAAAACTATTAGGCATCCCGGACGAGCCCCCAATTTAATGTTAAGGAGCCTATTATAAACAGATCACGTATGCGTGATGAACACAAATTTTGTAATGGAGATAAAAAAACCAGATTCTGTAACACTAGGCAGCGTGAAATGTCTAGGGGAATGAATAAAGAAGTCCGTGGTTTTTGTTAATAAATAACTATAATTTATTCTTAAAACAACCCTAACATTACAAAACACTAAATCAATACAATTGTACAGTAAAATACACAAAATACACAGTACCTGGATACCACCACCATCACAACGATAAGTTCTTTAAATGTATACTCTCGGAGAATGACAGTCCAGTATGAAGCTCTTGTCACAATCCAGAAAGTAAACTGAAGTCCAAATGCATAAAATCCAGGAGAAAGTCTGAAGAAAATCTATAATTGCCGCACTCGTCGGATAAGGTCCCAGAAACTGACACACGCTTCTGCGTCCGCTGGAAATTTTCTCTGCTGCTCTCGGCTCTAAAACACTTTGTATACTCTTCACCAAAAGCCGAGAAAACACGCGTTACAGGAAACATCTAGAAGAACGTCGCTGTTTCTACACACCATGGTGTACACGTGAGCTCGCCCCAAGCTAGCATGACAACAAGAGTTCAACCAGTACGGAGTAAACTGCGAATGTAACAAACGGCCCGGCGAGGGGTCACAACACGAGTTACGCCCGTGTCACACAATAAAAAGAGCACCTGTAACATTATACATTAATGCACCACTGGTAAAACACTGTTGATCGATGAAAAAATATTCATAAATCGATGCAGTGGGCATATCTAATTTTCTTTATATCATATACGTTCAGCAATGTGTTTCCCTATAAAAATTCAAACGGATATATACAGCCCTAATCCTAGTCCGCTTTACATGTTATTTATGATGAGCCAATACGTTTTCAGGGCTTACTTGGCAATCATAAAAAGACCGTGCATATACAAGCACTGTATACTTTGTTTAACTGAACGGCAATCTATTTATTAATAGCGTAAGGCGATTTTTGTAATTTTACCGTATCTCCTCTGATACCACCGTACGGATTGCTGTTAATTTCGACATGCATATTCACTTGGTTTGTCCGAAGAGATTCCACCCACCTTTATTTGCAATATTTGCGTATTATGTGCATAATAAATAAATCTAATATTTGCAACCCTGCGGGCGCCTCTTTTCTTTGTGTCTTCGGGCCCAGTAACACAATGGTCATAGAGTGTGTGATGGCGGGACAGATTTTTACTCCGGGGGCCCCATCTTGGGTTTTCTAACATTTCACGGTGACCGGCCCGAAATAACCCTATTTGCTGATCCTTTCACAAAAGGCAACCTCCGCGCAGCGAAAAGGTCTATTGTGCAAAAGGGGACCTCGCGTGAAGAGAATGCTTAAAAGGGGGATCTTTTAAAGAATGAAAATTTTCCGAACGGTAGTGAATTCTGGGCAGCGTGTAAAACCCGGACCCCACGGTCCCCGGACCCTAAAAACCAATTTCCTCATTTCCATTATTTATACAGATAAAAACACCACTATTGCTGATGTAAGAACAGAGCAAAGTCCCTAAATGTTGCAGCTTTGTAAATGACCAATTCACTGAAAGATTTAAGTTTACAAAAATATTTCGATGAAGACGGACCTCATTTACTTGACTTTGCTGACTGTACCATTTTGACGGACCCGAGTAACCAGCGCCAATATTTTTATTTATGACTAAAAGAGTGGACAAAAGCAGCACTCATGTCACCCATTAAATATAAATGATTTTATTTATCATATCAACCTCTTAAAAAATTCTCCGGCCAATCTCTTGGCTTTAATTAGAGTTTTGTGCATAACACCATGCATATAATGGATCTATATATTTATAGCGAAACGCGATTTGTGTGATTTGCAGTATCTCCTTTGACATCACGGATTGCCGTGACTTTCGACATACATATGCTCCGCGTTTGTCCGAACACATTCCACCGTTCGTAAAGGAACGTATTCGTCCAAGTCATCCAGACTCCGACACAAGGTCAACTCAAAGACAGAACACTTATACCAAATGTTGGATTCAAAAAGATCTTATGACGGTAACATTGTGCAACCAAGACATTCAACTATGACAGACTATTTGGCATCAGAACTAAATGCTCGCCCCAAACCGTGCGTAGCACGGGTAATTGCTAGTACAATTTAATCCAGTTAAAATCGATCAAGATGTTTTCCCCAACATAAAGCTAAGTCAAATTGAAGAAAAGCTCAATATCAAATTCGATATATTTAATTATTCATGTTCACCAGCAAAGATCAAAACCTAAAAAGCTGAATCAAAGCTGAAACATATCACGTGGACGGCGGAAGTCAAGGTTGAGAAGTAATTTGAATAGAATGTTGATGTCTGCATCCTTTGTGGCTATATCAAACTTATTCTTCTAATAATACAAACGGATACGGACATTGTATAGACACGCTTTTAGGCCCATTTTTTTCAGCTTTTGTTTTTAATTCAGCTGGCGGTTTATTTAATTGTATATGGCCGTCATAAATGAAAATAATACCAATGACATCTTAAATGAAAAAAAAAATGCAAAAGACATAAGGTCATAACGGGTAGAAGGTATATTTCTCTGATAAAAAGTAAAAACGGTGGTTTCGGGAGGGGGGTGCCCCCCCCCCCCCTGCATCCGCCACAGCCAGGAGCTCCACTTAAGTTGAAGTGACACAATGATAGCATACTTGAACCTCCACTAAATTCACGATGTCACAATGATAGCCTATCGGTACCTCCACTTTAGTCAAGGTGTCACAATGATAGCAAAACAGTAGCGTATCAAAACCTCTACTGAAGTTACGGTGTCAAAATGATAGCATACCGGAAGCTCCAATTAAGTTGAAGTGACACAATGATAGTATACTTGAACCTCCACTAAATTCACGATGTCACAATGATAGCCTATCGGTACCTCCACTTTAGTCAAGGTGTCACAATGATAGCAAATGGTAGCGTATCAAAACCTCTACTGAAGTTACGGTGTCACACAGATAGCATATGGAATCCTTTATAGAAGTTCGGTGTCACAATGACAGCAGATGATAGCAGATCGAAACCTCCACCAAAGTTTCAGTGTCACAATGATAGCATGTCGAATCCGCCACCTAATTCACGGTGTCACAAAGATAATATATCGGAACCTCCACCAAACTTACGGTGTTACAATGGTAACTTTGGTGTCATAATGAAAGCATATGTGTACTCGGTGTCAGTTTATCGAAATGATATACCTCCACGATGACACTTGCAGAAATAACAAACGTTCGCTCTGTCTTCCTTTAAAAACATTAGAACAGAACTTAGGATAGCTTAATTCGCTAAAGCAATGTTGGTATTAGCATTCTTGAATGTTTAGATCACATCCAGGTTGATGCGGCCGTGAAATGGGATGTCCCTCTACCAGAACGTAGGACATTCAAAAATGTTGAACCCGATTAACAATGGATACGAGGTACCTCTTCTTCTCTCTACTGGTGAATTTTCATTTATTATTGGAGGAATACGCAAGGACGCAAGTGCCGGTTTCCTGAATTGTTACAGACACGCCAAGTTTACACGTGATTTGGATAACATAATGTCATATTGGATTCTGATTATAGCGAAAAACCTTCAAACAACCATAGTATCGTTTACCAGCCTGCCAGTGTGCCAGTGATTGTTTTGTGATGCAGTTGTTACATGCAGTAGTTTATTAAACAAAATGCAACAACATGTTAATATCTCACACATGAGGATAACAGATTCCAAATGACATTAAAGTAGTTCCTAACATTTTAACTGGGTTATTTTTCAGTATTATGCATTAACCTTTTTTAAATAGGTAACAGTCCAGTCACATACACTCTGATAAAACGACACATTCTCATTTGGAATATCTTTCAACATTCCATCTATAAAAGGTCATTGTAAAGTGCCTGTGTAAAAAAAAAAAAAAAACTTGTTGATTATATTTGGCGCACGTGTTTCAACTAAAAAAAATGACATTAATGATGATCAACTATCCTGTAGACTACCTTGGCCATTAAAACACCCACTTTAAGCCACTTTATCAGTTTGTTTGTTCAGAGGACACTCTGCCCTAGAGCAGGCTTCTCACTTCGTCAGACGGTCTTGCATAGATCAGGCTATCGCTTTCAGCATGGCAGTGGTTCTTCTACAATGGCTGGACTGGCTGATTTTTGCAGCTACATTGGTCATTTCATTAGGTATAGGGCTGTATTTTGCAATGGCAGGCGACAGGCAGAAGACAACCAAAGAATACTTGATGGGCAATAGACAGCTTAAGGTGAGAGCACGGACACAACTACACAAGTAAAGTTTATTGTAACTGCAAAGAGAAGACATGCCTTTAAAATTAGTTTAGAGCCTCATCACAACATATAACGACAAACAGTAACAAGCACTCAGTTAACAGTGTTTTATACTTCAATAATTCACTACGTAAAAAGTAGGCTAATCAGTGTTTCAACCATTCTCGACATCAGGATACACAAGGGAATGCGTCTGTTATATACGACATATAACTTATTGTTTTAAATTGATGATGAATCACGTTTGCAATTGTTGTACAAATAATTGTGAAATATCGATTTTTGTATATGTCATTTCCCGCAGGTTATTCCCGTGTCTATGTCCCTGTTCATGACCTACATATCGGCCGTTTTTATCCTTGGTACGACAGCTGAGATGTACACTAATGGTGTACAGTATATCGTCCAGACAATAGGCACCGTGCTGGGACTGTTCATAACGTCCGTCATTCTGGTGCCGGTCTTCTACCCGCTCAAACTTACCAGTTCCTTCGAGGTTTGTTTTATGGCCACAAAAAAACAACTGACTGTTATAAAAAGGTGGTGAAGCAAGATACTTCTTTAAATTATCAGTCTAGAAAACAATACTTGGCATTTTGCAAGATCAAGAAAAATGAATTCAATTCTGTTCTATATATATATTAACATTTCGTCCATTTTCCACATGTTTAAGAATTATATTAAGGAATCGAGACTAGATCGCAAATTAGAAACATTTCCGCGAGAACCTTGTCCTAATTTGCCGTTTAAAAGATCCACTAAAACTGAAGGGACGAATCCTTAGAACAATAGTTCTCTTGATCTTGTTTGGCTTCAGCTCTGTTGTTGTGACCAGAACTAGAACACAGGCTGACCCTTTTGTGTCAAAGCGAAGATACGTTTAAATCATTCAAAGTTAAAACAAGACAAATAATTGTAAGTTAATCCCGGATATGGTTTGTTTATACAAGCAACTAAATGTATCAACACGTTGTTACATGTGTATATGGTAAAATATTTAACTGGTACAATATCAATCTTGAAGTTAATGAATTTCAGTATGTTTAGGTATTGATTTTCAGTATGTGGAGCTGCGTTTCCGGTCAAGGCCTTTGCGACTTCTGTGTGTACTGACACTTATTCTAAACCAGGTACATGTATTTGTCACATGGACTGATATTTTTAAACGGAGGCACGAAATAAATTCAAGAATGTCAGGGCCCAGTCACACAAGGGGTACGACCAGTTACGACTTCAGTTACGTACTGCAATCGTGAGATGTCACGGACAATCGTGCGACGGTCGGATGACAAGTCACTGGTAATCGTTGGTAGTCACGAACGATCGTCGCAGGAATATCGGTCCCAGCAGGGTTTTCACAGGACACAAGAATGATTCGCGAAGGATGCGAATGTCGAAAAAATAGCAAAGCCCAACATTCGTATCTTAGGCTACAACATTACGCCAAACATACGCGGGGGATGCGTCGTCAATTTTTCGCGGGAGTCGCTTAAGGTTCGGTGGGAATTTAAAAAAAAGTTTAAAATTTCTTGCGAACGTTTCCAGCATCCTTGGTCGTGATTTGCTCGTGATTTGCTCTCGAAAATGTCTAAAAACCCTCGTCATATGCGCATGACCTACTCACAACGTGCCTGATGTTCACAAAACCTTCGTGAAACCGTAAACAGATTCAGATTTGGAGAATGTCTCGCACATGTCTTGCGAAAGTAGCGAAGTTCTTCCGATCATTTCTCGACCTATTAAGGACCAGTTTGCTCACTTCATGTAACAGGTGACTTCGACAGAGAAACAAACTCGAGCACTTCGCGTAGATCGCAAGATAACCGCGCTACATATGTATGAATGTTGCATGAATATGGCACGAAGTTCATTATTTGCTTCTTCTTTACATCATCCATGTTCAGGACAGAACTTGCTGGTCCACCTCCTGCCCGATAGGCAAGAATTGATGCTGGCAATGCACTGCAATGCATTTCAGGACGTTTATATACTGTCCAAGTGTCAGTCGGATTGCCTGTCGCAAGATTATCGCGCGACATATGTACGAATGTCGCATGAATGCACACACGTTTTTAGAACTAAAGCCTGTATCTCACTGGGCTGCAACAGCTTTGCGACAAATTGCGAATGCATTCGCGAGAGAGTCTCAAAAGTGTCTTAGAACATTCGCGGCAGTTCTCAATTTTTTCGCGTGATTCGCTAAATGTCGTTACCTTGTCGCACAAATTTTGAACATGTTAAAAAAATTCGCAAAACAAAATTTTTCGGAAAATAGTCGCAGAGGCGTCGCTGGTGTTTCAGCCGCGTCTCAAACATGTCGCGAACTATTCTCAAGTCAGTTTCAAGTCAGGAAGTGTGAGAACTGCGAGACAACTTTGACAGGGGTTTGCGACCTATGCAACTACATTGCGAATATCTGGAGATAAAAATGAGAATCTGACATTCTGGTCGCGAATTGTCGTGCGAATATTTCACAAATGTCGTGCGAATGTCTTGTGAATATCGCACGACATTCTCACGGAGGGTATACGAACTATAGCCCAATTTTGGGCCAACTACTCGTACGATTTTCGCAAACATGTCGTAAGTATGATTCAGTGTGATTGCAAGTGAAAATTGTCGCTAATTCGCGTATTTTCTCGAAATTGTCGTGTCTTCGAATATTCGCAAGCTGTCGCAGCCCAGTGAGATACTACCTTAAGCAAACTGTGCAAGAATGGTTTACGATTCCTTTGTCGGAAGAAAAACTTCTCCGAATGTTGTACTTTGTCAATTTTTTTATTTTCCCATCCTTCGCGTGCCCCGTGAAAACCCTGCATAAGGAGTTCTGCGGTCAACCTCCCTACGATTGGTGTGGTCGCGAGTAGTCGTGGCCAATCGTAAGTTGCCTTCAAGTAGTAGTAGACTATCGTGCGACTCAGTGGTCTGACTCAGTCACAATCAAAAATATACCTCAATATCAGCGATCAGTCATAAAGGTGTCTTACAACAGTCTTAATACTACCGCACGACCACAAAGATTGCCATGTATGGTCTCATGCTGATTGTACAAGTCGCAACAAGTTGCACGACCAGTCGCAGGTGCATGGTCCTGGTGGTCGTGCGATGTTCCTGCGTTAACATCAGCCATTTCCTGAAGTCACGACCGGCCGTACGTGCTCTATACTGTCTGTTTATGTACAACGTTTGTGCGAAATCTCACGTGCCAGGCACGTCCTTCTTGCGAAATTTGGAGGTCGCAGAGAGCCCGTAAGTACGTACGTAATTTGTAAGGTACCATGGGAAGAAAATCCGTGGTCTAAGAAGCAGGTCGCACCCAATGAGGGGGGCAATCAAGGAGCAAATGCCACTTGTCTGCTGAGTACGGCATGTCCAGCTTCCTCCGTACGTGTATACAGGTACTTGCGTGGCAAGTTAGATTCTGCACAAAATATGGAGGCTAACAGGCCGTAGGAAACCGTTCGGCCGGTTGTGACCTAGGCTAAAGTTTCCTCCACCTCTACGACCTCTACGGCCTCCATGGTACCCAAAATTTGAAAGGGACGCACGATCCCAAAAGTTGAGTCTTGAGACCAACAACTGCCGAACAGTCGCAGCCAGTCGCCATCGCCTGGTTGTTTCTTGTGACTATTTGCTGTCTGGTCTGTTGTTCAGGTGTGACTGGTCCCTCAATAGAGTCCTGTATTATCTAGCATTACATTTAACAATTACATCTACTTTAGAGTAAACCTTTCATCCAGGTTTAATTGCAGTTTATAGTTATATTTGTTCATTATTTGCAAAACTGCGGTTTAATATATAAGAAAATATGTAAAAGCGTAATTTTAAAGCAAATCATCAATAATTTTTAAATAAATCATCTGGTCGGTTGCCATCATGTTTTCAAAATAATCCTAAGTGTATTTAATATTTCCGTGTATTTTATTTATTCGACCCAAATGGACAATGAGATAAAAGGGCAAAAATTAAACTATGAGTTATTGTAAATGCTATATAGAAATAAGAGCCCAATTACCGATGAAATGTTCGGTGTAACTCTTTGAGTTCCACTTCTTTCAATTGGGATGAAAAAAACCAAAGTGTCTGTTTTTGACCAAACTGTAACACCCAGATATAACAAACGCCCAGATCTGACATCATTTAAAATTTGTTTTATCATCTAACTTTATTGATATAAAATAAAGCATGGTTGTGCTGATTTTAGATCTTCTCTATGGGTCTGGCCATGTATGCTCCGGCAACGGCACTTGAAGCAGGTAGGAATACTTCGGCATATTATTTAACTGTCACGGAATACACTAAGAAAGATTGCTGGCCAAATAATAACTTAATGATTACTTCCTAATACGATTAGATAAACCAGCCGGTGCCAGATTATAAATTTAAACTCTCCTTTATCCTCAACGTATAAAAACTAATGACCGGATGTCCAACAAAACAGCTTTAAAGTTGCCCATTCACCTACCTTTAGAAAAAGAATTAATGTGATTTCTGGCTTACTCTGTATATATATATATATATATATATATATATATATATATATATATATATATATATATATATATATATATATTAATGATCTTAGGGTAATTTTGGTTGTGAAAAGTTCTCATTATCTCTTTGTGAAGAATGGCTGAACTTGTTTATCAACAAAATGTTTGTATACACAGCATTGTTGACATACATGCAAGCTAAGGTGGTAGGTTGCATAAATGTGGAGGTAGAAAGGTCACTGTTGCAAAACGCCATTTGAAAAGCTCTGGTTTAATTAATTATCTGACTGCTGCCAGATGCCCAGGTTGAATTTGTTTTGATTATTTTGGGGGGCCCCAAAATATTATAAACACGTTGATATAAAAACCAAACAAGCAGGCTGTGTGCAGTGGTATCCAAGTTTTCTGGCCTATATTTATCAAAGCTCCAAGGGATTACCTTTAGTTTATTAAGGTCAGATAGGTGATTGGGCCCCTTTAATATAAAAGTGCGTCTGTGCTGTTGACCTTGTATGAACGTAAAACGTCTCCTGGCAAGTGGTGGTTTACCTTTGACTTAGTTCTTGCTTCCACCATACGTCATCCTACATTTGTTAAAGAGCTATTCACATTCGTCCACATTTCTTTCCAAGCTGTTATATTCTTACGTTTAATATTAATGTTGTCATACCTTATTTTTCACGTCTTTCTGAAGTGACCGGATTTCCGGTATGGGCCAGCACCTTGATAGCTAGTTTTGTAACTATGATCTACACGTGTATGGTATGTACCATTACTTATCTTTCTCGGGTATTTCTTTTTTCAAACCTGATAAAAATCCCTTAATTGTATATTCTGTATAATCAGAAATAAATAATTGTTTTGGTTGCCATATAAAAGAGAAATATTTCAGTTTGTTGTATGGCACCGAATCAATATCTTAAACAGGAGGGGTTGTTATACTATTTACATAGAACATTGGGAACCAAACAAAACCAGTCCGAAATAACCTATTATGTGTGTCACTTTTAGTTTAATCTATTTCACCTGAGTTCTCCATCCATATCTCTGTACATGATCCAAAGAGAATACATATATTGTCCACAGAAAGATTTTCAACAACTATTTTCAAATACATCGATCATTTTGTTGTATTATAGGGCGGCATGAAAGCTGTTGTGTGGACTGATGTGTTTCAAGGCTTTGTCATGTTCGGAGGTTTCATTGCTGTGTTTATCATAGTAAGTGTATGGCATCTGAACACCGTGTTTTTACAGATAATAAAAAAACTATTTCTTTAAATAAAATTACACACTATATGAACATTGCTTGTCTATGATTTCACAAACAAACAAAATTAATGTTAACCATTTTGCGTTGACGTCTGACCTTTCCCCACACATTAAACCACATATGTTCGGACACGTTTGACCGACCAGGCTAAAATTTTGCACCAGTGTCGTTTTTAGGTTGCTTTATACCATGCAATAATCTGGTGGCGCCACCTGAAACAATTTATGCAAAAGGTCCAATGTTCGTCCGAATTGGAAAAAATAACTCATATCTCTGCAGTGGTTGGACTTATTCACCTGAAGGTTTGCATGCGTATACATTCTGGATAGCATTCTTTTATTTTAGGATAGGTGGCCTAATAGGAAAAAATAATTCATATCTCTGCAGTGGTTGGACTTATTCACCTGAAGGTTTGCATGCGTATACATTCTGGATAGCATTCTTGATTTTAGGATAGGTGGCCCCACCTACATTCACGTTCACGCTGCAGAAACCCATGCTAATATCTCAGGACTGGTTTCACTTATCTTCCTGAAATTTTGCATGTGTATAGATCCTATATAGTTCCTATCATAAACAAAACTGGTGGCGCCACCTGCAACCATTTTTGCAAAGCGTCCATCTGTTTGTCTGCTGTGGGATAAAATCACTCGTTTCTTGGCAGTGGTTTGACTTATCTTTCTAAAATTTTGCACACGTATACATCTTGGATAGCTTGCTCTCCATTATGTGGCAGGTGGCGCCAACTACATTCACATTTTCGCTGCAGACGTCCATGTTAATATCTCAGGACTGGTTTGACGTATAGGCCTGATATTTTGCATGACAATAGATCTTACATAGCTCTACAGCTAATACAAATTTAGTTGCCCAACTAACAACTATTTTGCAAGGTGTCCATCTGATCATCTGCAAGGGTTAAAAAACTCATATCTCAGCAGTGGTTTGACTTATCCACCTAAAATTTTGCATATGTATACATCTCGGATAGTTTCTCTTTTAAATAACAATTGGAACCACTTACAATCATGTTTACGTGGCAGACATCCATGCTTATTTGTAACACATCTCACTCAATATCCCCTTGCCACTCAATCCATGCCTCACTTTACCTGTCCTACTCTGACTTCGGCGGATACACGAAGTCGCTAGTCGACTACCCGTATTCTAGTTATTATTATTTATTTATTTAATGAGAAATAAATTATTTGGGAATTCCTTTAATGTGGGTAACATTTATGCATGTAGTCCATATAACATTTCACACAGAAACAACCGAAGTTAGCCTAAGCTCATGGTATGTGTGTATATCCACCCCAGTAATAGCGTTCTGCTGTACTATAAGATAGGGGCGTCCTAGTACTTACTGCAAACCTTTTATCTACTACATTTAAAGACCTTTCCTTCAAGTTGCGTTAAACATGATCCTCATACAAATAAAAACGGCTCTCGTGCTTCTGAATCTGTTTAATGGCCACCTATATTCACAATCCTGTATCAAGTGTAACACTTCTACTGGTGGCTTCAAACAAGACCGAAATGAAGTGTGCATTTAAATCTTTATTTAGGACCTTTCTTTTTATGTCAAGTACCACTTACGTTAAGAGGGCCTCAATATGTGGTTAAGGTCCCCCGGACTCAGAGCAGTTAGTAGTTGCACTTAATGATCAGCAGCAAACACTGAACATTCGCATGCATTCTGTGTCATATTAACTGTAACTGTTCACTTAAAATTGTCAACCCCAAACTTAACTATAGGTTACTTAACTAGGTTTGTCATAGCTCTAACAATGACCTGTTCAGAGATTCTGAGAGTGGTTTGTCTCAAAGAAAGTCTGCAGAACAGTATGGAATATCTAAGGATGCATTGGGTAACTTATCAAAATATTTCACAGATTTGAATAACAGGATCAATGGTTGTAGGTTATGTCGATATAAGTGATATCACATATATAAAGAGAGAGATCTGGCTGTGTAAGCATGAGACTTGCGTTAAGCCATCCTAACAGGTAGGGCGGTATTTAACTATTATGCCCTAAAAACAAGGAAAAAAATTACATGAGATAAAAAAGAACGTTTAGAGGAGATCAGGTGTTACAGGCTTTAAGTTTTAATTGATGGAACTTCATGTCCAGCTCAATAATATTAATTATTTCAGATAATGCTCTTATAACCTGTCACTTCCTGGATGTTTGGCATACCTGTGTCACGAGCATGTAATTCCTATTTGGTTTTGTTGTATTAATAGCCGTTGCCCATTTGATGTCATTTCTTAGCTTTTCATCTAATTCAATATTGGTAGGATCTCGGGAACACCTGTGTCACTGATTACCTCAATTTAAATTTGTCATCATATTTCTTCTTAACTTAGTCTTATTGGAAATGTCGAATGTTGACACTTCATGTTTACTTAATGAACGTAAGAAAATTCATTTCAGAGTCCAAGCTGGATTCGAAATTGCCAGGTTTTACTGTTAAGAACCCTCCTGCTTACAACTTCAAAGTGCTATTACAGAAACGGATCCAGACGGGGTCCAGGGGCCCTCCGTTTGTTCAGCCGCCGCAACCTTTCTAAGGGGTTTAGACCAATTTTTGTGACCCCCTTCCAAACCTGGGTAGCTCTTTTTAGGTTTCATCCGCCCCCAAATTACCTCACTAATAATTCCTGAAGCCGACCGCTTGTACCACAGCTGTGCGGCTGCAATGCTCAGCTTATGTGATCAAAGGTCTCGCAAGGGTACTTGCGAGCAAAAACCTTTCGCAAACTTCTCGCAGACTGTTTTGGATGTGATCAAAACTTTCGCAAACTAACTATAAGCCACACGCTCAAAAACTTCTCTCAGCGGCTCTTGGCTCTATTCGTACAAGACAAAGAGAGCCAAGACACGGTAAATGCTTCATGTTTTAAGCCTTTGTTTAATACCAGTACACTCTTTGCATATAGTCCCATGTGTATATAAAAACATTCCTCGGTATGCATATACATATATCTTTTTATGAATGCAAATGTTTTTGCACATTATATGTTTCTATTCCCTTAAATTTTCCCAATTTTATTTATATTTTTTTTCTTCGACACGTAATATATATATATATATATATATATATATATATATATACTTGTATATATAATACATATAACACATCATATATTATACATATATATTCAATGTGTCTAAACACTTTTTATGTCACGCATGTCTTCCTTCTCATAAAAATCGGCATCCTTTTTGCATCACAATTTTGAATATATAAACAGAGAATGTAAGTAATTTTGAATGAAAATCAATGAATCTGAAGTCTCATAAGTGATTTTCCATTTCACTGACCTCAATTTATGTATATCATGTTGATAAAATAGTATATATTATACATACATTATATATCATATTATATTTTATAATATTATATATTAACAATATTCCGTGAGCTGCATTAGCTGATTTATTATCTCTTATGCTTGCACGGTTCAATCGGTGTTTCACTGCATGCTTTAATGAAGAATTTGAATATATATCAATAAAATAATAATATGGACAGTAAAAGTACAAAATTAAAATGTACCAATGACCATTGATTCTACAGAGTAATTCAAAACTTTCAAAACATTAGGCTAAAAAGACAAACAAATTACTGTTTCAAGTTTAATATTGACACTTGTCAAAGATTGCATGTAAACGTGTTTATAAATAAACCTACTTAGCTTGGTAAATTATTGAATTTATGTTACATGAATCATATATAAAAGTTCAGATAAATGCGAATTATTTCAGTGAATTCTTACATTATATTTCTTTATGAATTAGACTTTTACAACATTTAAAACAAACAGATATAAATACCTTGGAACTATACCTGATTTTGAACACATGTTTCTCTAATAGCACTGAAATTATATATAAAAGTTTAAACGAAACTTCAACAATCAGAACATATGTATATATCATAATGTATAATCATCACAACAATAACAAGATGAAAAATCAAACAATGTATTTAAACATGTTCCCAATAAATCGTGTTAATTGAGAGCAATGCATAATATGATACATAGTAAATACCATCTATATTTCTCTCAAAGATTCATGATGATTATGACTGATATTTAAGTGTAAATAAACAAGTTTAGGTATTTTTTGCAGATGTTCACAAGAAGTTCAATTAATTAACGTAATTAAATATGCAATGTCGGGATGCGTTGTACTCGACGTTGGAAAACGAAGCGAAAATTCATAGGTTCAACGCCCCTCCCTCCTCTCTCCCTTCTTCCCTCCCTAGAAGAAAAATGTCGTGATATGTCAAAATAACGTCAGAAATTAGTTCTAATGTCTCGGCTTAGCGTCAGGTATGATTTCTGGATTTTCTATCCCCTGCCTTTGAAACCTGAAATACAGTCTTTAATAATTACATATCATTTATGTAACCATCATCTTCTTTCTATTTTTCTCTTTTGAACATATTCCTGCCTGCTGTGTACAGCACAGGCGTATCCCCAAAGTCCATAGAACGTGGGTTGCGAGTGTTGGCAGCAGCTGATTAATCGAAAATTGCAAATTCGGTGGGAGAGGTTTCCAGCACAGTTCGCAAAATAAATTGAGGGGTTACGCTAACTTTCCGCAAATCCCCTCGCAAACGAAAATTTGCGAATTTTTCGATCACATAGGCCCTATTAATCATGCGGATGCGGATGTCCGGGGACACGGATGTCCGAACGTTTTAATATATGTATAGAGTTCTCTGTCAGGTGTGATAAGCTTTGCTGCCTGTTATTAAGATTAATTTGTTGGTAATGATTTTTTGTTTATATGTTATATTGACTTGGCGACTATTCTCCGCCAGAATTAAGAAAGTATCTTTTATCATAGGGGTTTTACTTTGGTTTACTTGTCCAGTCAAGGCATTGGTTCCCTACCACGATCGTGCCCATCATGTGTTGTGTGCGACTTTATCCAGAAAGCAGCTTGGGGTCGTGTCGTGATAAAACTTCGGGAGTAGTTACCATGTTGTCATGTGAATCAGTCCACATATGTGACTGAATTCGGGACAATAAGACCAGATTATATTTACAGGGCAGGGTTTCGTTAGATTGAAACATTTCCAACCTGTAGTGTAGCAGAATTGTTGATGCTTATACATCGCTCTAGCAGCACTGCTGCTGAGCCGAGTATAAAGGATTAACTGCTTCGTGTTGAGACCATTGTGACCTGTGGAACGGGAGCTCAAGATATAAGTTAAAAATCTGTTACCTCCAGCCTGAAACGGACATTATGTTATATGGAGAGAATTACCAGGATTTTAGCGATATCAATAACAGTCGTTAGATTTGTGGATGTAACGTCACTATGATCTTACCATGGATTCGCTGGACCACTGAAATGGGATATCCTACTGCTTTCGTGTGACAAATTGCAGCTGTGGTTCGGATTTACCAGGTCAAAGTCTAGTGTTTACCAGTGTTTTCGGACTATCATTGCAAGGATCATACCCTCGTGTTCGATGTCTTTTTTTACACTTATTCAATTATACATATTGTCTTTATGCTTGTTTTGTGTGATGGTGATCACAGCAAGGTAGAGCACGGCCGATAGTAATACTACGAGCCTACTGGCCCCCGTCTAAAAACATGTAAACGGAATCAGTAGCCCATAGCTGTCGTGCACTCTCCTTACGCTTCGATTCCCTCCGCTGAGAGAGCCCTAGTACGAGGTGTTTGAAAACTGGAGACACTGGACAATAAAACATTCATCTCCCAGCTACAAATGTGTCATATTTAAGAATACAAACATTTGTATCATATGGTATCATAACATACCACTTTAAAATCGTCATGTCTATTAAACAGTTGAATCAGGTAGGTCTTGATCTCAAGCAGTAAAAACAAGCATGTCTAGAGGGGATTTCCTTGGGGTTCCCCACCATAAAACGCCATACCCGTTGTCAACCTCCACCGCAGATTAAAGATATGTTGTGTTTTTATCCTTAACATTCATGATAAATTTCTGTACGGAGAATGATGCAACACACGCGCCACCTGGTGATTTTCCCAACTTAAGAAACAACTGTCAGGTCCAGGGAAGGTAAAATTTTAAAGTGAGTACGGTTTAGGCACCAAAGCAGGGGTTACAACAAAATTTTTTGCTCAGGCGAATACATTAACATTTTTTGCCCCGAATGCCTATGTTTCCCTGTTACAAACACAATATTTGATTTTATAGGAATTTTTGCCCAGTACAGGATTACGTTGAATGGATACATACGCCGCATTATAACAAGCAGTTAGTCCCTCACAGACTTGGGTAATTATGACAATATAAAGGTTTGTGTGTGTGGTTTTAGGGCTTTGGTCTTTTCGAAATGGCACCCAGCACATTTTGATATACGTTTCTGTAATACCGCTGATCCGGTGAATACATGTTCCGGTTGACAAAACCGAATCCTTCGTACCACATATATTAACACTGTATTCTTATATTTGTTTACGTTTTTTGCCGTGTCCGCATACAAGTGGACACGGCTTAATAGTCGGAAAGAATCGAATGTGTGTAATCGAAATGCTATGAGAGAAAAGTTACGAGATCGAACTAAGGCTTATTAAGCAAGAAAACAATATCGAATTGAGTGACAAAGTGAATAAAGACGATATATGCACATCATGTGCACATTCAACTCAGGCTTAGATGATTTTATTAATCAATAAGAAATTTGCAAGAGACTACAGTTTATACATATTCTACAGCCAACTTAGTTACTGTATTTTCCTATTTTTAAGGGAACAGTTCGTGTCGGAGGCATTGCAGAGGCATGGGAAACTGCAAGGGTTGGAGGTCGTCTCAACTTTTTTGAGTGAGAATCATATGTAAATGAATGCAAGATTATTTAATGAATGGTGAAAAGGCGATTTTACACGACCAGGAACACAAGTGGCCATGGACACGTCTTCCTGTCTCAGTGATTTATATCTATATAAATAACAGTTGTGTCAATAGTGGACACCATATGTTTAATATAAATTACTAGAATTGGATAGAAGCAATGATAGCTGAGTCATTCAGGTTATCACCACGTCCGTGTTGCCGCATTCCATATTTAATTGATAGATTGATAGTCGGTAGTCAAAATATGGCCTTTCCCGTTTCTATAGCTTTCCCCAATACTTAACACCCCCCCCCCCCCCCCCCCACTTTCCGAATAACTGTTGAACAATCAGACAAACACTGTCCGAGCGAGGAGTCACAAATACAAACGATTCTGAACAATTTTCTCTCTCTCACACACACATATATTTACATATATATAAATACATATATATATATATATATATATATATATATACTTACATATATATATATAAACAGTAGATTGATTGTAACCCTAAGATAGAACAATTTACAAAAAAAGCTTTCCGATATTGAATGATTAATATATTCCCTTTTTCACTTGATTTCTAGCTTTTCGATCGATCCGACCAAGCGCATGAACTTTTGGCCGCTGATTATCGGAGAAACCGTCATGACTGTCTCGTCTCTCGGCACGAACCAGGTGTCGATACAGCGGTACTGCGCCCTGCCTTCTATCGGGAAGGCCAAAATGTACGTAATCACTATTATACCTTATCAAACAGAAATAAGGAAGATATTAATGTATAAAAGGGTTTAACCAGAAAGAGTTTCGCTCATAAAGAAATCACGAGGAGGTCCCTGCTTAGTCGTGAGTACACGATTCAACATGCAGGCACTTATATTTGGCAGTCAATACGCTAGTGGAAGACTCTCTAATGTCAGAGGGCGAAATGGTGCTAGTCCCTAGTATCCTACTTGATATGATCAAACTTGGTCCGTGGGTTATTGTATTCACTATAAGCAAGTATTAACACTTATTAGTTTACCTGATTTAGCTAAAGCCATGACGCGGGGTCAGTCCCTCGTCATGAATAGCAACTAATCTCAGCAATGATTGTACAAGAAAAAAGTTCACATTTATCATAGATCTCTCTGCGTTTTGCATGATTTTGCTCTTTCATTGAATCACTTTCCAAACTGAGACATAGGGATAATTTATACCATCAGTGAAATAAAAGAATGTATGCTATCCCTTATAATGTTTCTGTGATCATGCACTATTTGAACAAAATCAGTCAATATCTTCAAAACCGCCATGGAGAATGTGAAAATTCCTATAAAAGTAGTCTTAGAAGCCCAATACAAGAATAAGTGCAAACTGTTAAAAGATAACAGAAAATTCAGGAGTATTTACTATTCTGAATCACTGTAGGTTTTGCAAAAACAGAAATGAATGACGAAATGTTATTATCTTTCCATTTATCCATGTAATGTCACACGGAAAATATTCACGGTGAGCTGTTGTCCGCTGGACCCGCGTTTATTTGTTATTTTATACTTAGTAAAAATTCATACATTTTTGCGTTTTACCCGACGGTGTAAACTACATGACAACACATTAAACTACTAGGAACATATTGTGAATGGAAATATCCATAAAGTTTATCATTAGATTCTAAGTAATGTCTAAGAAAGTCGATAAAGCAAGTAAATAACAATTTTCATTGACACCATAAAAAATAATTGTTTTCGTACTTAAGGACGAGTTATATTATTCATTGGACCTTTTCTGTTTTAGATGCTTACTGTTGGGTGCGCTTTACTTCGCCATATTTGCCGTGATAGTTGGATTCTTCGGTATAATTATGTATGCGTATTTCGCAAAATTGCAATGTGACCCGCTCAGGGGCCGCTTAATAGGTAACTCAAACCAGGTAAGACAAGACGTTAAGTTCTTTTATACTTACTGCTCTTCTACAAGTTATAGGATTTCCAACGTGCATTTAACACGCATAATTGAGTCGATATGTACATTGTCTCCCAGGAAAATTCAACTAAGGTCAACGCAATGTTATTTAAGATTGTAAAATATTGTCCAGTTTGCTTTCCTTATGGTAAATTTCCTTCGTCAGAGATATTTGTTTGCACGACAGGGAAAGATGGCACTCCTTTGGTCAAATCATGCAGCTGCGACTCAACTGGTCAGCTTATTTGACCATACACATATCTGGTTTTAAAGAAAATGTAATTTAATTGAAATTCTCCATCAAGTAATGACAATTTTATTAACAAAGTTTTGGTTATTTTGTCAGCTTCTCCCGTACTTTGTTGTGGACGTATTAAATATCCCGGGGTTGCCTGGCTTGTTCCTGGCCGTGCTCTTCAGCGGCGCTCTCAGGTAGGTCCTTTCTTGCACTCGTAGGTTAGAATGGTACTGGCGCTCTCAGGTAGGTCCCGTCTTACACTCGTAGGTTATAGTGGTAACTGACCCCTCAGGTAGGTCCTGTCTTGCACTCGTAGGTTACATCGGTAACTAGCGCTCTCAGGTACGTCCTGTTTTACGCTCGTAGGTTACAATTGAAACTGACACTCTCAGGTAAGCTCTGTCTTATAATCGAAGGTTACAATGGAAACTGGCGCTCTCAGGTAGTTCTTGTCTCACAATCATAGGTTACAATGGCATCTGCTGCTCTCAAGCAGGTGCTGTCTTACAACAGTAGGTTACAGTGGTAACTGTCGCTCTCAAGTAGGTGCTGTCTTGCAATCGTAGGTTACATTGGTAACTGACGCTTTTAGGTATGTCCTGTGTTACGGAACCTAATATCAACAGATCACGTATGCGTGACGAACATTATTTTTGAAATGGAGATAAAAAAAATCAGATTCTGTAACACTAGGCAGCGTGAAATGTCTAGGGGAATGAATAAAGAAGTCAGTGGTTTTTGTAAACAAATAATTATAATTTATTCTTAAACAATCCTAACATTACAATACACTAAATCAATACAATTACACTGTATAACAACAGGATAACAGGAAATCAATACAAGTACATAAATAAAGAGTACAGTACCTGGTAACCACCACTGCCACAGCGACAAAAAGTCCTTTATAACGTACAGCCCGGTGAACAGTTCACATAAATCTTCTCAGAGAATAACAGTCCAGTTCATTCACAAAATCAATCCGTTGTATTCCAGAAGTGAAGTTCTTGTTATAATCACGAAAGCAAACTGAAGATTATATAAGATCCGTCACAAATTTAGAAGAAAATCTATAACTGCCGCGCTTATCGGAAAAGGTCCACAATTGACTTACACGCTTCTGTGTCCGCTGGAATATTTCTCTCCTCTCTCTCGGCTCTAAAACACAGCCTCTTATTTATAACGTTTCACCTCAAGCCGAGAACCCTCCATTTCCCTGATAATCCAAAGAACATGCTTGATTGTGCATGCAATAAATACCTTAAGACTTCGTTATTATAATTCCTTGTATCGTGGCAATACCAAACGGAACTTCGAAAGGCTTCAAAGAGTCCAGAATGCATCAGCCATATGCATATCACACCAATGCTGAGTCAGCTGCATTGGATACCTGTTCCTTGGATCCATGGATATGTGTACCGTGCGCTGCATGGCCTAGCTTCAGGTATTTGTGTGACATGCTGCAGAAGGATACACCATCCCGATCCATTAGATCGTATGATCAAGGCGATCTTTATGTACTAAAAAGCCGCAAGATAGCTCTTTAAGTCATGCGACAACAATTTTGTCGAATTTTCTCCCTGCCCACATACGAGATGCACAGACTGCATCCTCTTTCCTAAAAATACTTAAGACACATTTTCAGGCTGGAGTAGAGTTAACACTTGTCGTTCTAAATGTGTAAAATCATATTGACATCAAATATGTGCCACAATCCGTTTCTGAATCATATTACGTAATGAGATTTTAACCTAATAGTCAGTTTTGTTTGATTTTCTACATCTTTTAATTAATTTTTGGTCTAGTCAATGGCTGAGCTATTTAGAGTACTATGTATTTAGCGCTGTATGTATGTTGATGTGTGTGTATGTAATACTCTATTTTTTTTACACGTTTTTCTTTATTATCGGTAAATTAACGAATTCGAGCGTTAACGGAAAGTAAACGAATGAAATATAACTGCCCTTAGTAGAAATTAAAGATGTGACCAGACCAGAAATGATGATGATATGTCCTAATGTGGAATAATCTTTTCAGCACCCTGTCATCATCAATGAACTCACTGTCAGCTGTAACGTGGAAGGACATACTGGAACCGAAATTTAAAGTACAGAAGGAAGAATACAAGGCGTTAATAACCAAGATATTAGGTTTGTCACATACTAACCCTTACCAATCTACACCTTACTGACCGTGATGTTAGGTTTGTCACATACTAACCCTAACCATTCTACACACTAACTGACCGTGATATTATATTTGTCACATATTAACCCTTACAATTCTACACGTTACTGACCGTGATATTAGGTGTGTCACATTCTATTCCTAACCAGTCTAAACGTAACTGACCGAGATAATACGTTTGTCACATACTAATCCTAACCAGTCTACATCTAACTGACCGTGATATTAGGTGTGTCACATTCTATTCCTAATCAGTCTAAACGTAACTGACCGAGATAATACGTTTGTCACATACTAATCCTAACCAGTCTACATCTAACTGACCGAGATATTATGTTTGTCACATATTATCCCTAACCAGTCTACATCTAACTGACCGAGATATTATATTTGTCACATATTAACCCTTACAATTCTACACGTTACTGACCGTGATATTAGGTGTGTCACATTCTATTCCTAACCAGTCTAAACGTAACTGACCGAGATAATACGTTTGTCACATACTAATCCTAACCAGTCTACATCTAACTGACCGTGATATTAGGTGTGTCACATTCTATTCCTAATCAGTCTTAACGTAACTGACCGAGATAATACGTTTGTCACATACTAATCCTAACCAGTCTACATCTAACTGACCGAGATATTATGTTTGTCACATATTATCCCTAACCAGTCTACATCTAACTGACCGAGATATTACGTTTGTCACAAACTAATCCAAACAAGTCTACACCTAGCTGCCCGTGATATTAATTTTTTCACACATAAACCCTTACCAATCAAAACCAAACTGACCAAGATATTACGTTTGTCACATACTAATCCTAACCAATCTACACGTAACTGACCGAGATATAAGGTTTGTTACATACTAACCCTAACACATTTATATGTAACTTAACAAGATATTAGGTTTGTAACATTATAATCCTATCCAGTCTACACGTTACCGGCCTAGATATTAGGTTTGTTAGATGCTAACCCAAACAAATTTAAACTTAACTTATAGTAAACTAATTGAGATCTACAAAATCGGAGTACGATCCATGTCAACCCTAGCAAATCTACACCAAACTCATACAGATATTTGTTTTTTCCCATGCATTCCTTCACCAACCTACACAAAATATTCCCATGTTGTAAGGTTTCTCATACACTAACCCTTACAGATGTATCACCAAAAGTAAACCGACCAAGATATTGGGTTTGTCACTTATTAATCCCCACAAAACAATAAAACTGGGATTGAAAGTAGGTTCGTCACATCGTAATTATAACAAATTTGTACCAAAATGACAATGATAGTAGGTTTGTCACATCGTAATCATAAAAAATATGTACGAAACTAAGCCGTAAAATTACTGACTAGGCCACATTTTGAATTGAGATATGCCAAAGAAAGGATATTTTATTTATCACCCCCTTTTAAAATGAGCTGTGGGCTCTATAGCTATGGCGCGGCGTCCGTCCATTATCCGTCTGTAAATAGCTAGTTCTCAGAATGAACAGATTATGCCAAGATATTTTGAGAGTTTGTATGTCGGGCCAAATACACAGCAAACTAAATTTGCCATCTATAATTTTAGAAATTTTATTTGAACCTACTTTTTTATCATTCTGGATTTCTGGCCTTTTAAATAGTCCAGATATAACTAATAATAAACATAAAAGTATATGTATCCCTGTAACCATGTAACATTTAACAAATATTGGCAAAACCAATGTTTAACTCAGCTGACTAAAAGTCATCTGAGCTGTGTCGATGTGCTTTGATCCGTCGTCTGGTGTCCGGTCGTCCGTTAATAAGACACAAATGGTTAGCATTAGACCTGGAACCTTTCGGATTTTTACTTATTTTTCTCCATTTTTAGACTTTCAAGGATGGGGTTGTGGCTTTAATATCATGAATATACCAGGGAAATCTCATTGGAGACTCAACATTTTTCAGGGATGAATCCAGGATTTTGGAAAGGGAGGACACAAATGGCAAAACCGAAAAGGTCCCCACGTCCAGAAAAGGGGGGAAGGGGTGTCCAGGCCGCTTAAACTGGATCCTTTTCTGTTTTTAGCTCAGCTGACTGAAAGTCGTCTGAGCTATAGCGATCACTCTTTTTCCGTCGTCCGTCTGTCTTTCTCTCTGTCTTTATGTCCGGTAACATGGCACAAATCGTAACCACTGGACCTAAAATCCCCTTACTTGACATCCAGGGAGGTCTATACAAAATCTCCTTGGAAACCTAAAATTAGGTCTCTGTTACCTATATCCTCGTAGCTATGGGACTCAGAAATACCCCCGAGAATAATTAAAAATTTGTTACAAAACTGCAGTATCGGAACAACTTATGCATTGATCACCATGATTCTCTGCATGCATATTCATCATGGAGTGTTTCATCAGTCCCTGCAGCCTTGTGGCACCACCTTGATTCTTTTGGATTTTTACGCATTTTTCTCCATTTTTGAGACTTTCAAAGATAAGGTTGTCCATTAACAGGGCACAAATCATCACCATTGTGCCTAGAAATTTCTACTTGACATCCGGGAGGTCCATGAAAAATCTCCTTGGAAACTTGAAATTAGGTCTCTGTTACCCATATCCTCGTAGCTTTGGGACTCAGAAGTACCCCTAAGAATGATTAAAAATTTGTTACAAAAATTTCCAGTATCTGAACAACTAATGTATTGATTACCTTGATTTTTCGTGTGCATATTCATCATGGACTGTTTCATCAGTTTCTGCAGACTAATGGTGCAACCTTGATTTTTCTCGAATTTTTACGCATTATTCTATATTTTTAGATCTTCAGAGATGTAGTCATCCGTTTAACAGTGTACAAATCATAACCATTCAACCTGAAATCTTCTAATTTTAATCCAGGGAGCTCCATGAAAAGTGTCATACGAAACCTGAAAATAGGTCCCTGTTACCAAGTTATAGGGCTTGTAAGTACTAATCAGTATAATTAAATTATGATACAAAACCTCCAGTTTCTGAAGAACTAATGCATGCATCACCATGATTTATTGCATGCACATACATCATGGAATATTTCATCAGATCCGGCAGACTGGTGGCACCACCTGGATTTATTTTTCAAATTTTTACACATTTCCTTTAAATTTTTATTTTTGAGATGCAGTCGCCCGTTAACAGGGCACAAATATTTACCATTGCACCTTAAATCTTCTAACTTGACATCCGCTAGGTCCGTGAAAAATCTCCTTGGAAACTTGAAATTAGGTCTCTGTTACCCATTTCCTCGAACCTATGATTCAGTTGAATTGGAAAACCACCTACAAACTTTGGCATTCAGATGATAAAATTCCTTTTGTAAATGTCTTCCTATCCAGCTGAGCGTCATGACCCCTGGTTCACTTGTTGCACATTGTCTCTGGTCTGCGAGCCACGGGAGGAAAACCGTGATTTAAAATACAATGAAAGTCAGATGTTAATTATTGCTAAAGGTTGATAAAAATATTTTCTGTCTGTTCATAAGCCTTAAGTAATGTGGTTCATGTAAACCTTTCTCGCTATCAGCATGCAAATTTTGAAAAGAATTACACAAATATTCTCTCTTGCTTGCGATTGATTGCAATAATATATTTGTGTGTGTAGACATAATGTAAATGTCTGCTACGAAATATCTCAGGATCGGCTGCATCTATCAGCTCAAAAATTTAGAGTAATACCATATAGGCATATGACCTGAAGGTGACATCAGGTATGTTGACCTGCTTTTTGCAAGCTAGCATGTCATATTCCACTTATTCCCAGGTAAATTCGGAAAATAACACTTCAGGTGTTATAAATCATGACCATTAAAGATGGAATGTTCAGTCTTAACATGCATACATTTTCCTATAGCCTGTCTTTGCGAACCCCACTTATGATTACTGTGGCTTATTGAGCATCAGCTGAGCGTCATTGCCCATGGGTCTCTTGTTTAGAATTCTCACGCTTTGGCGAAAAAAAAATGGATTTCTGTTCATTTCAGTAAAGTCAGTCACAACGTATAGCTTTTCTCAGCTGTTGTATATTTTTGTTCCCGGATTTTTGGTTTTGCGCAAAGAAGATATGGTGATCAGTTTCGTTCGGGTTTCGGTTATTTCTCATGCAATAAAAGATGGTACAAAAATGATTAAATGACACTCCAAAATTGTAGATTACACAGAGACTGATAACTTAATCTAAAATTCTATAGTTGTCTTATGAAAAATTTTATTATTCATAGAATGCCTAACAAACACGAAATTCCTTTTCTTGCAACTGTTCCTAATAATATTTCCTGTTTCAGTTTTGATTTATGGCCTTCTCGCAATGGGCATGTCCTTTCTGATGGCCACCCTGCCGGGTCACGTGAGAGAGGTAATTCCCGCATTATCACGAAAAATTGATAAGGAGCTTGGGCAGTAATTTTTTTGCAATAACAATCATAGCTGTCACACCAAGTTACGTAGACAACGGAGGCCATGTTTGCTTAAAGCTGAGTTGAGACAATATTTTTACTTAACTGTACATTCTGGGCGCAAGTTTGAAAATTTGACAAACATCTTTTATATTTGTGTGTCAGAAAAAAAAACTTATTTTCAAATTAATATAATTTGAACTGTAACAGATATCTTCTAGAGTTCTTGGCGCTATACAGGGCCCAGTGAACGGGGTAATGCTTCTTGGGACCTTCTTTCCGTTTACAAATGCAATTGTAAGTATTATTTTACCGTTCAGCCTTTTCTACAATTAATTTGTTGGCGGTTCATTTGGTAGATATTGTCTTGTTTTGTCTGTTTTCTTAGTTAGGTTGGATATAGTATAAACTAAGCATGATTCTAGTTGATTCGTCACTAGTTGCTCAGTTGTGATTTTGATCTAATATATATATATATATATATATATATATATATATATATATATATATATATATATGCTGTATTATTCGGATTAGGGATCTATAGTTGGAAGTGTTGTGTCGGTGGGTGTCAATCTGTGGATGACCATAGGAGCCTACACTTTCGTCCCTCACCAGTTTAATCTGCCGACAGATGTCAGCAACTGTACATTTGGAGTTAACGAAACTGCTCTTCCAGTACCAACAGATCCGTAAGATACAAAATACCTCCAAATCCAACAGATTCGTAAGATACAACACCGCCAAATCCAACAGACCTGTAGGATACAATACTGTTATGCCGGGATCACAAATTGAATAGCGATGCTATATAATCTTTATTCAAGCTGAAGTTGTATATGACCGCTGACATTGAATGGTTGAACTACACTGCCCGGTGTCCTACAATATTAGGCTACCTTATTTATTCCCTGTTAACTATGTAACAGCTAAAGACTGAACGCGTGTATAACCACCTTATAACAACACCTCCTCGCTTTGAAAAATTTGGACCTTCAAATTAAACGTAAAATAAGTAGATATATATGAACACATAGAGAACGATGGTAACGTACACTGAATAACGGACACTACAATCTCTCGGAGTCCCCGTTATAACAATGTACAGCAAGTTGATGCATATATACATCTATAGGGTCCCACAAAAATAAAGTCCTCTGTTATTGACAACGTCCATAACATTTAGAGAAAATATTTTACAATAATGTATACCCATATTAATATACTGCTTGACACGATTTAAATGCATAAACGTGGTTCATAAATCGTCCAAACACATAAATTGCATTTTAGAATCTATAACGGGCGAAGACTCTTTTGAACTCTCTTCTCCAACTAGTGCTCATTGACCTTTGTTTTCAACTGGCTCCCACGAAGTCTCCTTGAATCCTTTTCATTTTTACTTTGTACATTTTACGACGACCTTTCACTTTGCACGCTAGAAGTCTTTCTATCTCATACCACTCGTCATTTAACTGCTCCTCTGAGCTCAGTTTGCGTTTCGTTTCCAGTTGCTGATTCTACGCATCTGGGTCTGTATAGAGCTTCAGTCTGTTCGTATGTACCAATGGATGTAGAGGCTTATTGGATTCGCAATTGTTGAGCACGTAAGTGTGAATAGGTCTGAAATCCGCGATGTAGAAGGGACCTGTCTATATTGGCGTCAGTTTCTGACTCAGGCCTCGTGGAACTTTGGCATTATGTAACCAAACTTTCTGGCCTACCCTATATTGCGGAATTGCCGCCCGGCGGTCATGCCTTTGCTGGGACACCGTCTGAGATCCTTTAACATTAGCCTCTGTTAATTCTCTTGTTATCTATAACGGCTTTTTAGGCTTTTTACTGCTCATGGTCCGACGTACCTCTAGTATAATCTACTAGCAACTCATGGTCAATTGGAAGTCGCATATCCTCTCCAAATAACAAAGTGTACGGGTAGAATTGTTTTGATTTCGTGGCCGGCGTTCTACGCAGCCACATCAATATTCCTGGTAGTATTTTCTCTAAGTTTGTTTGTTCTTTGTCTATATAAGTAATTAACGCCTGTTCGATTGTACTGTTCGTGCGCTCACATGCGCTATTTTTCTGAGGATGATAAGCACTAGTTTTGAGTCTTTTCACATTATACAATACACAGTCACATGGGACAGGACATTTTTGCACCTGTCAGTGAGAAGCGATTTCGGCGCACCAAACCTGCAGAATATTTCGTTGTGTGGCACTTTTGCAATTGAGATTGCACCTTGTGATTTCAGAGAAAACGTTTAACAACACCAACTGAAAATATCAACACATAGCTAAAATATATTGATTTCCAGACTCTGTCATTGGTCCAAAAATATCACCATGCCACAGTTCGAACACGACTACAAAAGATGAAGGGTCAATGGAGCGGGTTTCTCGCGGTCTCCCCTCTTTGCAATTTGACACCCCTCTAAGCTACGTATATATTTGTGAACAATACATACACGGCCAGTAGTATTCACCTCTGAAACCTTCGTAGATGCAATTTGCTCCTTTATGAGCTTCTCCAATTGCATTGTCGTGGTAGCCTTTTAGCAGGGGGGCTCTGCAGTCTGTCGGAACTGCTAGCTGCTTTACTAAACGCATTTCCAGTGCCGAATTTCGCACAAACCTCTCAAACAGATGGTATAAAATACCATTTTGGATATTACTACTTTGACTACAATAGGGGCTGCCCGCGCACGCTTATCAGGCAGGCCTTCTTCTTGCAGATATCCCACGATTTAACTGTAGTCTCGAAATTTCTGTTGTAGGCTCTGGAAGTCCTGATATATGACCGAGCTCAGTGCTGCACGTTTGTTTAGCTGCGTAGTGTATACTGAAAATACCCTGCATCTGGCATTGATGGATGCAAAGGCTGCTAATACTCTAATTCGATGTAAATACCCTTACTCAATTAAAATTCGGTCGCCAACAACCTGGGCAACCTTTGCTGTGTTTGGTAGTGGTAGGTCATTCTCTTCCGTATCGTTACCTGCGCCGGCATATTCATACGCCAAGATAACGCATCGGCATGGTAAAATTTGCTGCCGGGGCGATGCTCAATATTTAATGTGTTTGCCTGAAGTAGCAACGTATCTTTTATGAATGCTCATATTCAGAGGACCATATAAATGATGTTTCTTTCTTCAATAATTTGTTCAAAGGAGCTGCAATGAAACGGCGATAATAGTTGCTCAAACCCAAAGAACTTTTCACCTCTTTTTGATTGGTTGGTCTGGGAAAGTCTTGTAGTGCCCTTATCTTGTTCGTGTCCATCGTTAAGCAACAAGGGGTGAGCAAATGCCCGAGATATGACAGTTTCGTGAAGTGACATTTGTCAGGACGAAGCTTACGATTTGCAGTACGGAGACTACGTGCACTAAGTGCTCATCGATATTGCGACCAAATATCAATATGTCGTATACATACACAATTGCAGAGACGACGTGAGGCCAGCGAGAACTCTAGACATCGACTTCTGAAAAGACGCTGGTGCGTTCACAATCCGAATGGCATCCGTTTGAACTGATAGACACCCTCGTGTATGACGAATGCTGTTTTAGATTTAGAATCCGGATGCATTAGCACTTGGCAGACACCAGAGGCTAAATCTAAAGTTGTAAAAAGCGAGGCTTCACTCTCACTAAGTGCGTCAAATACAACATCGAGGCGCGGGAGAGGATGTGACATAAGCTTTGTCATCGCGTTTAACTTGCGATAATCGACGGCAAACCGAAAATCATTCGACTTCTTCCAAACAAAGACCAAGGGGCTCGCCCATTTCCCCAAACTGGATTCTATGACTCCTGCTGTCAACATCTCGTCAACTTGGCTTTATATTTATCGTTTAGCTGGCCAAACGTCCTGTAGAATTGCCTGCGGACCGGTAGCGCATTTTCTGTATCAATTGTGTGGTAAAGTTCAGTGGTTTCTCCCAGATCTAACAGCCTTTCAGCGAATATATCCCGATGTCTGCCTATAAAAACCAGCAATTTTTTCTCATCCGCAGGACTAAGGTCACTTTCTAGGTTAATGCCTAAATCTGGTGATGCTTATACAGCATCTGTTTTATTTGCTTTGTCTATAACGACTTTACATCCATTTCCGTGACTTGCAGACGACCTGCCCTTCGGGTTATTTGATCGTTGCGTTTGAAGGGTTGCATACAAGAAGCATAGCTTATACATCTGTTAAGGAAGCAACTGCCCTATCACACAATAAATTCAGGCATGTCATTAATGACTGACTTGGTTCTAGTAAATAGCAAGTCTCACCTGCTTGGTCCACTGTACCGACAATTGGGTGTCTTACACAAAAAAACACCTATAATATTCCTTATTGGTGAAATTCAAGTGTAAGGTTCAGTCCCGTATTTTGTATTGTACTCAAAGATATACAAATGCGGTGACTTGCCTGGCAGGAAATGTGTAATGTTCAGTCGCGTATTTTTTTTGTGTACTCAAAGATATACACGATATAGTTGCCGATACAGGGCGCTACAATTTACGCTGTTGATCGGCACAATGGCGATGTTTTTGTCAACGGACAATGCAGCGATTCAGCGTCTGTTCCACATACCGGAGAGATGTCTACCCGATTCGTGGCGGGTAGATGCGCACCCCTAATGTCTATGCGCTCGCCTGGCAAAACCAGAAACAATCGTGGGACGTGTCCGATGTTGTTACACCGCTAGCATATAAGGTCACTTGCCTGGCAGGGATTGGGTCGTGCTGCCACCCCGGAAGCATGGGTCTCTTTCTCTGGGCACGTAGCGACGATTCTGATTAGACTGTAATCTTTCAGGTGTGCGAGTATCCCTAGAAGAGGGCCTGTTGATTCGCTCCGGTTAAACCCGCGCGGCCCGTACTGTTGTGGTTGTTCTAACTTCTTCTTAAACTGGCTTAGTCGATGCAATTTTTAAAACCTAATTCCTCCCACTAATAGAGCCTACAAACTTACCCTTTCTGTATCGCAACGCTTTGAACAGGTACTACCACTTCGCGGCATATTATATAATTAAATCAGGGCTCTCTGGCCGACTATTTCCTCGACTGGTAAACTCCACCGGTTATAAGACGGTCAGTGCCACATATCACCGCTTCCTGAGCTAAGATCTTTTCCAGTGACGTCAACAGTAATTGGTGGTCTTTCCCCCCGATTTTTCAAACCAACATGGTTTATTCAGCCATCGCCTATTGCGGGCCTCCAGTTGGCTACTAATATTCCCATTTAAACTGTCCTAATATTTTAGTTCTTCGCCCATGTTGAGTTCGGCGAGCGTTTCAACACAATAACCCTCTGCCCCTCAGTATTGCCGTTAATCAAACCATCGCTCTTCAAAGTCGGTTTGTTAAATTAATGTAACAGCCAGTCAGCGCGAGATACTCAGGTGTACACGCGACGAACGCAGTCAAAATGTAATACATGTACCCGTTGGCTGAAAGGATCACGACGATGTCTACAATGCACTTACATTAGACCCAAGGCCCGTAAAGTTTGCACTGCAGAGATATATTTCAGGGCACGATGGTCCATGTATGGACTTCCTAAACACACATTTCGGTGCGAGTGTTACCAAGCGAGTCGGGGCGTCTATTGCTGAACGCGTGTATAGCAACCTTATAACAATAATCCAACAGATAAAAAAGATAAGCAGCGAATATTAATAACGCTTTCTCTTTGTAAATCACTCACACTCGTTATTTTTAACCCGTTCTCTTTATTAGGCCTAAGGAAGATATATTTTGGCTGTATCGGATTTCCTTTACATGGGTGCCATTCTTTGCAACAGCAATTGTTGTAATTGTAGGAATCATTGTCTCCGTGGCTACTGGTATGTTTATACATTATAAGTGAAAATTGTAGCTATAATAATATATATAAATATATATATATAAATATATATATATATTTCCCATCCGTCAAAATTTAATATTAATGAATTTTCTTGAATACAAAGAGCAGCGCTCAAATTAGCGTTTTGCTAATTTGCTATTTGAAATAATTCCGAAGTATAAAATGTTAATCTAGCATTAGTATATATTATTAATATAGTAACAAAATGTACATGTATACACATGAACACTTAAAACGAAAAAAAGCACTTATCACTTACAGTATTTATGCTAAAGCTGGTGAATTCGTTTGAGTTAACAGGACGCTACGATTTGTCCAAAATCCAACCCCCCGGTCTAGTGTCGCCGATCAGCAACTACCTGTGTTGTTGTTGTCCGGAGACTGTCCGTCGTTTCTTCTGGTGTGGCTTGGACCATGACAGACCGGTTGAATCAGAGGACAAGGTAAGTTTGTTCATATTGTCCGTATCTGTTCATTAACTTGAGAGGTTTTTAGATCAGATGACTGAAATTCATCTGAGCTATAGCGATGGGTCTTTGTCCGTCGTCCTTCCTTCCTGCCGTCTGGTCGTTAGCAGTACACAAATCGTAACCGTAAGACTTAGAAACTTCTGACTTGACATCCACAGAGGTCCATGAAAAATCTTCTCAAAAACCTGAAATTAGGTCTCCATTACCCGTATCCTCCGAACTATGCCCCCCAGAGAATAATTAAAACATTTATTGAAAATCTCCAGTATCTGAATAACTAACGCAATGATCGCCAATTTTTTGCATGCATATTAATCATGAAATGTTTCATCAGTTCCTGCAGACCAATGGCGCCATCTGTATTTTTTTCAATTTTTTACGCATTTTTTTTTTCTCTTTTTTGATACCTAAAAATGAATGGCCGTCCGATAACAGGGCACAACTCGTGACATCCTGGGAGGTCAATGGAAAAACTCTTTGGAAACCTGAAATAAGGTCTGTGTTACCTATAACCTTTGAGCTATGGGGCTCGTAAGTACCCCCGAATAATTAAAATTTTGATAAAAACAGCTTCAGTATCTGAATAACTAATGCATTGATCGCCACAGTTTGCATACATATTGATCATGAAGTGTTTCATCAGTTCCTGTAGACCGGAGGGGCCACCTGTAGCTTTTCGAATTTTTCACATTTTTTTCTGTATTTTTGAGAACTTCAAATGAAGCGGTGTTGCTGTTTATAGGGCACAAACCGTAACTGTGAGATCTAGAAACTTCTAACTGTACATCCTGAGAGTTCCTAGGCAAATCTCCTTGGAAACCTGAAATAAGTAATGATGGCCTATATTTTGCGAATTAAGGGCTTAAAACATGATTTTTAAGTACCCATTGAGTCAGATGGGGCACAAATTGTATCCATTTGGCCTAGAATCTTCTAACATCACTTTCAGGCAGGTCCATATAAAATCTCTTTTGAAATATGAAATTAGGTCACTGTGGGCCCTATCCTCTGAGCAATGGGGCTCGTAAGGACCCCCAGAATAATAAAAGATTTGATAAAAAAAAGGTCTAGTATCTGATTTGATTGTTGTGACACTTACCATGCGTATTGATCATGGAGTGTTTCATTAGATCCTGCAGACCGGTGGCACCACCTGTATTTTTTCTATTTTTTACACATTTTTTCTCTATTTTTTAGACCTTCAAATTAAGTGGTCTGGGTGTTAATAGGGCAGAAAGCGTAACCGTTATACCTTGAAATTTCTCACTTTAAGCACTTAGTGAGTCAGATGGGGCACAAATTGTATCCTTTTGGCCTAGAATCCTCATACATGACTTTCAGAAAGGTCCATAAAAAAATCTCCTTGGAACCCTGAAATAATGTTACTATGACCTATTTTCTTCTAGCTGTGTGCTATAACATGATTATAACTCTCTTTTAGGTAGATGGGCACAAATGGTAGCTGCTGGATGTAAAATGAGGTCATTGTAACCTATATTTATATACAGGGTCTTTTGGCAAAAGCATTAATTTGTGCACCCTTGGAGTCATTTTACCCATTGTTCAAGGCTCCTCGAATTCAGCTGAGCTTCATGGGCCATGGGGCACATGATTAAATTAAGTTCTTGTAGCGTATCCATATGCATCAGTCAACTATAATTGACACATATACAACTTTCTGTAGCCAGGACACAAAAGTAGGGCATGCATTCACCGACTCACTGCCTTTGGTAAACATAACCATCCGTGGTGGTTTAGGATATTATTATCTTCTTGAGAACAAAGACAAACATTAAATTATTTTTTGTATATATATATATATATATATATATATATATATATATATATATATATATATGTAACGACAAGAAAGTTAAAGGGAACGAAAAAGTTTACTTTCTGACGGAATCAGATCAATGTGCCTGTCCACCGGGGGGGGGGGGGGGGTTATCAAATATTTTCTCTTAAACTTCATCATGAGTCCGGGTCGAAAACATCACATTAATGTAGTTAACAAATGATTGTAACATTTACATGATTGACTATAACTTAGCTTTCATTTGACTTTTGTCATTCGTTATTAAGCTGGAGACCAAAATATTTATACTAGTTTCACTCTACAGAGGGACAGCAAAACGGACGTGCATCTGACAGGTCTGCATGAACAAGCCGCCAGACAAAGGAAGGCCCGCAAAGAGTCTCCAGACGCCGAGACCTGGAACCACCCGGATCCCGCGCCAATCAGCTACATCAAGATTGACAGGTTTTAACTGTCGCGCCTGAATGCTTGCATCCTCATTCTTAGATGTAAGACATTTACTTTAATTTCTCATTCGTCTTATCGAGTGTTGTGAACTGTCATCCCATCATGGCAGATGACATGGCTGTTACTGTTGTTACGCTGAGAATGAACTTCCTGTGCACCACCTATTATTAAGATATATACCTGTTACGATCACCTAAAAAGCATTCTACTGATAAATAGATAAACCTTGGTTCAACATAGAGAGCTCTGCTACGAGGCACGAGGCAGCACGTCTGAGCGGCGCTCCTTTCCGTAAAATTGAACTGGAGATGTTTTAAATGCTGGTTATATTATATATTTCTGTGGAGTGAAATATTATGTAATAAAAGTAATTCTTCCAACTTGCTTTGCGTTACCATTTTTATTACATCTTCAATGTGGCTATGACTCTTACATACAAGTGTGCACTTTTTGAAGGTTGTGTTGTCTTTTTAGTATTTTCACTTTTAACCTTAACATGTAAGATTGAAAGATCCTTATTTAGGCAAAGTAGATGCCAAATTAACATATTATGTACATTTGTCACAATAAACTTCTTGCAGGGGCAAGTTTAGAGGGAAGCGCCCCTCCCCCTTAAATCTGTTCGCTAACTTTTAGGGGGCTCTGCCAGCAAAAGCCAGCAAAATATTGATGAATAAACTCAAGACGTAGAATTTGTAAGGCCCAGACCGTAATTTCAGTTTTGTGGCAATATGTAAGAATGACCTGGAATGGCATCAAACAGTAGTAATGTTGGACCAGCCGAATCCTCATTGCTCATGCATCCCCCGTGCAAAGTTATATCAGGGGCGAGTTAAGAGTGTGGGAGCGCCATATATCTGCGTCCCTCCCCTAAAATCTTGTCGATTTTTAGATATGATCTCAGTTGCCAATCGTCAAGGCGGAAAACATCTTGCTGAATAGATTTTTTTTTAATTCCCTGGATCTAATTTTCAGTTTACGCTGCAGATACGAACCATTTTATAGATCACAAAATATGATGTGCATATATATGCATATATATATATATATATATATATAGAGAGAGAGAGAGAGAGAGAGAGACAGACAGACAGACAGACAGACATAGAGAGGGAGGGAGAGAGAGAGAAAGAGTTGTAAGGATAGCTGTGTTGGTTCATTAAATAGAGACTGTCGACACATGCAGTAGGTAAGCACCTTGACGTCACGGCGCTAGTTCCTATAAAAGTCGGTATATATATATATATATATATATATATATATATATATATATATATAACACTTGAGCTGCGGGTTCTACATAGACACCTCTGTAGATTTGCACACGTTCATAGGAAAAGCAGCCGATTCTTCTATCCTCGGATGCATATAGGAAGCCGCTATCGACAGTTATCCTACAAGGCTAGGTCAAGAGACAACAGTGATTCAAGAAATAGAGAGAAAATCCCTTGGGGATACTGATTTGGACTTCACGAGAATAAAGTGCACGCTTAGGACAATAATGTTAAGTTCCATTACCGTTTGGAGAATATATACCTAGATTTTTTTCAGGAGAGTGGGACTGTCTGACGTTTGGTTGTACCGTGTTCCATACAACAAATGTGTTTACCTAAAGGGCAAGAAAATGCTGAAGGCTCGGTGTAAGAAGGAAAAACACGTACTGTGCCTCAAAGCAAAACCTGGAGACGCACAGTGTAAGTATGGAGAAGTAATATTTGGGGTGGGATATAGCCTCGTGATTAAGGTAGCAGAACCGACAAAATTCCCTATATCTAAAATCAACCAAAAAATTCTAAAATCTAAAATCATTAGAGACCCCTTAAAGCATACATTATTTTGAATCCGTTACAATGTTTGTTCTGATGGTATACAGGTTTTTTTAACCTTTCATTCATTTTAACATGATTTTTTTACATTTAAAATGCAACATTTATTTTAAAGATACATTATTTTAAGCACCAAATAACAGTAACCCACTTTACAGTGGACTAATATTAAACTGCATGGCAATATCTCACAAGTATATTGTTTTATTTTTCCCTCTACTTTGTGTCTTCTCGTTGATTTTTTATTTTTTTTTTTTTGAGTTTGAAGCATAAGGTCCTCTGTTCTACCCCGCCGGTGCTTCAAAAGGGCAACATGATGAATTCTTGACAGTACCTCAGATATTCACTCTGATGTATAACGACAGGTCTTGAACTTAATATTATTCCTATGTCCAAGGGCTTCAATACAGGTGGATGGGGAGGATGTTTCCCCCACTTTTTAGCAAGGGCATGGTCAATGTAATCATATCCCCTGCTATTCAGAGAATAATATTTTTATCTTGTAAATGAAATATATTAATGATTAGAATTAGAGACTTGGTTCCATTTCTTAGTTAACCATGAAATATTATATAAATCTTGTTAAGAATATACCTATATTAAGAACATAAAACAGGTACCTTATTTTTTAAAACCTTTTACTTCAATGTAAAATATTTAAAACGTGTCACATAGGACATTTATATAAAAACGTCCAACTCTTGATTACCCTTCCCCCCTTTGAGTCATAGCCTGACCTTTGAAGATAAATTAACGCCAAGGCTCATGAAAATTTAACACCGGAACTCCATAAGCTATGTAAATGGACATTCGAAGAATATTATTTTGACCCATATGAAAAATAAAAATACGTATTTATATACATATAACATTATGGCAAAAGATGATACACCCACATTCTACACAAGAATATATATGCACATAAATTTATAGTAATAACTACGAAAAAAAGTCAGTAACACATTATAACACGTGTTTTCACGCTATCGCAATCGTCAGATGTGAACTGTTGACGGCTGATGTTGTTTTGTAATTATGTGTTGACGCACTTAGCCATGGTCAAGTGATAGGTATGGAGATGAGGATTATGCCATCATTTTGAAACGAGTTGAGATTTTTTGTTGTGTCTTTGTGACTTGGGGAAAGTTACGATTTGAACATTTTCTTCGAGACAAACGTTTTCGCTTCCACTTGGGAGCTTTTATCGGGGGTGCGCGCTTGAAGGACCGCCAACTGATTGAATACAGGATGTTTGTTCCCATCTGGTGCCAACTATACTTTAAGAGGAATCTTTTTCATATTCGGGGTGACTAAATGATTTTTTTGTGGTTCCTGTAAAGGGATTATAATTGCTACCGGCGAGTCCTATGTAGGTTTTCTCTTAGGCCGGTATTGTGAGAATGGGGGCGTACACGATGTTGGCTTCAAGGCTATATTACTTGTGGTTACCCATGCAGAGCGCCAAATGTGAGCAAATAAAACGGAACCTCATTATTAATATTATACCGAATATAAAAAATATACTTCATTTTGCGACAACAATATTGTCGCCGGGTGGCGTCAATTAAATTCATCAGGGCTGGATCTGGGGGGGGGGGGGGGGGGGTTATAGGGGTTGTACATACCTTAAAACATATTCATTATTTTTCTACAATGCTACAGAAAGAGTAAAGTTAATTCATTTACGTTACACTTTTACATCATAATAAACTGAAAATGTAGGGTTGTCGAATCTCCCAATTATGACCCCCCAACGAGGAGTCGGAGGGTGAAAATGGCTATGGTTGTCATAACATAGCACTGAACTGCCCATGGCGAGTGCATGCTGACCACGCGTGAGCCGGGCCGCATGCGTAACACCTCGCTTACTGCTTTAGGAGTACTTACGTGTCACCTCCCAATGCCCTTAACAAATGAGGAAAGGTTTATTTTTCCAAGTTTCTCGGACTGCTAATTTAGGGCGCCATTTTGCAAAAACACTTAAACCCAGATGTCACCGGTCGCATGTCGAAATTATGGGTATGCCGTCAGTTATTTAATACACTAAATAAAGTCATGACCAGAAATTGTATTTCGCACGTTCTATACACCCCGCCATAATTCATATCGCTGTCGCGTGCGAGCCTCGATTATGGTCAAGTAGTAGTGTGATAACTACAGAACACTGTTTCCTACCTTCAAGCGGCTATCGGACGCGGCTACGGGATAGACTGACCACATACCCCCGATTAATGAGAAACCGCTTCTCCCACTGCTTATTTATATCCTTAGCTGTGTTTAGGGATATTATGCAGACATCGGCCGAAAATATTGGGCCGTCAATCCATTTTGAACATATATACCATGGCTGAATCCACGAAAATAGCAGGCGACCAGATATACTTGTATTGTACAACTTGTATTACGTACATATATGTTTTGTTTTTCCAGTCCCCCCCCCCCCCCGGTGTTACTTCTGTTCCCTCTTTTGAGCACAGGAGGATGCGCATCACAGGCGATTTACTTAGAAATAAACAATCGGCATAAATATCTGTTAAGTCAAAATCTACCCCCACGGTTAGAGAGAGAGAGAGAGAGAGAGAGATTCTAGACATGGAAGGGCGACTGTACGGACGGACGGATTTGGAATAACATTAATAAAAGAGCGCCTACTGTTAATACCATATATGTCGTAATTAAAGAGCCATATAACGAGAAACATCAATAAAAGTCCAGTGACACACCCGGCTGCGGACATCCCTGTTGAACAGACAGCCCGCTTAAAAGGCTGTCTTTAGGCTGACAGAACAGTTTAACTATTTAATGAATCCCTATTGACGGGCACCACCTTATTCAGGATAGAGGACATTTATTTTTGTTCGCCCATCACGTTAAATAACCACCGATAATGGAAACCAAAGTGGATGATGTGAATGGCGAGGGGACAATAATTTTCCATTGTAACCGCAAAATGTTCTGCTTCTGGTACGCCTCTCACCGTTTAAAATGTTTGTATTATTTAGACAGGAAGTCATCAAAATGGAATCTAAGTAATTTTTACTTAATTTACCTTAAAAACTGTTATCTGCAATAAAATATCACGCACAGTTATCCTTATAATTGATGCATTGTATTAGTCCAGCTGTTAAGAGAAGAATTGTGCAAAAAGTGAAAGAAGAATGAAACATGGCATAATAGTTGGCCAAACCATACTCAACATTTTCAGATATAGGGCCAAGCGGAATTCATCCCATCTTGGTCAAAACCCAAGATGGCGGCCAACATGGCTGCCGGATTATAAAATATCAATACATTCGGTTATATTTGTCCTAGAATGCTCTCCAAAGGCGCTATTCCTATGTTTTTGGGGGTCGAGAAATTCATATATAAGAGTTAGAAGTCTGTAAAATGAATCTGTTAAATGAATTGTGGTTTTTTGTTTATATTGAAATTGTCCTAAATTTGTTGAGTACTGCACAGTAGTCGCATACATTGTGATCGTAGTCAAATGAAAGTGTCATTTGCTGGCTGAGGTTTGTCTACTTTGTCATGTATGAGAATGCTTGAACTGTATAACAGTTTTTATTGCAATATTTCTTCTTTTTTTCTTTTAAATTCCTAATATTTGCATGCTAACAAGTGTTATTGTTTTGGTGATGGGTGCAAAAAACTTATCTGTTGAAATCTGGAATAAAATTAGCATTGAACTTGATAGGCCTATGTCCGTATACACTAATCATAAGAAAATTTGAAACCTACATACATGTAATTAGCTCTAACGATCAGCATTCATGTTAACCTCTGTTAGTGCAATTGGGAAATGTCAAATGAATAAATCCAACTGTGCTGACATTCAACATACATGTAAGTTTTACGTGTTTGAGCCCTTTATCTGTTTCAATGTAATGAAATGGACAGTCGAGTGGTAAAACGCTCGGCTATCTCAACTGGCGCCCCAGGTTTAATCAACATCGGTCCTATTAGAGTAGGTTGTATTGGCCCGTCCAAGGTGGGTGAATTACCGCAATTTTAAATGAAAGTGTCATTTGCTGGGGTAGGTTTTATTATATTTATGTTTCATATCTGATTTCCTCTGTTTGAAATCCCTTTATTTGCATGCAAACGAATGTATTAACTGCTTTGGAGAGGTGAGGGATGAAAGAAACTCAGGTATTCTGTTTGGTATCAAAATGGGAGCTTGAAATCTCCTTGATGAATAGTAAGTATTTTTTAAAATCTACAAACATGATATTAAATTTTACCATCAACTTTACATTCGTGAAAATTTTTATTAGTGCGATTAAAATAATGTAAAAAATTTCATGCTGAACACTATGTCTGTTTCAAAGGAAAGACTTTTATTTATAATTTTTAGACTACATGCGTGTATGACATATTTTAATAATTTTTTGTCCCAATTGAAACTTTTCCATAGAATTGGTAAAGCCTTTATTCGTCATTATAGTGCAATTCACCCTTATACATCAATATCCATCTCAAATTAGTTATTACCTCAATATAAAACTTGATCTTGCACCACGAGAAGAACACAGATGGCGCTACCGCAAGCACCAGGTGGCGCCAAAGAGAATTAATTAAAACGTTTCTCGTGTGACTCCAATGTTAATAAATTTTTGTCACAACTTCAAAACATTTTTAAAAAATTGGTAAAGCCTTATTTAAAGATTATATAATTACATAACGTTCCGAACGGAAAAAGACCCGAATAACCATCCTTAGCAAACCTTCCAACATGCATGAGGTGGGAATAAAACATGTCAAAGATAATTCAATAACCTCTCAGTAAAAGATACATCTGCATTTGAATGAACATAGTGGGCTTCAAACACTTCACGGGACTTTCATCGCCCTATTTGCCTAACAGTATCGGGTTCATTGCCGGTTACCACAGACACTGTGGCGCCAGTTGGTCTGAAAGACTTGGCGGTAAAGCCTTTATTACCTAAGCCAACTAAATCTATTGCCTCGCATAAAATTTTTGCAACTCTGTCACAGGTAATGGCCTTGTATGGCCTGAGGAGGGTAAGAAAAAGTGGCCTTGAATCGCGAGGCCTTATGCTATCAGTCCTTTGTATATAAACCCGTAAAGCACTGACAGGATCAAGCATTTTTTCTGTTGTCGGAACTACATGAACCTCAAACCCTTCTCTTTGATAGTCGTTTTTTATACCATGCAAAACCAATGTCATTGAAACATAATCCTGAAAACGCACATGATCAGTAGTAAGCACCAGGTTTGTAAACATGCAAGTGGAAGGATTGAAAACATTTGCGTGTGGAGCTACGTCTGATGGCCTCAACATCATTACAAAAGCCAAGAGTGTATTGACTTTCAAGTGTAGACATTTTATGCTGAGGAGTTCATTGACCGGCCATTCCCGAAACAGCTGGTTAAAAGAATGGACAGGTAGGACTGGAGTTTTGACTCGCAGTAACCATGTTCCGGTTTAAATCAAACCTGATAGCAGCAGCTGAACGTCTTTATCAGCAAACGGATTAATTTCACCAAGCGCTATATATAGCCATGATAGAGCTGTATATGCACTGCGCAGCATGGACCTAGGTCGGGGAGAAGTGTAAGCAATTATACACAAAAATTGAGCGATATACTTGCTGTCACTTGGCGGAAACATAATGTCTTCGGATTGACAAAACTCAATAAGCTTTTTCAGCTGTCCTTCATATGAAGCTAAAGTACCTTTCGCCCAACATGAAAGAGTCCGACGTTGGGCTTCTATAGACCACCCTTTTTTTGGCTAACCACTGTCGCCACAAATCCGCCAAGCAAAAATCCCCCAGGCATTGTTTTTCATGGGTTCTGGGCGGCTGCCCCATTTGACAACTGTCCTGTGCGCGAGGAAGTGAAATCGGCTCAGCCACTGCCAATTTTTGCAGTGTCTGATACCACGGCCGGGCTGGCCACTGTGAAGCAAGTATTGTTGCCACGGCCCGTTGCTTGCAAATGACCTTTAGTACCTTTGGTAGCAGAAAAACCGGAGCGTTCACGAAGTTGTTATGTTTTCGCCAATCTTACTGAGCCAAGGCATCGATTTCAGCTGTGAAAGGGTCGAGCCACAGGGAGTTGTAGCGGAAAAGTTGAGCGGATGTCATAGACGCAAATCGATTTATAGTGTGTGAGCCATTTGAAGAGCTTCGAATGGAGCTTCCATTCGTACGGTGACTCTCGCCTGCTGAGTCTGTCGGCTCTCCGATTGAGGACCCCGGCGATATGTTTGGCTTGAAGGTGTATGTCGAAATCTTGGCAAGTGACCAATAATGTAGTGGCAAGGGCGCTCAGCTCTACACTGGGGCCTCCAATAATGTTAATATAAGCCACGCTGGAAACATTGTCTGTCAACACTTGCACTACTTGTCCCCGCAGCTGCGGACCAAAGGATTTTATAGCCATCAGAATGGCGAGAAGTTCCCGATAGTTTGATGGCTTTTGGGCGATTATTGCATTCCATAGTCCTGATGCCTCTTGTGAATTAAGCACGGCACCCCAACCATATGATGAGGCATCTGTTATAATCTGGGCAGATATGCTAGGTAGTTTAATTGGTGCAGAATCCCACCATTGAAGATCATCAAGCTGATTCTTATTGAATATTAAGATATCATACCATGTTTTTCGCGACTTAATAAGCCTGTAAGTATTCCGTAACAACAGCTTTGCTGGAACTACCGCTTTGGTCATTTAAACACACTGACCGGCTATCTTAGCTAATTGTCTCGCAGTACAGTGTTCAGACACTAAGGCTCGTTTTACTGCCTTCTTTACTACTTTCTTAGCCGTTCCTTTGTAACTTTAATCCAAGGACACCCTTGCTCACTGTCCGTAACCACAATAAATCCTAAATATTGCTTTCTACACCATGGTATCAAATCTGACTTATCGTGATTAACCAACCATCCAAGCTCATCTAAAGTATGCCACAACTGGTCTCTATGGTCAGTAATGCAAGAATGGCTAGCAAGCAATATACAATTATTCACGTACAGTGCAAGTCTTAACCCTTGCTCACGCAAGTACTGAACAACAGGCCTGAGGATCTTATTAAAGTAGTACGGGCTGCATTTCAGTCCAAATGGACACACTGTAAGTACATAGTAAGTCCCCTCAAATTGAAAACCAAGGTACTTTTAATATGACTGGCTTACTGGTACATGGTAAATTCCGTCTTTTAAATCAATTGTAACCATATAATCTTTGTACCTTATTTGTTAAGCTACAGTGTCAAGACCTTCCTGTGAAAATTTTGGAATTTCAACAAAATTATTTATGTATGACAAGTTATGTACTAATCTGAGTTTCCCGGCCCGTTTCGGCACAACTTTCAACGGAGACATACAATATGGTTTATTGGACTCCGTCTTACTTCTTATGAAATTTTTAGTGAGCAGGTCTTTGATTTCGTTTCTAATGAAATCTCTCTGAGAAACAGTAAATGTTGGATTAGGAAGCTGAAAACTATTTGGCGTAAATTTAAACTGTATAGGTACACCATTTTCAACCCAATCAAGTACTTGTTCTGAGGCGCCAATACGGTGCCATGCAAGAATATTCATGTTATTTAAACATCTCATATATCATATAGGAACAATATAGCTTATCATCATAAAGCAAACAAAGTTCAACTGAAATAGTTCATTCATGGGTGTTGTCTTGGTCTGTCATCAGTGCGATGAAATGGAACATCACGAGAAATTTGGTCAAACGTGTCCCTGTTTGCTGCCGGGCCCCGGTATGTTCCGCGTCCACGGCCACTGTTTCTGAATCCACTTGCACCCGTTCGTTGTACCCCTGGAGTTTGGACTGCAGCGGCGGAAGCAAGCTCTATGGCCAGACGTAAATAAGAAAGTTGTTCTGACGAGAATGCACTAGTTTTTCTTTGCAGCTCTCTGAAAATTGTGGCTGTACAATTTTGCCTTGTACAAGTATATTGGTGTATTCTTCTTGCAGGAATTTTTTTTCAGCAAAAGCACACTTATAAATGTCCATCAGGTCCGTCTCTGTGACATGATCAGGCTGCATGTGACGTAATAACTTTAGGATAGTTTCAGTGTACCTGGCTGAATGTTTTATGATATTGCATAGGGACTGAAGCCCGCGTTTTACAGTACCTGTGTCATGTAGTCTCAGGTGAACTGGAAGACGTGTTCTCGATAGGGAGTCTGCGATAATACGATACTCCTTCTTAGCCTGACCGGCTGTGAACTGAATTAGCTCAGTACCGGAAGGTTGAAGTTGTTCTGGAACGAAAGCTGTACCCGCCGCTGTCCCTTCACGTACCGGACCAACTCGTCCCGATGAAACAGGACGGCCGCAAACAGATGCACCGTTTTGGTCTTCTGGAGCGTTTTGGGCAATACCGGCGCCACTCACCGGATTATCGTCTGTATCACTCATTTGTGAGTCTTCCACAAGTTCAGTACTGTTGCTTTTTTACCTCTTTTTGAAGTTTTTCTACTCTTAGGGTAAGATTCTTTTGCTCTTCCCTAATTTGCTTTAGTGATTCAGTCACCTCTCTACAGAATTTGGTAAAGTCAGGTGCCTTGTCTCCCATGATGTCTTTCGGGCGAATTGCACCACAGATGGCGCCACCGCAAGCAACAGGTGGCGTCAAAGAGAATTATTTAAAACGTTTCTCCTGTGACTCCAAATACGCGATTATGTTTGCTGTGTATATTCTAAGCTTCTTTTGCCATGTAGTGATGGCTTTCATTGACACATAAGAGGTACGCGACATGTTGCAGTATGCTCCCTTTGTAATTTTAATGAATAGATGAAATAATCGACACTCATGTAGATACCTTTTGCAGATTACTAATATTGAGATATGGTGATGATGCAGACTTTAGACTGTATGCTGGTATGAAAGAACCAACACGTGTCATTAAGGTATCACTTCCATTTGCTGTAAGTTATTTTTGTGATATAAAACTTGTTCCTTCCCAACAAGTTGTCATTAAAATTCACTTTGCATAATGCGTTGGTGTCAACAAAATACTTTCGTTTGCTGACATTATTTGTAGATTCATGTAGTACATGCATATTTGTTAGAAATATTCACCACATGTATTTCCAATGTAGCAGGTAAACGGCAAACTGCAAAAGTGTCTAAGAGTGTCCGGATGCTGTCATGCATCATCACCACAGTATAAAGATTCGGGGTTTCATAACATTGAAGGAGACATAGTGTTCAAATACTTAAAATTAACAAATATATAAAATTTCAGCAGGGTTATCGACAAATACGTTGTACCGTTAGATGTGCTGGTAAAAAGGGCAATTTTAGTACAATTTTAATACCACCAAAACCAGACTTTATTCAAACATTCATGACACAGACCTGAAACCCTTATAAATAAATTTCTCGACCCCAATAACATAGAAACAGTGCACTTCCAATGCATTCTAGGACAAATATAACCGGCTGCATTGGTATTTTATATCTCGGTGGCTATCTTGGCCGCTACCTTGGATATTACCAAGATATGATGAATTCCGTTCGGCCCGTTATCTGAACATATAGAGTATGGTCTGGAAATTTATAATGCCAAGTTTCATTCTTCTTTCATCTTTTGCACAATTCTTCTCAATATGTAGCTAAACTGCTGGACTAACGGAAATATTACCAAATTCGTAATAACAACCAGCTAATGAGTACCTAGACAGGTTTGGAACCTAAAACATTGAATTTCTCGGTCGAAAAAAACATAGTATTAGAGTATTTGCAATGCTTTCTCGGGACATTTTCACTCAAGTTATTGACATTTTCTAATCTAATGGCCGCCATCTTGGATTAACCCCAAGATAATTTATTCCAATGAAATTCATCAATAAGCTCTAAAGAACACTTTTGCCAAGATTCATGCTTCTTTCATTTTTTGCATAATTCTTCCAAATACTGGAGCTTAACCGCTGAACTATAATGATCAATGGCTGGTAGTATATACAGAGTTTCCATCATGCAAATATTTTAGTCATTTTTGACAACGCCTCATCCCCTACAAATACGCTGTTACTTTTATTGGGTAAATATTGAGATGCCTAGCGACCTTTTTGCGTTCCCACGCGAGGGAACGTTTTGCGAAAAGTTCATGTATTCTCTTGTACATTGACTCATCACTCTTAGCCTAATGTTATTATTATCGGCGGTTTATCACGATATCAATGCCACAGGATGGATGGCCCTGCCGTGCATTCATCCGTATGGCTTGTACTAGTCCAATATAAATGCCTACTGAGTCATGTATTTTCTGAATAATATATTCGCAGTACACGATTAATTCATAAAATGGGCCATAAGTCTCATTCTTTTCATTTATAAATCATCTCTTGTTATTGACAACATATAACAGCTCCTTGGAACATCACTTTTGAGAGATTATCATGATGGAGATATGTTTATGCATGGGAATATAGAATATATATAGAACACCATTCAAACATTTCCAGCTTTTAAGCAGAATGTAGAGGAACGGACTCTTTTATTGTGTTACATTAACACACGCTCATAAGTATGTATTTATATGTATGTGTATTGCAGTAAACCCCTATACTGAATCCTACAAACTATGTACACTCTCTGTGTTTAATCTCAAAATTGCATGCTTTCTTCAAGATGTCGCTTACCTCATGTTTATATATGCTGACACACAGGTAGGACAATAAAATGTATTACACCTAATATATACCATCGTATGGATCACTCCTGTGAACATGAAGTTTTCTTGAACATGCTACACGTAAAGCCAGTGCCAAATGAAAGACATACCGAGGATCTTCATGAACCTCATTGTTGATGTATTTCAAGACCAGCTATTTGTAATGTCCCTGAAGTCTTCATTGATTATGACAGCTGCAGGGATGGACCGAGAGCCAATTACTGATGACTTTTCCGGGGTTACAATAGTCTTAGGTATCGCATGCCCTTCATAGGAGAGTGAACATTGATTTCATTGCTTGCCGGAAATCTTCGATTTTGGCAAGTATGTTGGCCAGTTTCGTATGTCTGTTTGTTTCAAACTTACAAAGTTGATAGAAAACCAAAAGTCCCCGAAGTCTATTGATTCTTGTCAATAATGGGCAACGGTCAAGGTCATGTCATCGAAAAATTTTGAAAGTTTATTTTCGTCACAACTTCGTCAACATTGATCTTATCTTCACACACTTAGGCTTAATGTCTTCCTATGGGTCTTCTCCATAAACTGGTTTAGTCAACTGTGTCACTTTGTCAGTATGTTTGTCTGTTTGTCAGTTGTCCTTTATTTCGCCTACTTGCTGGTTCTTGCATCTTACAATTAGCAATCTACAGGCCACAATTTTGCAGGAATCCTTTTGAAACTGGAACATTTTAAGTCTTACAGTGATATAATATCGCGAAAGCAATTTTTTATTTTCGGAAAATAGCCACCAGGGGGCTCTCCACTTTAAAACACTTCAACAAATCATTATGTGGCCATATCTCCAAAACTATGAACCTTACCTTCATAAACTATAATTAACTCATTTTGTTTCTCTTTACCTTTTCCATCAGTTTGTCTAGCCATCTGTTATCTCAAATGTGTCACTTTGTCAGTATATCTGTCTGTTTGTCAGTAGTCCTTAATTTCGCCTACTAGCTGGTTCTTGCATCTTACAATTAGCAATCTACAGGCCACAATTTTGCAGGATTCCTCTTCAAACTTGTACATTTTTGTCCCATATAAATATCTCGAAAGTGAATTTTCATTTTCGGAAAATAGGGGGTGCTCCACTTGAAACCCTACAACATATCATTTTTTGGCCATATCTCCAAAATTATTAACCTTACCAACATATTTATAGCTAATTTTGTTCCTCTATAATTTCATCATATTCTTGTCTAATCTCAAATGTGTCACTTTGTCAGTATGTCGGTCTGTTTTTTCAGTTGTCCTCGATTCCGCCTTCTTGCTTGTTTTTTGTCTTATATTTAGCATTCTACAGGCCAAAGCTTTGCAGGAATTACTTAGTAACTTACACATATCGAATATCGGGACGATTTCTTTAAGCTGTGTCTATGTTTAATAGGTCAAAGGTCAAGGTAATCTAAACACGTGAAAATCTTATTTTGATCATTACTGTGTTAATATTGGTCCTTTCATCACGAACTATGGCTCATTTTGTTCCTCTTCGTCATTGCACATTCATTTGGCTGTATCCACATCATTTCCGACAAGCGCTCGATCTCTGGTTGTCTAGTTTTGTCTATCGGCACTTTTCTCAGAACAAATTAACTAGGATTTATGCGTTTCCCGTCCAGCTGTTCAAGTGACCATCCGTCAATGCTATCGACCGATATATCTGATCTTTTTATAATAGTGGTACACATGTTATTTATATTGTCTTGCATAAAAGTATTATTCAATTGCGATCTTCCAAGTTTAGCTGAGGATTTAAAATATTCTAAACAACTAATTAAATAAACAGCAACTCATTATTCTTGTGTATGTGCTTGCGTATGTTCCAACGCGGTAACGTTTGAGACTCCTATCCAAGTTAGCCATGGTTTTATTTTTATCAAGACTTATTTCTGTATGCATTGGTTGAGCTGGTATGGACCTAGGCGAATCCAGGGAAAGAACATCTTATGTTACCTTTCCTATAGTTGCACACGTAAAAGCATGCTAATTCAAAAGGCATTCCTCTGTAAAAACTCGATTATTATTTTTATTCGTTAAATTGTACGAATAATATAATTTCCAAGTTTAGTAAAAAATCAAGTTCCTACTTTTCTCCTTGAAATATATTTTATTATAAAAGAAAATCATATTTCAGTAAAAATGAATGCATAAAAGGTTGAGCCATGTTATGTGGTGCTTATACACAAATCACGACTTGGTGTTCTAGATTAATTACTATTTCAAAAATCTGAAGAGTAAGTTATAAATTGTTCGGAAGCCCACAAAATACCTGTCAAAAAAGCTGGGATATAGGTACATAGCACTGTTCCGGGAAGACATGAAAATATAACCGATAAATGAATGGTTACTTCAGTTTATATTTTTTTTTTAATCCGCAGTGTATAACTAAAAGCTGGTTTGTAATGGAATAATGAAATCTTTTCCTTAGATGTTGAAACCCAAAATACGCTGCTAAACATTTCGTGATAATCTCCAAGGGATCAACAGAAACCTCTCCTGTCGCCCTGAAAATAAGGGCCAAGCCCAAAAATAAATAGCTGGTGCTACTTCTAGGCCAACGATAGTGGCAGTTGGTTATACGGTAAGCCGTGTTTGTTGCTTGCCGGAAATCGAAGCATGTTGGTAAGTTTTCTTATGTCTGTTTTTTTCCCTACATGGTCGCAATTTTGCAGCAATCGCTTTCAAACTTACACAGTTGATTGACAATAAAAAGTTAGAGTAATGTGAGCCTAATGTTTTGGTCAATATAGGTCAAGGTCTAGGTCACCAATAAAACGAAAACAGGAAAACAAAATATTTCTTAATAACTTTTTTAATGTGAGTAATATCTTCACAAACTTTGGCTCATTTTCTTCCTCTGGTTTTTCTTCATATCCTGGTTTAGTCAGCTGGTCTCAAACTAGTCTTAGTTTGTCATTATGTATGTCTGTTTGTCTGTTATATATAGCAAACAGGCCACAGTTTTGCAGGAATAACTTTGTAACTTACTCATCTTGAGTATCGGGACGATTTCTGGAATCCGTATATACATAATTTTAATAGGTCAAAGTTCAAGGTCAAGATCATCAAAACACCTCATAATCTTATTTTGCATATTACTTTGTCCATTTTGTTTCTCTTTGTCTTCAACATGACATGGTCTAGCCAACTGTCCTTCACTTTTTGTCCCTTGTCAGTATGTCTGTCTGTTTGTTTTCTGTCCTCATTTCTCCTTCTTGCTTGTTATTGTGTCTTATAATTGGCGTTCTTAAGGCAAAAGTTTTGCAGGAATTACTTTGTAACATACACATATCGTATATCGGGACGATTTCTTGAAGCTGTATATGTACTTTTAAAAGGTCGAAGTTCAAGGTCAAGTCATCAAAACAAGTCAAAATCTGATTTCGATCGTATCTTTGTCAATATTGGTCCTACCTTCAGAAACCATGGCTCAATCTCTGCCTATTTGTCATTGACATTCATTTGCCTGTTTCCACATCATTTCTTGCAATTGCTCGACCCCTTCGACTAGTTTGTTTGGTTGTTTAGGTGTGTGTATGTGGGTCTGTTCATGTTTGTGCCTTTCGGGTATCTGGAAACCTAGAAGTTAATGTCAACATTTTAGAAAAAGAAATCTAAACAAAAAAGTAATCGTGACATAGATGACAGCCCTTTCTGGAGACAACTGTAAACTATACAATGGCATTCTCAATTCTGGTCAAATGGACGGGATTTGTCGGAACCAGATCAGTTAAAGCTTATAAAATGGCACAATATCCAAAACTAAAACTTCTATAGTATTAAGCGTAACAGAGTTATGAGCATGGTCGTGAAATCTTGCTTCTTCTCGTTTGACTGCCATTGTCACGAGATATGACGAGACTTGTAGTTTAGTCACTGAGAGCTTATCAGATGCTACTAAAGCAGTAACCAGTAGACCTGTCTAGTTAATAAAATTGACTGTGGTAATGGCAGTTTTGTTATAACCTTGCTTACTCTCGCTTGACAGCAGATGTCGTGAGATTGGACGAAATTTGACGACGCAGTTGAGTTACTGATATTTGTAAAATGCTACCTGTGGCAGAAAACTAGACTTCTTTCATAAAAAAAACGGAATAGGTAATTACTGTTTTTGCCAAATCTCGCCGATTCTTGTTTGACGCCAAACCTATTAAAATTTGACAAGACTTGTTAGATCTATAACAGTTGTGATATTGTTCATAGTTTGGAGCTGTGAGACAAATATGATATTTTGACGTGTTTAAGCTGTAGCACCACTAGTGGCATTTGATCAAAATAAAAATTATTGGTTTTGAGGTATTATTGTATAAAATATAAAATATATTTGTTTTAAATGCTGCAAAATTGCGACCTATAGGGCGTCATTAAATAAAATCTCGCAAATCTCGTTTGAAGAGAAAAGATGCAAAAGTGTAATAAAAGAGGATGTAATAAAAGTAGTGATATTGTTAATAGTTTTGAAAATACGGTACAAAAATAAAATCTGACAGTTTTTTTAGTCGCAGTGCCCCATGTTGGCTATTTTCCAAAAATGAAAAATCCCTTTCGCTATATTATTTTATAAAATAAAATAAAGTTTCTTTATAAAATTGCAACCTCTACGGCATCATTAACTGGAATCTCGTAAAATCTTGTTTGACCAGAAAAGGTCTCAGATTTTGCGAAGATATTTAAATGCTTCCCGATGTTAAAAACAAGTCCTTCCTAGCTCTAAAAATGACGAACATTTTTACAACATTGGAAACATATTCAAATTTTATGACTTTTCCCAAAAAATGTGTAACCATGGTAACGACAGAATGATTGAATTTTGCTTCAATAAGAAAGGACATTGAATGACAGTTAAAAATGAGCCAAGGTTTATGTGGCTACTATCGTTGATATAAAGATATAAAGATTGTTAGCGGTTCTGATGTTTTTTACCTTGACCTTATGCTCTTTATGACCACAAAATAGGCTTCCAGGACTTGATTTTCTAGCAACTGTATAAGTTTCAATGCTATTAAGATTCAATTAAGATTCGAGAGTACAGACAATCAGACATACGGGACTGACTAACATACTTGTCGAAAGATTTCAGCAACCAACAAGATGTGATCGTGATATGAGCGCCATCTCTGTCCAGAAGACACCCGTAAACATTACAATAGCATGATCCCTTCAGGTCAGACGAGCGAGATTAGGTTTACCTACAAATTACCACAAGATGCAGAAAGCCAGACCTCTCTAACATAAAACGTGATAGAGTAAGGAGCATGTTCGGAAAGCTTCTTCTCGTTTGACTGTAGAGGTCGCGACAGCAAATCGTTTATAATTTGATCCCTTTTTATGCTTGAGGTTAAGTTTCTCGCTATAGGTTGCATTTGGCAAACTTTGAGTGATATAGCTGCACGTTTCGTCAATCTCGCGACATCTGCTGTCAAGCGAGAATAAGCAAGATTGAAAAGAAATACCATTAACTCGGTCAAATGTGACGGAACTACAAGTCTCGTCATATCTCGTGACATTGGGAGTCAAATGAGAAGAAGCGAAAATTTCAGAACACGCTCATACCTCTGTAGCGTTTCGGACTAGAGAGTTCTGGTTCTGGATATTGTGCCATTTTTTAAGCTCTTACTGATCTAGTCTCGTCAAATCCCGTCCGTTTGACCAGAATTGAGAATGCCATTGTATCGTTCACAATTGACAGCTGGACAGGGCTGTCGACTACGTCACGATTACATCTTATTAACAGTTCTTTTTTCTCCTGAAATTCTGACATTAACTACCAGGTTTCCAGGGAAAGGACACTGAAGCACATACAACCCACCTACTTAAGGGTGAACTATAAGTGTGCAATCGGTGAGCGAGAGACAGCGAAGATGTGGCTAGGACGGACACCCACACACACACACACACGAGTGCAAAAACAAAAACGGCCGATCGTATAACCAATACGCTCTTTACACAGCGCTTTAACTATAGGCCTACTTCCTATATCATAAGCGCTGTTTGTTATGACCTCGTATCCTGAATTGCTTCACCAGAGGGGAGCACTGAATTTTTGTCCAATCAGATGAGACCTTGTACTGGAAGACACAGCCAAGCGAGGAAAACACGGAGCCAATCATGTTCATTTCGTTTGGAGTTACAGCTCATCGCCCCGGTAACCGTCTGAACAGGCCACAGGCTCAGAGAGAATTGCCCAAGACGTGGTTTGCTTAGTCCCTTGGGCACATAGGATGCCTGGCCGGTGAGGTGTAATTCAAACGAAACTTAATAACAAAGGCTGCGTGCACTCCTAGCTGGCTGGTTTCAGTTCTGTAGACAACAGATACATGGCTACGCTAACACAGTCAGAATGTCATAATGGAATCGGTCGATGATGCGAGAATACAGAGGGAGCAATTAAAATTCGACCGTAAACTGATATCAAACGGCGCTTGAAGCGAAGCTATGGGCGAAGCCAGGAAGTCTGTCAAGTGTTTGTTTATTGGCATCTGGTTGGCTGCTTGTCACATCATACGCACGTTTTTTTTTCAGCGGACAACGAACCGCCATCTGGTGTCTAAATATATCATAAACAGTCAAAGCTGGCAGCGTGAAAATCAGTTCCTTCTTTAGAAGCGCAAGATTTCCGCTGCCTCGGGAGTGTAATAAGCAGCTGCTACGTTCGGTTGGGGAGATGTAGCACCTGTTATTTATTTTTTGGCCTTGACCAAGTTTTCAAGGTCGTACGATAAATCGCAAATCTCTCTTATCTGTCAGTTGCACGCGACAGGAGAGCCTTCTGTTGATCCCGCGGTGAATACCAATAAATGTTAAGCAGCTTATTTTTGGGTTCAACGTGTAAGGAAAAAGTTTAAAATTATGCCATTACAAACTTGAGTTTTCAAAGGAACTACTTATTTAAAACAGTGCTGTTTAAAAAGAATGCTCTATACCTATAACACAGGGATTCAAACAGGCATTTTCGGTTGTAAGTTTATGTGTGAATGTTTACATGTTTGGAGGGAACAGAAACATGCTGCAAAATAAACAAATTTTGAATGCCCGCATGATATATCTTAAACCTGCAATATACCTTCCAATCAAATTAAAAGCTAGATTACATACACATATATGCTTGTATCTTAGCAACAATATTGAAGGGAACTGGGCTTGCAAGACAATAATTTAACAATCATACACTGGAAAAGCATACAACATGTTTATTTAGCTCAGAATGATACAGTTGATCCGTCTTCTGAAGTGCATTTATGACATCATCGGATCAGATAGTCAGAAGAAAGAGCAGAAGTTGCATCCTGCAAAATGAAAGAAACATATAAACAATTAATTTTAAGTGACCTTGAAAGAAACTGCTCAATGTAATTTGCTGTATGGCTAGCAATAGAAAAAAGATTAAGTTACTATTTAAAGTAACATTTGGAAATGGTGTTCGGACAAAACAAATGGAACATTATGTGAAATTGACTTGATTCACCAATTACCGATTATTTCATAAAATATTAATACAATTAATTAAAAACGTACTTAAGCCGATATTTTGTGGAAAATCAAACAAACAGCAGTGGTCACAATTTTTAACTATTTTTCTAAAGGTAACAACACTTTATTAGAACAACGGCCTTTTTTTAAATAAACCATGTCTGCATATTTTGGCATATTATGATTTGCTCACTTTACTTTTGGTTATCGTTTGGGGATGGTATTGTGTGTGTGTGTGTGTGTGTGTTTGTGTGTGTTGAAGTTTGTGTATACATACCACTACTGTCACTGTCACCGTCAGCAGCTGTCACTGCTCGCCGGAAACAGACGTAGGGCATTTCCTGTGAGCATAAGGCCTGTTTAACCTGGCCTCTCTGCAGATACTTGCAGTGCAAATTGGAACTTTGGTACAGCCATACCTTCTGCAGACCCATATTTCTACAATACACACATATCAGATTCCGCTGTAAAAAAGACCGATGTAATTGATACCAATATTTAAGAATATATCTGTACATTACTAAGTGGCGCGTGAACAGTTGTTTTAATAAAGCGATCATAGCGTTCATTATATGACAACAACATTAGATGCTCCATACACAGTCTTATGGTTAGCATAGTTCCCTGTAGGCTGTTGTGGTATACGGTTGCGGCAATGCCGAAATGTTCTTTCTTTCGCTCTCTCTTTCGCATTCTGTATGTCTCTCTCAATTACTCTTACAGCATATCAGTTTGTGAAACATTGGAATGAACAAAAACACCAAGGTTGAGTTAATTTAAAGTCTTTTTCATTATTCCTTTTGATTACATTTATCAGTATTAGATAAATCTCTGCAACCGAGATTGTTATTTATGACGAGTTGCTGCTACCACTTGTATTCCTGCTATATACTCCCTTCTATGACCAATGTTACTCAGCGGGATCCCCGTCCGACCCTATCTATATGTAAGACCGTTCGCTGCAGTCAGATTGGTTTCGTTTGAAATAAACTTTACAGCATTATTTTTTTAGGATCCTTTGGAAGTAATATTTAACATAATTGACATGGGTTTAAACATTTGTTTTAAACAGGATTACAACAAGAGCATCGCAAACGTGCATAATACGCCCGTCTTATGTCTTGTGACTTCTGACCTCATTAAATATGCGTGAAATCTGCTGAGGACTTTAATTGACGTGAGAAACTCCATTGGTAAATATGTATGAGTTTCATGAAAATCCATAGGATTTTTGTTAAGTCAACACGGTCACCTCGTTGAGTGCGGTGAACACATTAAATATACGTGGATTTTGCTGGAATTCGAACTTAGGGGAGATATTTTATTGATTAACATTTCTGATGAGTTTTATCCAAATCCTTTACATTCTTCGTAAGTTATCGCGGCGACACCACAGTGTAGCTTAGTGACCCCGAGACCTTATCAAATATGCGTGGATTTTGCCCATAGTCGAACTAGGGTGAGATAATCTGTTGGTAAGTACTTATGGTGGGTTTGATGAAAATCCATCTATGCCCCGGTGAGTTATCGCGGCGACACTAAAGGTTAACGGACGGACGGACAGACGGATGGACGGAAGGTAGGTATACCATAATACTCCCGTCATATGACGGGCATAAAAAGAGGGCCAATCAGTCAACTGTACACATTTTCTTGTATACATATAATGCACCGAAACAATATTATATTAGTCAGCATAATTAAAATTGTGTATAAAGTTGGTGTAGATATCATGTATTATGTTAATGTTGTAGTTTCAATTCATTCTCTTTGCATGTTAACTTACATTTAGACTTAATGGAATGAGTGATGTTACAAAATGTAATAACTTATCAAACTTCAATCATGGAAAACGTTTCTTGCGAAAAAATCTATTCATGGTTTTTCTTATCAGGTGTGTATAGGAATGCCAAGGCCTGAGACAAGAAAACCTACTAGTTCTGGTTTTTGTACACTCTTGGTATCAACGGTAAAAGAATTATTACTAAGTCTTCATGATCAAAATTTGACCTGACAAAACAACACAGGTTTGGTATCTGATAGCTACACTGGCAACATTTTTAAAGTTATGATTTAATGCTCTCCTCCGCCAGGTTGCATCTACAGTGCAAACCGTCTAATTTTCCCAATTTGAGGATATACTGATTTAAAGGGCACGCTCCAAGTTCTTTTTTCTATTAAGGATATTTTCAATTGTGGGCCACATGCGGAGACATATTTTTTTTTTCAATGAGTGTAAATTCTCTTTCTTGAGAACCCGTTTCATTCTTAACGCACAAGTGACAAGAAATATCGTTTATTCTTGGGTCATATTCTTGATATTTGTGACTAAATTTTTTTTCTATGGATTTGTCATCAAGAGCCACTTTAGTTGAAACAGGCTTCTATACAGCTCTTAGAAAATGACGACTTACTCCGATAGAGCCCAACATTTGAAGTAGCGACCGACGCTGTCTTTAAAGAGAAAATATGGTTATCTGAGGCACTAGATGAGCTAAAAAGATAAATGGGGTGTATTGCCGACTAATTCTGGCATAAAGCTTCACTCAAGTGGTTATTGTAGCGGTCCGTGATCAACTTTAAATTAAAAATTATGACCGACCCTATCTTAAAACACAAAAATCGTGATATCCCTGGCTCCAGAAAGGCGAGTGTTTTTAACTTTATGACTATTTCTGATATGACAATTTCACTGAAGATGTTACTTCTTAGCTTCGCGATCACTCTAACATAGAAATTCAAAATGGCCTTTAAGCCATTTTGATTAAACTTTATATGTAGCATTTTTGGCAGGATTATGACTCAAGTATCATTGCCTACTAATTACTGGAGAAATGTGGTTTCGGGATTACGATGAACACCTAGATATAGATAAGAGGTGCTATGGAGCTGAAATTGACAAAAATGATAAATCTACTGAAATGGTTATTGTAGAATTTGGGTGTCCTTCTAACCTTATTTTAGCCAAACTGGAATATACGTGTCACTATAGGAATCCGAATGATGCATAAGACGTAATTTTTGGCATTGCAAATGGTTATTTCAGAATTTGATGGTTAAGCAGATCTTAATATATCCAAAATGGCCGCAGAAGTTTTACTGAAGGTCGAATATTAAATGTAAAATGAATAATTTATTTTCACACGGTATAAAATATATAATTTTTTAAATAAAGTAGATTTTTTGTTGTTGTTGTATGTTTGTTTGTATTTATAACCTATAAAAATAAATGAATTATATCATTGTTTTCATAATAATTTTAATGAGTTGATTAAATAGGCCAATAAGGACGGAAATTACGGGTATTCTTATTTTCTGATTTTTCCACTAACGTCATAGAAAAATGTAAATTGATCGACTTTAATTCCGGATTTTTTTTTGTAACAGCTATATCACAGCTCTGATCAGAAATTATTACATGGAACAATATATGATAGGTGATCATTCGAGAGAAATTCTTAAAAGGTCCGGTCATAATTTAATGTCATTGCAATAATATTTTAACAATAAGATTAAATCATATTTATTTAATAAAATACCATACAACCATATATACCCGACGGTCATTTATTCAGGTCAAATTACAATTTGCTGAATAAAGTTAAAATGCAACGGAGTATATTCATTTATTTCTCCACAGTTTCTGTATTTCTACAGTGTTTGAACGTTCTACATCGAAAAAAAATTTTCATGGCATTCTTTCAAACTTCATGCTCTTAAGTAATAATAAAATACAACATATATGACAGTCCATGCGACTATAACCCTTGATGTAGTTTTTAATACAGCTGGGGTTCGCAATTGCAATTCTGATACTATAAATATTACAAAAGGGCACGACATTACAATGTAGTCATCACAACGTAGCCATTGTGATTACATTATCAAATGAACGTTTATATTAAACAAACCGTAATATTTGGTTATAATGTGACATAATGCAAACATTAAAGTATTAGAGGAAGTATTATAGGAATACTCACTCTGCAACTTGACGGATTTTCTGTACAATAGACAGTTTTATTTCCTTGTTAGAAGACACGAGGGAGCAGTCGCCAATGCTGTTTGGCGAGTACCGGGCTGCTGCGATTTTGATGTAGAAACACTCAGATTGAAGAGAGTGCACAAAAGGTTTACTGCATCCATCTTAAGATTGTGCTGAAATTATATGAACATTATTAATCACTATCTTTATTTGAATTTATTTATGTAAGAAATAAATAATATTTACGCCATTCATTGATTGCTATAACAAAGACTATAATGTTTAAATGTTGTCGTACAAATTATTCGTAATTCACTCTCTGGAGATGGGATATTTAAATAATTTTCGAGAAAATGAAATCGAAAAGAGGGAATAAATAATATTCATTTAAATAGATGAACTTGTTCTTCATGAAGTAATTTTTATTAATCAGCTGGAATGATTTATAACAGTTTGAATTAAAATGGTCATATCAGTTATGTCTGTACTTACCTGTGTCTAGATAAAGGCAGAGCATAATCCCGATCAACAATAACCCTGAAAAATACCGCATGGCTGCAAGCTGGTCTCGGTAGTCTTCAAGCTGTCGTTCTTCAACTCCGACTCTCTTCCTGAGCAGTTGCTCTTTATATATAAGCGCTGCGGATTCTATAGATTACTTCAGCAAAGGTTATCGAATCCAGGTTTACAGTAAACTTCAAATCTATGGATTACATACCCGCACCATTGTCAGCAAGGAGCTCTAAACAACCGCCTTTTGGTCGAATTGAACGATTGTTTGCCAATCAAAGCACGGCAGATGTTTATTAAAAATCGATAACGGCATTGATGGTTGAAGGGCCACACATGACGTCAACCACATCATGTTCACGTGAACACTCTACCTAGTTAAGGCTGCATACAAAGTTTAGCAACTATTATTGCCCTGACATCTTCTAATATTTATATATAAAAAATTATATTTTTTTTATTTTGCTTAAAACTGACATTTTAAATTTTTTAACATTTGTCACTTATATATGAATATGGTTAAGTAACACAGAGCTAAACTCATCTACAGATCAATACTAGGTAAACATATTTTAAGAGTTTAGGCCTATGACATGTTAAAATACGGTGGCTGATTTAGGACCCAGAAAAAAAAATATTTATCTCGAGATCTCGAGATAACATCTCAAGATCTCGACATAAAATTTCGCAAAAAAAAATTTAGCAAGCAAAAAAAAAATATCTCGCAAAAAAAATTTTAGAAAGCAAAAAAAATTTTAGGAAGCAAAAAAAAAATTTAGGAAACAAAGAGAAAAATTAAAGGAAGCAAAACAAAAAATTAGGAAGCAAAAAAAAATTAGGAAGCAAAAAAAAAAAATAAAGGTAACCCTAGCTGGGAATGGGTCTTTATAACGCCACTTTGACGTATAAACATTTTATCTGCAGGCTACTTGTACACAAGGTACTTGAGCAAGTGTTAACATACAGATAAAACATGTAACCGAGTTATTGGAAGATCCCTAGTTGATGTTCTTTAGAGCATGTGAAGCAATGCAATATTTATCATTTACAGAACTCTGTACTCTCTGAATTTAAGCCAGATGTTTCTGCCGGACGTCTTTCTATTACGATCGGTGGCAATTTTGCACCCCCCCCCCCCCCGACCCATGTTATAAAAATACGTGAATATAGATAAAAACACCGTCTTAACTCATGGGATTGGCTCATTTTTATGAAAGGTTTAATAGATTATGTTTACCTAGATTATTTTTATAATTACCTTCACTTCTTTAATATGTACTAGCTGCACCCGTGGAAAATCTACGGCTCTAACTGATGCATATTTTTGTAGTGAGCTGACAGGAACTAAACGACGTATATTTTAATCCTAAGATTTTTTCATGAAATTTTGTGATGTGTTTCACTTATATGATATAAAAATTACTTCCGCTAGAATTCTCCGGGAACACACTCCCCAAAATAGCAACATAGAAAGAAAAATTATTCTATTCTAGAAATCTCACAAAAAATAAATTTTGGAAAGAGACGTGAGGCATTGCAGGGATTAACGAATTTTTAAGTGAGAAGTTTTTTTTTCCGGTAAACAACATAGGTCCGATGGATTCATTGCCGGGGAAATATCGTAGATTTAACGATTGTACAAAGAGGAATTCTACCGTGAAATTATATGAAAGATGCTTTGTATTATTTGAAGCTCAGGCGTAAAAAAATGCCATAAAGGAATAATTATAAGGGGCTATTCCTTTGTACCTGAGTATGCAATCCGTATGCAGTTGTTCTGCCACTCGTTTCTGGTTTCTGAACCATGACAATGTATTACAAGAAACGTGCGCGTATGAACGAACCACTGATAAATGATTCTGGCGGGGGTTTCAAAGTCCCCATGGGATTGAGGACCCTTAGAAAGTTGTGCAATCCCCCCCCCCCTCCCCCTCCCAACAGGGCTTCCCATTAAAAAAACTTTTTTTCAAACAACCCTGAAATCGGCCGAACTATTAAAACCATGGTTATCATGATGGAAAGATACTTCTAAATGTATAAAAATCATCATACCTGAAAACCTATAAAACTGTGTTCGTGTAAAGGGTGTCAACTCTTTGTGTCCACTCAACGGAAAGGTGCAACCTATTAAAAGATTCATGTGGACATGTGTTCTGCGCTTAAATTTAAAATCTTTACTTCCTTTTGACAAAGTAAAATTTTTTAACAGGCGATAAAATGGAAATGGGGTTTAGTGGGGATTACAGGTCGCCTCCTAAAAAAGCGTGACAGGCGAAAAATGTTTTACTGAGCATTTAAAGAGGGTTAGGGAAAAGACATATCAATAGTCCATTTCATTTAGGAGGTAATACGAATCCCCACAAAATAGATTTTCTAATAAACCATTATGACAAAGGACCCTTCCTTTGTCCCCGTGTGGAAGCCACCTATTCGTGTTTAAAGAAGTACTTGTGATAGTTTTTCATGTTTCACCGTCCCTTCAGACAACAGATCTTAAAAAATATATTTTAGTGTGAAATTTTATCTCGATATCTAGAGATATATATAAATTTTTTTTTGCTTCCTTAAATTTTTGGGGGGTTCCTACAATATTTTTTTGCTTCCTAATTTTTTTTTTTTTTTTTGCTTCCTAATTTTTTTTTTTTTTTTGCTTCCAAATTTTTTTTTGCGATATTTTATTTCGAGATCTCGAGATGTTATCTAGAGATCTCGAGATAATTTTTTTTTTTTGTGTCCTTAATCATCCACCGTACTAAAACATGGTTACATGCATTCACAGAAAAGTTATGTGTCGGGTTACTTTGGCTGGAATGCTATGGTTTGATAGTGTGCGATATTGTGATATTTTTAATTGTGTAATGCTGATTTGTTTGTTATCCCTGGCAGTCTAGAGGGAAATGATGTATTGAGATACCCCTGCTAATTAACGTGTTTACAGCATATAGCGTGTTTATAGGGGCCAATCAGGCTAAATCACGTATGGTATATATATATATATATCCTTCCCATTAAAACGCTTGAATTTATAATGTTACGGAACCTAATATCAACAGATAACGTATGCGTGAGGAACATAAATTTTGTAACGGAGAAAAACAATCAGATTCTGTAACACTAGGCAGCGTGAAATGTCTAGGGGAATGAATAAAGAAGTCAGCGTTTTTTTTTTTTTTGTTAACAAATTACTATAATTTATTCTTAAAACAACCCTAGCATTACAATACACTAAATCAATACAGTTACACAGTAAAACAGCAGTATAACAGCAAATCAATACAATCATACAGTAAAATTAACAAAGTGCACAGTACCTGGATACCACCACTGTCCCAGCGATAAGTCCTTTAAAATGTATAAGCCGGATGAACAGTTCACACAAATCTTCTCGGAGAATAACAGTGCAATGTAATTACAAAATCAATCTACTGTTATCCAAAACTGAAATCCTGGCAGTGATCCGAAAGGCAAACTTAAGACTACACAAAATCCGTCATTAATTTGAAGAAAATCTCTAACTGCTGCATGTATCAGAAAAGGTCCCACTCTTCTGTGTCCGCTGGAATATTCTCTCACCTCTCTCTCGCCTTTAAACACAACCCCCTATTTATAACTTCTCACCTCCAGCCGAGAACCTTCCATTTCTCGAACAATCCAAAGAATCTAACATGGTACACGGTAAACGCGTTACAGGAAACATCCAGAACAACGAATGCCGTGTCTCTACATATCAGGGTTCACACGTAAGCCGGTCCGGCTTGGCCAGACGAGAAAGCCCCAGACTAGCATGACCGCTGGGTACACGTCAGACCCCACGCGTGGGCCGGGCTATGCCGTCACAGCAACAGACAACCATAGCGCTGAACAAACACACTGCTGCATACAATAAAAGAGACATCTATATCAATAAGACCGGCCAGGATTCCTGGAAGAAACACTGTTATCGGGGAAATAGGGTCCATAATGCCGATGGAGAAACGTTGATGTGTCCCTTAGTGGAGTTTCATTGTTCGTCCGTGTATGTATGTCCAGTTCAGTCAGACCACTACTTGAGCAATTGGAATAGGCTAACTATCACCCTGTGAAGGCTTACCCCAGAGAAGATTTAAGAGAAGGAGAATCGGCTATGTCGAACTGTTTCTGGAACTAATATCGTCTTTGTGGTGTTAAGGATGTACTAATTGCGGCACTTGCACATTCGTCACTGTGTAATTCTATAAGGTGGGATGGGCATTGTGTTTACGAATACACTTGCCAGAATCTAAACGTACATTATCATCTGCAATAATACATGTATTATCTCAAGCTATTATTCATTTTGGGTGAATAAAAAAGTTTCCATGAAAACACAAATACAAAAACAAACACGAATACAAAATTTTCCATAGAAGAAACATGAAAGATGAAATACCGAAGAAACACAACGCTCCCGAAGCAGCGGAAATCTTGCGCTTCTAAAGAAGCAACTGATTTTCATGCTGCCTGCTTTGACCGTTTATGATACATTTAGACACCATATGGCGGTTCGTTGTCCGCTGAAAAAAACGTGTGTATGATGTGACAAGCAGCCAAACCAGATGCCAATGAACAAACACTCGACAGGCATCCTGGCTCCGCCCACAGCTGCGCTTCGAGCCCCGCTTGATGACAGTTTATGGTCGAATATTAATTGCTCCCTCTGATTTCTCGCATTATCGACCGATCCGATTATGACATTATGACTCTGTAAGCGTGGCCATGTATCTGTTGTCTGCAGAACTGAAACCAGCGAGGTGTGCACGCAGCCTTTGTTGTTACGTTTCGTTTGAATTACAGCTCACCGGCCGGGCATCTATGTGCCCAAGGCCCTAAGCAAACCACGTCTGGGGCCATTCTCTCTGAGCCTATGGCCGGTTCAGACGGTTACCGGGGCGATGAGCTGTCACTCAAAACGAAATGAACAACATTGGCTCCGTGTATTCCTCGCTTGGCTGTGTCTTCCAGAACAAGGTCTCATCTGATTGGACAAAAATATAGTAGTAGTAGTAGGCCTATAGGTAAAGCGCTGTGTAAAGAGCGTAAAGAAACACTTGTTTCAAGCAATAACAAGGGCCTGGAGGCACAAATAGTCCCCCGCCATATGTTTAACTAGGAAAGTGTGGCATCAGTGATGTGACACGACGGACGAACAGACGCGGGCAATTTTAGCAGTCCTCGCTCCTCACGACGGGAGACTAATAAAATCTTGATTCAGGAAGTAGCTCGCTACGGCCACCGGGTGACTGTGCCCGCTATGTTTAAGTGTTATCGCGCCCGGTGCAAGCTTGTTTCCACTAGTACACAGGAGTAACAAAGCGGTTTAAAAAGAAATCGGCAGATACCATAGTTCTTTTTAAGGAAAACACACTATATTGCATGTATGTTTGACATATAATGGAGAATTCGCCATGGGGAATTAAGAATAAGCTCAATGTAAAAAATATATATCAGTTGCAAATCTGTCACTCTTATTGTGACTTAAGTTCCCCTTTAAGAAATCAGCCATATGATAGATCTAGCGCAGAGGCAGACGTTGCAGATAATAAACAATTGGCTATGGAATGTAGGCCTTGTGAACTATTAACATAATCAAAAATTTATAGGACGAAATGCGACAAGGCGATAAATTTACGGATTCATGTATCAAATTAAGTACATTTATCCTGTCACATTAGCATGTATTTAAACATTCAAATTGTGATTGGTAAAGAGAAAAAAAGAAAGCAGGAGTATAATTGTATTTCACAACCCTAACAGCCCTAACTTATGATAAACATGATACTCATCAAAAGTAGGCAAATATTGGAAATTTTAATATAGAATTCCTTAGCGTTGAACTTTGGCAATGACAATTTTAAGCGAATTCAGCGAATTTAAAATATTTTTTTCTATAACATGTCGGATAAAAAAGAACATATCAAGAATATTTGAAATTTAAAGATATTCTGATTGAAATTTTAAATTTAAAAAATTTATTAAAACTATATATAACAATATCAACTTGTCATTTTTTCAGACCAAAATGATGATCAACTTGTGTATTTCACCTTTGACATTAATCGCACACTAAATTTTGAATATGAATATGTTTTCATATTTTTAAATTTTCTTTTTCAGTTAAATAGAAATTAAAATCTCAGAACAACAATAAGTTCACAATACTAATGGAATCCCAGAAAATGCTGATGTGCATAAACAAGACTGAATTGATTTTAAATTTCTCGCGTGGAAAAACAATTACGCAAATGTGCGATTTTTCGGAGCGCGATTTTAATGGTATATACCCTTAGATTTTTAGTGCTGATATTTATATTTCTTTTTATATGGGCCACTTAAAAGCTGAGCATATATTGTTGACGCCAGAAGCCATTTATATGTGGACTTGCTCTCTGTCTCACAACCAACAACGCCGCCTTTGGGGGATTTTCAAAACTTATAATGTCCAAAATGTTCATATTTTGGCCTAATATTTTAAAATTTAACCCTTTGACATACATATTTTTGTCTTTAAGTAAGATTTATATTTAATTCTGCATGAAAAATACATAGGTCAGTTTTGTAAAATAATTAACTTTTGTTCCCCCCTTAGTTATAATATCATATAAAATCCCCCCACAAGTGTCCATTTTCAACTTCATATTGTGCAAAAATAAACACATTGACCCCAGATTTTATTTCATAATTGTACAAAGCATGCCTTGTAGATATCATAAGCAAAAAGAAATTCCATTGGTAGTTTAAAGTGTCATGTTCTCCCTTAATATTAACATACGGAGCTCCTAGAGGGACATATTTGCCATATTTATATTGAGTAAATATTGCGTTCCCTCACGACCTTTTTGTATTCTCTCGAGATTGAACGCAAAATGTTCGCGAGGGAACGCGAAAAGCGCCCAGGAACTCGGAAAAGTTCACGAGAGAACGCAACAAGATCGCGAGGGAACGCGAAAAGATCGCGAGGGAACGCGATATTTACCCAAATAGATATAGCACACATGTCCCTTCAAGGGCTCCGTATAATTCAGACCTGTCTTTATTGAAATTCTAACAGCATGAAAACAAGCAAGGCTCACATGGGTTACTGGACGATAGCGCATTTGTACGCGTTACCTTAGAGACGAATTTACACACTAGTTTTTGTGTTCACATGTATTCTCTTGTATATTGACTCCTCACCCTTAACCTAATGTTATCGGCGGTTTATCATTAAAAAAATCAATGCCACAGGATTGATGGCCTTGCCGTGCATTCATCCGTATGGCTTGTACCAGTCCAATATAAATGCCTACTGAGTCATGTATTTTCTGAATAATATATTCGCAGTAGACGATTAAATTCATAAAATGGGCCATAAGTCTCATTCTTTTCATTTACAAAAAAAATCATCTCTTGTTATTGAAAACATATAACAGCTCCTTGTGACATCTCTTTTGAGAGATTATCATGATGGAGATATGATTATGCATGGGAATATAGAATATATATAGAACACCATTCAAACATTCCAGCTTTTAAGCAGAATGCTGTAGGACGTCATTGAATAAAATTAGCAAAATCTTGTTTGCCGAAAAAAATGCAAAAATACGCAAGACTTGCTACCCGATGCTAAAACTAGACTTCTCTAGCTTTAAAAATGACAAAGTTACAAAAATGAACGTAAACATTTCATAAGTTTCTTCCCAAAATGAGTAACCATGTTAACCGCAGAATTAGGTCGAACGTCTAAGGATCCCATTGATACGAGTGTCAGAGAATGTAATAAAAGTAGTATCATTGTTTATACTTTTGAAAATATGGTACAAAAAAGATATTTGAATTTTTTTAGTCGCAGGGACCCCTGTTGGCTATTTTACAAAAATGAAAAATCCCTTTCGAGATATTATTGTATAACAAAAAATATGTGTTTTTTAATAATTTTGCAACCCCTACGGCATCAATAAATGAAATCTCGCAAAATCTCGTTTGACGAGAAAAAGGTCCAAATTTTGCTAGGATATTTAAATTAAAAAAAACTAGTCCTTCCGAGCTCTAAAAATGATGTTTAGAACATTGTAAACATATTCAAATTTTAATTAATTTTTCCGAAAAACGCGTTACCATGGTAACGGCAGAATGAAGAAATTTTGTTTCAAGAAGAAAGGACATTGAATGTGTATAAATTGGGCTAAAGTTTATGTGGCCACGATCGTTGATGACAAATATATAAAGGGAAACATTTTGAGGGGTTCTGATGACTTTAACCTTGACCTTTGGCTATTTACGACCAAAATTAGGACAATTGCTTCCAGGACTTTGATGCAGAAAAAAACAGATCTCTCTAACATAAAACTAGCTCTTTACACCTCGCTTTACCTATAGGCCTTCCGCCTATATCTTAAGCGCTGTTTGTTTTGAACTCGTATCATGAATCGCTACACCAGAGGGGAGCACTGTAGTTTCGTCCAATCAGATGAGTAAAACGGTTTACTAGCCAAGCGAGAGCCAATGCTTTTCATTTCGTTTTAACTGACAGCTCATCGCCCATGCAACCGTTTGAACAGGCCACAGGCTTAGAGAGAATGGCCCCGCACGTGGTTTCCACAGGTCCTTGTGTACTTAGGATGCCCGACAGTGAGCCGAAACAAACACAGGCTCCGTGCAAACCTCGCCGGCTGATTTCAGTTTTTCTGACAACAGGTACATGGCTACGCAACCATATTGGTAATGTCATAATCGAATCGGTCGATGAAGCGAGAATGCAGAGGAAGCAATTAAAATTCGACTTTTCTTTACTATAAGTAACCATTAAACTGTCATGCTTCAAGCGGCGCTTGAAGCGCAGCTCTAGTCGGAGCCATGATGCTTGTCGAGTGTTTGTTAACTGGCATTTGGTTGGCTGCTAGTCACATCAGCAGTTTTTTTTCAGCAGACAGACGATTGCATCTTATTGACAGTTATTTTTTTCTCCTGAAATACTGACATTAACTACAAGGTTTCCAGGGAAAGGACACTGAAGCACATACAACCCACCTACTTAAGGGTGAACTATAAGTGTGCAATCGGTGAGCGGAGATAGCGAAGATGTGGCTAGGACGGACATCCACACACACACACACACGAGTGCAAAAACAAAAACGGCCGATCGTATAACCAATACGCTCGTTAGACAGCGCTTTAACTACAGGCCTACTTCCTATATCGTAAGCGCTGTTTGTTATGACCTCGAATCCTGGATTGCTACACCAGAGGGGAGCACTGTATTTTTGTCCAATCAGATGAGACCTTGTGCTGGAAGACACAGCCAAGCAAGGAAAACACAGAGCCAATCATGTTCATTTAGTTTTGAGTGACAGCTCATCGCCACAGTAACCGTCTGAACAGGCCACAGGCTCAGAGAGAATTGCCCCAGACGTGGTTTGCTTAGGGCCTTGGGCACATAGGATGCCTGGCCGGAGGGCTGTTATTCAAACGAAACTTAACACCAAAGGCTGTGTGCACACCTCGTTGGCTGGTTTCAGTTCTGCAGACAACAGATTCACGGCTACGCTAACACAGTCATAATGTCATAATCGAATCGGTCGATGATGCGAGAATACAGAGGGCGCAATTAAAATTCGATCGTAAACTGATATCAAGCGGCGCTTGAAGCGCAGCTATGGGCGGAGCCAGTATGCCTGTCGAGTGTTTGTTTATTGGCATCTGGTTGGGTGCTACTCACATTATACGCACTTCGAACCGCCATATGGTGTCTAAATATATCATAAACGGACAAAGCTGGCAGCGTGAAAATCAGTTACTTCTTTAGAAGAGCAAGATTTCCGCTGCCTCGGGAGCGTAATAACCAACTGCTACGTTCGGTTGGGGAGATGCAGCACCTGCTATTTATTTTTTGGCCTTGATCAAATTTTCAAGGTCGTACGCTAAATCGCAAATCTCTCTCATCTGTCAGTTGCACGCGACAGGAGAGGCTTCTGTTGATCCCTCGGTGAATACCAAGAAATGTTCGGCAGCTTATTTTTGGGTTCAACGTGTAAGGGAAATGTTTAAATTATTCGATTACAAACTTGAGTTTTCAAAGGAACTACTTATTTAAAACAGTGCTGTTTAAAAAGAATGCTCTATACCTGTAACACAGGGATTCAAACAGGCATTTTCGGTTGTTAGTTTATGTATGAATGTTTATATGTTTGGAGGGAACAGAAACATGCTGCAAAATAATCAAATTTTGGATGCCCGCATGATCTATCTTAAACCTGCAATATACCTTCCAATCAAATTAAAAACTAGATTACATACACATATATGCTTGTATCTTAGCAACAATAATGAAGGGTACTGGGCTTGCAAGACAATGATTTAACAATCATACACTGGAAAAGCATACAACATGTTTATTTAGCTCAGAATGATACAGTTGATCCGCCTTCTGAAGTGCATTTATCACATCATCGGATCAGATGGTCAGAAGAAAGAGCAGAAGTTGCATCCTGCAAAATGAAAGAAACATATAAACAATTAATTTTAAGTGACCTTGAAAGAAACTGTTCAATGTTATTTGCTGTATGGCTAGCAATAGAAAAAAGATTAAGTTATTATTTAAGTTAACATTTGGAAATGGTGTTCGGACAAAACAAATGGAGCATCATGTGAAATTGACTTGATTCACCAATTACCGATTATTTCATAAAATATTAATGCAATTAATTAAAAACGTACTTAAGCCGATATTTTGTGGAAAATCAAACAAACAGCAGTGGTCACAATTTTTAACTATTATTCTAAAGGTAACAACACTTTATTAGCACAACGGCCTTTTTTTAAATAAACCATGTCTGCATATTTTGGCATTTTATGATTTGCTCACTTTACTTTTGGTTATCGTTTGGGGATGGTATTGTGTGTGTGTGTGTTTGTGTGTGTGTGTGTGTTAATGTTTGTGTATACATACCTTTACTCATTGCAGCTATCACTGCTCGCCGGAAACAAACGTAGGGCATTTCCTGTGAGCATAAGGCCTGTTTAACCTGACCTCCCTCCAGATACTTGCAGTGCCTATTGGAACTTTGGTACAGCCATACCTTCTGCAGACCCATTATTCTACAATAGACAAATATCAGATTCCGCTGTAAAAAAAAGACCAATGTAATTGATACCAATATTTAAGAATAATACATTACTAAGTGGCGCGTGAACAGTTGTTTTTATAAAGCGATCATAGCGTTCATTGTATGACAACAACATTAGATGCTCCATACACAGTCTTATGGTTAGCATAGTTCCCTGTAGGCTGTTGTGGTATACGGTGGCGGCAATGCCGAAATGTTCTCTCTTTCGCTCTCTCTTTCGCATTCTGTATGTCTCTCTCAATTACTCTTATAGCATATCATTTTGTGAAAAATTGAAATGGTGAAAACACCAAGGTTGAGTTAATTTAAAGTCTATTTTCATTATTCCTTTTGACTATATATATCAGTATTAGATACATCTCTGCAACCGAGAATGTTATTTATAAGGAGTTGCTGCTACCACTTGTATTCCTGCTATACACCCTTCTATGACCAATGTTATTCAGCGGGATCCCCGTCCGACCCATCTATTTGTAAGACCGTTCGCTGCAGTCAGATTCGTTTCGTTTAAAAAGAAATTTATAGCATTATTCTTTTTAGGATCCTTTGGAAGTATTATTGAACATAATTGACATGGGTTTAAACATTTGTTTTAAACAGGATTACAACAAGAGCATCGCAAACGTGCATAATACGCCCGTCTTATGTCTTGTGACTTCTGACCTCATTAAATATGCGTGAAATATGCTGAGGACATTAATTGACGTGAGAACCTCCATTGGTAAATATGTATGAGTTTCATGAAGTTATCGCGGCGACATCACAGAGTAGCCTAGTGACCCCGAGACCTTATTAAATATGCGTGGATTTTGCCCATAGTCTAACTAGGGCGAGATAATCTGTTAGATAGTAGTTATGGTGGGTTTGTTGAAAATCCATCAATGTCCCGGTAAGTTATCGCGGACAGACGGATGGACAGAAGGTGGGTATACCATAATACTCCCGTCATATGACGGGCATAAAAAAGGGCCAATCAGTCAACTGTACTCATTTTCTTGTATTCATATAATGCACCAAAACAATATTATATTAATCAGCATAATTAAAATTGTGTATAAAGTTTGTGTAGATATCATGTATTATGTTAATGTTGTAGTTTCAATTCATTCTCTTTGCATGTTAACATAAATTTAGAATTAATGGAATGACTGATGTTACAAAATGTAATCACTTATCAAACTAATCATGGAAAAAAGTTTCTTGCGAAAAAAATCTATTCACGGTTTTTCTTAACAGGTGTGTATAGGTATGCCAAGGCCTGAGACAAGAAAACCTACTAGTTCTGGTTTTTGTTCACTCTGGTTATCAACAGTAAAACAATTATTACTAAGTCTTCGTGATCAAATTCGACCTGACAAAACAACACAGGTTTGGTATCTGATAGCTATACTGGTAATATTTTTAAAGTTATGATTTAATGCTCTCCTCCGCCATGTTGCATCTACAGCGCAAACCGTCTAATTTTCCAATTCGGAGGATATACTGTTTTGGGCACGCTCCAAGTCTTTTTTTCTATTAAGGATATTTTCAATTGTGGACCACATGCGGAGACATTCTATTTTTTAAAACATTTTTTCAATGAGTGTAAATTATCTTTCTTGAGAACCCGTTTCATTCTTAACGCACAAGTTACAAGAAATATCGTTTATTGTAGGGTCATATTGTTGGAATTAGTGACTATCTTGTTGGTAAATTGTTTTTCGATGGATTTGTCATCAAGAGCCACTTTAGTTGAAACAGGCTTCTATACAGCTCTTAGAAAATGACGACTTACTCCGATAGAGCCAAACATTTGAAATAGCAACCGACGCCGTCTTGAAAGAGAAAATATGACATCTGAGGCACTAGATGAGCTAAAAAGATATAAGAGGTGTTATTGCCGATCAATTCTGGCATGAAGCTTCACTCAAGTGGTTATTGTAGCGTTTCGTGATCAACTTTTAATTAAAAATTATGACCGACCCTATCTTAAAACACAAAAAAAGTGATATCCCTGGCTCCAGATATGTTAATGGCGAATGATTTGAATTTTCTGACTAATTCTGATATGACAATTTCACTGAAGTTGTATTTTTTTAGCTTCGCGATCACTCTAACATATAAATTCACAATTGCCTTTAAGCCATTTTGATTAAACTTTATATGTAGCATTTTTGGCAGGATTATGGATGACTCAAGTATCATTGCCTACTAATAACTGGAGAAATGTGGTTTCAGGATTACGATGAATACCTAGATATACATAATTAATTAAGAGGTGCTATTGAGCTGAAACTGACAACAATGACAAATCTACTGAAATGGTTATTGTAGGATTCGGGTGTCCTTCTAACCTTATTTTAGCCAAAATGGAATTTATGTGGCACTATAGGAATCCGAAAGATGCATCAGACGTAATTTTTGGCAGGGCAAATGGTTATTTCAGAATTTGATGGTAAAGCAGATCTTTATATACCCAAAATGGCCGCAGAAGTTTTACTGAAGATCGAATATTAAATGTAGTATCTTTCGCTTCATATTGGTATGCGATATGGTCTTTTACGCTATTTATACATGGTAAATTATTTGAGTGGTTGTTGTAGAGCTCCGGGGTAATCATTGCCACTTTTGACATTACAGGTGACTGGAAGGAAATGAATCAAAACGTAATTTTCACATCATCAGAGAAATGACTCGCTATTAAAAATAGAAGAAACTCATTAGTTAAGAAGATATTACTTTTTTTATATTTTAAGGTATGCCCTATTTGATTAATAAGTTCTGACCAGGAGAGACATTGAGTGAGAGTTATTCCGAGGTGCATAACTCAAGTAGCTTCCGTCAATTCTAATTCATCAAAAAAGTGATGGAACTTTGACCTTTGACCTTGGTTAAACATTAAATGCTATCATTTTGCCCACGTTTTGATTCGTCCTTGATTAATGCTAAAATAAAAAAAGACAATACTCTGTTAGCGGAGGTATATTTTCACAGGGTATTAATAATATAATTGTTTAAATAAAGTAGATGTTTATTTTGTGTTTGTATGTTTGTTTGTATTTATAACCTATAAAAATAAATGAATGATATCATTTTAATAATAGAGTTGATTAAATAGGCCAATAAGGACGGAAATTACGGATATTCTTATTTTCTAACGTCATAGAAAAATGTAAATTGATCGACTATAATTCCGGATTTTTATTGTAACATCTATATCACAGCTCTGATCAGAAATTATTACATGGAACACTACATGATAGGTGATCATTCGAGAGAGATTCTTTAAAGACCCGGTCATAATTTAATGTCATTGCAATAATATTTTAACAATAAGATTAAATCATATTTATGTAATAAGATACATTACAACCATTTAAACCGACGGTCATTTATTCAGGTCAAATTACAATTTGCTGAATAAAGTTAAAATGCAACGGTGTATATTCATTTATTTTTCAACAGTTTCTGTATTTCTACAGTGTTTGAACAATCTACATCGAAACAAATTTTCATGACATTCTTTCAAAGTTCATGCTCTTAAGTAATAATAAAATACAACATATATGACAGTCAGTGCGACTATAACCCTTGATGTAGTTTTTAATACAGCTGGGGTTCGCAATTGCAATTCTGATTTTATTAATATTATAAAAGGGCTCGACATTACAATGTAGTCATCACAACGTAGCCAGCTATATCTAACTCAAAACTTTATATGAAACAAACCGTAATATTTGGTTATAACGTGACATAATGCAAACATTAAAGTATTAGAGGAAGAATTATAGGAATACTCACTCTGCAACTTGACGGATTTTCTGTACAATAGACAGTTTCATTTCCTTGTTAGAAGACACGAGGGAGCAGTCGCCAATGCTGTTTGGCGAGTACCGAGCTGCTGCGGTTTTGATGTAGAAACACTCAGAATGAAGAGAGTGCACAAAAGGCGGTTGGCATCTGGGTAAAGATTGTGCTGAAATTATATGAATATTATTTATCACTATCTTTATTTGAATTGATTTATGTAAGAAATAAATAATATTTACGCCATTCATTGATTGCTATAACAAAGACTATAATGTTTAAATGTTGCCGTACAAATTATTCGTAATTCACTCTCTGAAGATGAGATGTTTAAATAAAGTAAGTATATCCCTTTTCGAGAAAAGATCGAAAAGAAGGAATAACTAATATTCATTTAAACAGATGAACTTGTTCTTCATGAAGTAATTTATATTAATCAGTTGGAATGATTTATAATGGTTTGAATTAAAATGGTCATATCAGTTATGTCTCTACTTACCTGTGTCTAGATAAAGGCACAGCATAATACCGATCAACAATAACCCTAAAAGATACCGCATGGCTGCAAGCTGGTCTCGGTAGTCTTCAAGTTGTCGTTATTCAACTCCGGCTGTCTCTCTACCTGAGCAGTTGCTCTTTATATATAAGCGCTGCGGATTCTATAGATTACTTCAGCAAAGGTCATCGAATCCAGGTTTACAGTAAACTTCAAATCTGTAGATTTCATACTGGCACCATTGTCAGCAAGGAGCTCTAAACAACCGCCTTTTGGTCGAATCGAACGATTGTATGCCAATCAAAGCACGACAGATGTTTATTAAAAATCGATAACGGCATTGATGGTTAAAGGACAACACATTGACGTCAACCACATCATGTTCACGTGAACACTACCTAGTTAAGGCTGCATACAAAGTTTAGCAACTATTATTGCCCTGACATCTTCTAATATTTATATATAAAAAATTATATTTTTTTATTTTGCTTAAAACTGACGTTTTAAAATTTTTAACATTTATCACTTATATATGAATATGGTAAAGTAACACAGAGCTAAACTCATCTACAGATCAATACCAGATAAACATATTTTAAGAGTTTAGGCCTATGACTTGCTAAAATACGGTGGCTGATTTAGGACCAAAACAAATATTTATCTCGAGATCTCGACACAAAATTTCGCAGAATAAAAATTGAGGAAGCAAAAAAAATATCTCGCAAAAAAAAATTTAGGAAGCAAAACAAATTTAGGAAGCAAAAAAAAAAATTTAGAAAGCAAAAAAAAATTAAGGTAATCCTAGCAGGAAATGGGTCTTATAACGCCACTTTGACGTATAAACATTATATCTACAGGCTACTTGTACACAAGGTACTTGAGCAAGTGTTAACATACAGATAAAACATGTAACCGAGTTATTGGAAGATCCCTAGTTGATGTTCTTTAGAGCATGTGAAGCAATGCAATATTTATCATTTACAGAACTCTGTACTCTCTGAATTGAAGCCAGATGTTTCTGCCGGACGTCTTTCTATTACGGTCGGTGGCAATTTTTGCACACCCCCCCCCCCCCCCCCCCACACACACACACCGACCCATGTTATAAAAACACGTCGATATAGATTAAGACACCGCCTTAACCCATGGGATTGGCTCATTTTTATGAAAGGTTTAATAGATTATGTTTACCTAGATTATGTTAATGATTACCTTCACTTCTTTAAATCCACGGCTCTATCTGATGCATGTTTTTGTAGTGAGCTGATAGGAACTAAACAACGTATATTTTAATCGTTTTGGCGGATACAATAATTATAAGGGGCTATTCCTTTGTCCCCGAGTATGCAATACGTATGCAGTCGTTCTGCCACTCGCCTGGTGAACCCGTGTTTCTGAACCATGACAATGTTTTACAAGAAACGGGCGCGTATGAACGAACGACCGATTAATATATTCTGGCGGGGGTTTCAAGGTCCCCAAGAGATTGAGGACCCTTAGAAGTGTGTGCAACCCCCCCCCCCCCCCCCACCCCACAGGGCTTCCCATTTAAAAAAAAACTTTTTTCAAACAACCCATAAATCGGCCGAACCATGGTAATCATGATGGAAAGATACGTTTGAATGTATAAAAATCAACATACCTGAAAACCTATAAAACTGAGATCGTGTAAAGGGTCTCAACTCTTTGTGTCCAATCAACGGAAAGGGGCAACCTATTGAAAGATTCATGCGCTTGAATTTAAAACTTTACTTACTTTTGACAAAGTAAATTTCTTTTACGGGCGATATAATGGAAATGGGGTTTAGTGGGGATTACAGGTCGCCTTCTGAAAAAGCGTGACAGGCGAAAATGTTTTGCTGAGCTTTAAAGAGGGTTAAGGTAAAGACATATCAATAGTCCATTTCATTTTGGAGGTAATACGAATCACCACAATATAGATTTTCTAATAAACCATTATGGACCAAAGGACCATTCCTTAGTCAACGCGTGGAAGCCACCCATTCGTGTTTATTTGTTCTGCCAATCGCAAGTTGAACTCGTGTTACTGAAGCATGACAGTGTTATCACATGAAACGCATACACGTGAACACATGACTGATATTTTAGGAGACTCTGATGGAGGTCTGTACGCCCCGATTACAGATTCTAGTTTGTTATCAATTTAAAGATGTACTGGTGATAGTTTTTCATATTTCACCGTCCCTATAGACAACAGATCTTAAAAAGTATATTGAAGTGTGAAATTTAATCTCGAGATCTGGAGATATATATATATATTTTTTTGCTTCCTAAATTTTTGGGGGTTCCTAAATTTTTTTTTGCTTCCTAAATTTAAAGTTTTTTTGCTTTCTTAATTTTTTTTTTTTTTTTTTTTGCTTCCTAAGATGTTATCTCGAGATCTCGAAATGAATATATTTTTCTGTGTCCTTAATTAGCCACCGTACTAAAACATGGTTACAATTATTCACAGAAAAGTTCTGTGTCGGGTTACTTTAGCTGGAATGCTATGGTTTGATAGTGTACGAAATTGTGATATTTTTAATTGTGTAATGCTGATTTGTTTGTTATCCCTTACAGTCTAGACGAAAATGATGTATTGAGATTGTTACGGAACCTAATATCAATAGATCACGTATGCGTGATGAACATAAATTTTGTAATGGAGAAAAAAATCAGATTCTGTAACACTAGGCAGCGTGAAATGTCTAGGGGAATGAATAAATTAAGAAGTCAGTGTTTTTTTGTTAAGAAATAACTAAAATTTATTCTTAAAACAACCCTAACTTTACAATACACTATATCAATACAATTACACAGTAAAACAGCAGTATAACAACAAATCAATACAATAATACAGTAAAATTAACAAAGTGCACAGTACCTGGATACCACCACTTTCACAGCGATAAGTCCTTTAAAATGTATAAGCCGGAAGAACAGTACACACAAATCTTCTCGAAAAATAACAGTTCAATGTAATTACAAAATCAATCTACAGTTATCCAAAACTGAAATCCTGGCAGTGATCCGGAAGGCAAACTGAAGACTAAACAAAATCCGTCATAAATTTAAGGAAAATCTCTAACTGCTGCATGTATCGGAAAAGTTCCCACTTTTCTGTGTGCGCTGGAATATTCTCTCACCTCTCTCTCGGCTCTAAATCATAGCCCCCTATTTATAACTTCTCACCTCCAGCCGAGAATCTTCCATTTCTCGAACAATACAAAGAATCTAACATGGTACACGGTAAACGCGTTACAGGAAACATCCAGAACAACGAATGCCGTGTCTCTACATATCAGGGTTCATACGTGAGGCGGCTCGGCTCGGCCAGGCGAGAGAGCCCCAGACTCGCATGACCGCTGCGTACACGTCAGACCCCACGCCTGGGCCGGGCTATGCCGTCACAGCAACAGACCACCATAGCGCTAAACAAACACACTGCTGCATACAATAAAAGAGACATCTATAATAATAAAACCGGCCAGGATTCCTGGAAGAAACACTGTTATCGGGGAAATAGGGTCCATAATGCCGATGGAGAAACGTCGATGTGTTCCTTAGTGGAGTTTCATTGTTCGTCCGTGTATGTATGTCCAGTTCAGTCAGATCACTACTTCAGCCGTTAGGAATGGGCTAACTATTACCCTGTGAAGACTCACCCCAGAGAAGATTAACGAGAAAGAGAATCGGCTATGTCGAACTGTTTGTGGAACTTACATCGTCTGTGTGGTGTTAAGGATGTACTAATTGTGGCACTTGCACCGTCGTCACTGTGTAATTCTATAAGGTGGGATGGGCATTGTGTTTACGAAGACACCTGCCAGAATCTAAACGTACATGAGCATCTGCATTAATACATGTATTATCTCAAGCTATTATTCATTTGATTGAATAAAAAAGTTTCCATGGAAAACACAAATACAAAAACAAACACGAATACAAAATTTTCCATAGACGAAACATAAAAGAATAAATACCGAAGAAACACTACGCTCCCGAGGCAGCGGAAATCTTGCGCTTCTAAAGAAGCAACTGATTTTCATGCTGCCTACTTTGATCGTTTATGATACATTTAGACACCAGATGGCGGTTCGTTTTCCGCTGAAAAAAAGGTGTGTATGATGTGACAAGCTGCCAACCAGATGCCAATGAACAAACACTCGACAGGCATCCCATCCTCGCCCATAGCTGCGCTTCGTGCCCCGCTTGATGACAGTTTATGGTCGATTTTTAATTGCTCCCTCTGCATTCTCGCATCATCGACTGATTCGATTATGACATTATGACTGTGTAAGCGTGGCAATGTATCTGTTGTCTGCAGAACTGAAACAAACCAGCGAGGTGTACACGCAGCCTTTGTTGTTACGTTTCGTTTGAATTACAGCTCACCGGCCGGGTATCCTATGTGCCCAAGGCCCTAAGCAAACCACGTCTGGGGCCATTCTCTCTGAGCCTGTGGCCTGTTCAGACGGTTACCCGGGCGATGAGCTGTCACTCAAAACGAAATGAACAACATTAGCTCCGTGTATTCCTCGTTTGGCTGTGTCTTCCAGCACAAGGTCTCATCTGATTGTACAAAAATACAGTGTTCCCCTCTGGTGTAGCAATTCAGGATACGAGGTCATAACAAACAGCGCTTACGATATAGGTAGTAGGCCTATAGGTAAAGCGCTGTGTAAAGAGCGTAAAGAAACACTTGTTTCAAGCAGGAACAAGGGCCTAGAGGCACAAATAGTCCCCCGCCAATATGTGACACGACGGACGAACAGACGCGGGCAGTTTTAGCAGTCCTCGCTCTTCACGACGGGAGACTAATAAAATCTTGATTTAGGAAGTAGCTCGCTACGGCCACCGGGTGACTGTGCCCGCTATGTTTAAGTGTTATCGCGCCCGGTGCAAGCTTGTTTCCACTAGTACACAGGATTTAACAAGCGGTTTAAAAATAAATCGGCAGATACCATAGTTCTTTTTAAGGAAAACACACTATGTTGCATGTATGTTTGACATATAATGGAGAATTGGCCATGGGGTATTAGGAATAAGCTCAATGTAAAAAAAATATATCAGTTGCAAATCTGTCACTCTTATTGTGACTTAAGTTCCACTTTATGAAATCATCCAAATGAGAGATCTAGCGCAGAGGCAGACGTTGCAGATAATAGACAATTGGCTATGGAATTTAGGCCTTGTGAATAATATACATAATTAAAAATTTATAGGACGAAATGCGCCAAGGCGATAAATTTACGGATTCATGTATCAAAATAAGTACATTTATCCTGACACATTAACATGTATTTGAACATTTAAAATGTAATTGGTAAAGAGAAAAAAAAGCAGGAGTATAATTGTATTCCGCACCCCTAACAGCCCTAACTTATGATAAACATGATACTCGTCAAAAGTAGGCAATTATTGGAAATTTTAATATAAAATTCCTTAGCGTTGAACTTTGGCAATGACAATTTTAAGCGAATTCAGCGAATTTAAAATATTTTTTTCTATATCCTGTTGGATAAAAAAGAACATATTAAGGATATTTGAAATTTAAAGATATTCTAATTGAAATTTTAAATTAAAAATTAATAACAACTATATATAACAATATAAACTGGTCATTTTTTTCAGACCAAAATGATGATCAACTTGGGTATTTCACCTTTGACATTAATCGCACACAAAATTTTGAATATGAATATGTTTTAATATGTTTAAATATTCTTTTTCAATTAAATTGAAATTAAAATCTAAGAAGAACAATTAGTTCACAATACTAATGGAATCCCTGAAAATGCTGATGTGCATAAACAAGACTGAGACTGATTTTAAATTTCTTGCGTGGATAAACAATTACGCAAATGTGCGATTTTTCGTAGCGCGATTTTTTTTTTCCGCGTGCAGAAACGCGATCATGAGATAGTTGATGTTGTCTCAGCAAAAGAAGTGTCATAGTCTCATTTATAAGATGCCCAACTGTTATTTAAACAATGGCCAAAACCTTGTTTCCGATTCGACGACAAAGCGTACCCCTCTGAATGTTTTCTCCAAGATAGCAATTACCGTATATACAGGTACTTTTTACTTTACTTGTTGTACAGATTCTTAAATCACATAACAGTATGTTTTTATATCAATGTGAAGCAATTGCAGATGAGATTTCAGAAAGTGGTTCGTTTTGTTGTTGACAGATGATCAGTTTGAAAAGCATAAGCCTTTTTTAAAGGAAGCTACAGATAGTTTTGTTGCTGACCAGGCTGATATATATATATATATATATATATATATATATATACATATATATGTATAAAGATTGTGTACATCTGCAGAATTCCCTTACCTCCACTAAGAGGCGACAGTATCACACACTTTGTCTCATTTTTTATCCCGATGCTAACCAGGCCCTTTGACTGTTGCACCTGCGGATCCTAGGAAATGTTGAATTACGTGCAACATGTATATTAGACTCCTAAATTCAGATCGATCTGCGGTCTTCATTGTCTCTGGCATCAGCTGAATCCTGCTTTCTGAAGAAACTAAAATTTTGTACGCTGCCAATTAAAGAAAAAACAAATATCTATTAATTAATTAAATACTAATTAATTAGTCAAGGAAATGAAAACATGATATTTACATAAAATAAAGCCAGAAAACGCGCAGAGAACGCTTGATTCTTTCTAAATATGCTATTGCTGTTCTTGCAGTGCACCGCCATAATGATGATGTTACCGTGATGAAGAGCATTGGCAAAACAAAGGTTGGATTTTCAGGCAATGCGCGTCAATGGTGACACTCTTCCCTTAATTTAAAGATAATATTTCGATTTACAGTGGTATCTGACAATATTTTGCTATAACCAGTTCTTTCAAGAAAATAAAAATAATAAAATTTCGTTTTGTTATGATGTGCATATATAAACATATATATATAAATATATATATATATATATATATATATATATATATATATATACATATAAACATCTATATATAAAAATATATATGTTTCTATATATATATATATATATATATATATATATATATATATATATATATAGAAACATATATCATTGCATCTATAATAAATTGGCAATACACAAAATGGTACCTTAGTTTCACAAAAAAGCCCTGCATTCATATGATTGCGTAATCTATTGTTAAGTAAAATATAATAAAAGTGTTATTAGAAGAGTTTTTAACCATTGATCAATAACAGTGGAAAGTTACAGGTTTCTATTTTTTCTTCATTTTATTGTTTCATTTATCAAACATTTGAGCTCGGATTGGATTAGAAGCTAATTCCGCCAATTTTATAACAATTATGTCTTTGAAGTATTAATAAACAACCATGATTTTGTTATTAGCAGGTGATCTCCCGAAAAATATATATGGATTCATTCAGAATAAATACGGTTTAAAGTAACATAATATAAGTGATTGGCTTTTTTATGTTAAATCAATAAAACAAATTAGATACCGACAGATGCCCGATGATCTTTATTGATATAGATTCATGTACAATTCGGCTGTAAACATGTATATAACTACAATGAGCCTATCATCGGCACATATTTATCTGTTGTTCTTTACGAAATGCCTCACCAAACATCCCTCCCTACTTTTATCCCTAATGTTAAAACAATTGAAATGAGGAATCATATTTGCAACCATAAATTAGAGCCATTGTCAAAACCTACAAGGAAACCTCCGCCAGGATGATCCTAATCACATTTTCCGTGTTCCTATTTACACATATCATAGTTCCCCATACCCGTACACATGTCAGCTCCAGAACAATGCCGATCTTCCATACAAATGAACAACACTAATTCAGATAAGAATACTTTAGATAAGAACAATTAAAAATATAATACATTGATTTAAATAACCTCTACAATTTAACGAATGGTTCTTCGCATGTCAAAATTAAGGGTATGATTATAGTTGTTTTTTAAATTTCTAACGAAAAATCAGTTATACATTATTCAAAATAATAGATTTTTTTTAAATATGAATACTTACTGTGTCACTTGAATGATTTGCTGACTAGCAGACTGTTTCATAGGGATGTGAAATGAGTGGAAAGCGCAGGGACTGATATTGGATGGGGGTTGGGCAGTATCTGACTGGTTTAGTTCTAACAGAAACATTGATTACCAAGTGAGTAAATATACGGCGAACTGCAGGTATGGCTGGTAGGAAACCCCCCTAACAACACAATATAAACGCAATTTAGTTAGATGTCTCATACGAATCAATCAAGATTTTTTTGAGAAATAATTCACGAAATTGAATAAATAAAGTGTTAGATGTTTAAATATTGCAATATACATTATTTTGTTTTGTTTTAAGTTAAGATACCGAAATTTAAATATCTACTCATTTTTAAAACATTTTTAGTAAAAGAGGAGGTGAAAAAAAATTATCTGGCGCATAAAAGGAATGAATGGTTTCGATTTTTTTTCAATTGTTCTTGTTAAACATGTATTAAACATAATGCGTAATGTGTAAGATGTTTGAATCACAATGGTCTTATAAGTTATGTTTGTATTTACTTGCTCTGTCTAGATACAGACACAGAAGGATCCCGATCAAACAAAACCCTGAAAAATATACCGCGTGTTCGCCAGCTTGTATATGCACTGCTGATTCTATTTAGGAAACTTGACCTTTACCTCCCCAATCCAAAGTTTGCGTTTAAAACGAAGACCATGATTTCCATCATTGTCCGCAGTGACCTCTTAAGAATTCGACCGCGATTGGTCGAGATGAAAGATTAATCCACATTGACGTCATTACAAGCACCTATTGGTCCAGATGGACGATTTTCTACCAATCTAAGCAATGCAGATGGTTATTAAAATTCGATAATGATATAAATTGGTTCAAAGGAGCAATCTACTCAATCATTTGAGCGATTATTGAAAGTTCCTGGAACTCATCAATAGCACGTGGGTAAAAGGCCAGCAGTTGTTTGGTTTTACTGCATGAAAGGGGCGTGAACACACTGCGCACACTCGGACACACAAGAGTAGGGCTAAGGGTTTATGAACATTTTATTTTATATCCAGGTGTCACCAAGTTCTTTGTTGTGTAATCATCCCCCATTACTGGGTCATAACATCGACTAACCCCACAAAGACGCAGTCGTTTGGGTGTGATACACGGCAGTGGGTGCAGCCTTCCCATTTAGTTTGCACCCTGGTTTGGGACCGACCTTGAAAAGCTCAAAGCGCCTCGGCTGAGATTTGAGCTCTCCACCTCAAGGCTTAGAGTCCTGTACTCTACCCCAAGACCACATGCAGACGCCGGCCGAAACCAGCCGAGCTCCAACCAAATACATATTTTTATATTTCACTCCCTCAAAAAAGTTTATTCTGGGTCGTCTTTTTACCGCATCTCCCATGATGATATTAAAATGTTTATGATTAAGCCTCACCACCAGGGGTCACACAGGGCAAAAAGTTTTAATCAGACTTATGAGACTATATTAAAACGAAGGCTATCTGGAACGACTGGATGTATGTAAAATTCAACTTTTGACAAATACATAAAAAAATCACCAGTTATAAAAACAATTTTCAACTAAATTAATTGACAAGTGACTAAGGGATAACTCAGTATTCCAGTTACTTTGGTAGCTGAGGGCACCCTTGTTAAGAAAAGAATGGCTCTAAAGGGGGATAATTGGTGGTCAACTTAATCACTGGTGGTCAACTTAATCACCGGTGAAATTCAAGGTAAGTTTTCGATGAAATATTTTTTTTTAAATTGAAAGGGCTATTTGAGATAAAGCATCGAGTTAAAGCATAGGAACTCGGTTTCCAGCACTAAAATGGCATAGAAACTGTCAACACACTGAGTACCAGTATTTTATTACTGGTATATTCCATATACAGTGTGTTGACATTTACTGAGCCATTTTGGTGCTAGAAACGGGTGCAAGAAGTTGATCCGGGGGGGGGGGGTAGGGTTCAGGGGTCTTGACCCATATTTTTCATCAGGAGCAACCTTTCCTTTTTTTCAGGTTTTTCAGTAGTCTTGGGTTGGACCCCCCCCCCCCCCTTCTTTTTTTAAACTGCTGGATCCGCCCCTGAGTACATTTGAGCTAAATGGGGTTGGGGGTGGCACATGCCCCCTGTGCCCCTCCTCCCGGTAAACGATTATTGGCTTTCCTAAAATTTTATGTAGAAATTTTATATCCTCTAAACAATTAAGTGCTACTGCAGTTCCGATATCAAGTACGCCTGTAATGTAACAGTACGATATATCGTTGCGGTCACGACTGAACACATCTCAACGGAGAACAACATGGTAAATTACATTCTGGTTAAAGTTACCACAAAAGTAACATGAGTTGAAAACGTATACTCAGTGCTGCCGGGCAACCCCTTTTGCCGGACTTCAGCGATATATTTTGATCGGTGCCCAACAACCAATGAGAACTTTTTGCGCTGCTTTCTATGCACAACAGGCGAAGATTTCCTATTTCTCTGGTGAAAGACAACCCTCTATCCCGGGCAAACAACACAACCAAGAGACAACACAGTCTTCACCCTATAGTGGTAACCTATATCATCACAGTATCCTGAATTTAATAATAATAATAATAATAATAATAATAATAATAATAATAATAATAATAATAATAAATAATAATAATTAATAATAATAATGATTATAATAATAGTAATAGTAATAATAGTAATAATAATAATAAATAATAATAATTGTAATAATAATAATAATAATAATAATAATAATAATAATAATAATAATAATAATTATAAATAATAATAATAACAACAAATAATCATAATCATAATAATAATAACAATACTTATAATTATAATAATCATAACAATAATTATTATATAAATAATAATATTAATAAGAGTAATTAACAGTAATTTAATTAACCGAAGGATCGTCCCTGTTCCTCAAAATGGCTGCCCTATGGCCATACTGGATTGGTGTCAAATATATCAATGCTAATATTCTTTAAAAATCATGACAATATCTCCAACCGATTTTGAAAGATAAATGCATGCACGTGAAATGATACTTTTTAATATTTACCATGGCAGCCATAATAAATATCTGATAAAGCTCTGAAATACGATTGTCCATATTTTCTCACGGGTATCTTTGGTAAACTTTTTACTTGAATGTTTCTTGAGATAATGTGCCCGAAGGGAATTCCAAGATCCCTGACCGGCGGCCGTATTGTATTTCCGAATATGTATGAAATTAAATCGCGCATATCCTCTCAGCAAAGGTATCAATAACATTTTCACTTAAATTATATTTACGATTCTTTAGATGAAAGACAGTGACAAACGCACAGATGGGGTGGCGAAAATGACAGCTAAATAATTACCATTCATGGCAACAGTAAGCGGCAACACTGTCGATGATTAAGCCGCTGCCGAAAGGAACAACGTTCCGATATATTGAAAATCTGCGCTTGCCATGCAGCTGTTGAAATGAACAACACCCAGGCACGCAACAATCTAAGCCTACCATGCAGCTGCTGAAATGAACAAAATCCAAGCACCCAAACCGCTGTGCCTCCGATGTTATTTTCAAGTGATGTTAAATTCAACAAGCAATTAATTGATAAGTAATTACTAATAATTACTATTTATATTTACTTTTACTTATAAGCAATAGCGAAACAAACATACGAAACTTACGTTAGGTATACATTTGCTCAGGTGGGGATAAAATAAATGGGGGGGGGGGGCAGTATCACCTGATTTCCACCCAAGCAAATTCCGTCGCCTGGCCAAGCACGTAATAAGCATTAATTTGTTCAAGTACAATGGAAAACAGCGTGACTTGTGAAGGATGTCTCCGCCAGAGGTCTCTCCGCTCTGGTTCAATTTGTGCTTCACCAAGCGGGAAGCTTCCGACAAATTATTTCTCTCGGCGCGGGGGGGGGGTGGCATGAGTTTATTCCAAGCTATCACATTTTTATCCAGTAAGGTTGTCTGATTGGCAAGAATTAAAACAGGACAAGGTTTGTATGTTCCTGTTTTTGTAATTTGTAAGATAAAGCGCTTAATTTTTATATTTAATGGGCCATTGACCATGTTTCCCCTGTTCCAAATATCCTATTAATTACATGGATAACTGCGTAGGTTTCTGTGTGTGGTTATATAATACTTGTGTGTTCATGGTGCTCCGGGAAAGGGTCAAACCCCCCCCAGGTTGCATCCAGTACTCGCCGTCCTTTCGGAATTTCACTTAATCTTATACTGATATTGATATATATATATATATATATATATATATATATATATATATATATATATATATATATATATATGCATTAATTTGCCTTTGCTATCAGAAGGGGATCCAGAGAGGGCGCCTTCGGCGCGTGGCCCCCTGTTGAGCTGCAATATCTCTCATTTTATCCATTTCCCAATTTTCGTGGTTAATTTTCGTTTTTCATATTTCTTTTTATTAATTAGCAATTTGATTTTATTTAACTTATCTGCAGTTTATTACTCTACAAATTCAGCCTATATTCATTCTTTGGAACCATTAAAGAGGATAATTAATCTGTGAGACTTAAGAATTTGGCCTAGTGGTTTTTGAGAAGAAGATCTTTGTAGCCACTGAGCTAAAATGGGCTGTTATGGCATATGACTAAATTCAGCTTGCCATAACTCAGCCAAAAGTCACTGAACTGAGACCATTTGAACAAACTTCAGAAAGCACTACCCTAGGATCATTTCTGTGCGATATTAAACAATTTGGCCATATGATTTCAAAAAAGAAGTTTTTTGTAGCCGTCAGTATGATACGGGCACTGATGACCCCCGTACAAAAAAGGCCGATGCAGGTGGCGCCACCTATACCTCAATTTCAGATATGACTCATGTGACCAACATTGGCATAAAATTTGGTGATCAACTAGATTGTAATTTTAGTATGCTTTTTTGGACAGATGACTAAGTTCAACTACCTGTAACTCGGCCAAAAATCACCGAACTTAAACCATTCGAACAAACTTGAGAGATATTGTTCCAGGGATCATTTCTGTGAAATATTGGACAATTTGTCTGAAAAATTTCGGAGAAGAAGATTTTTAAAGCTTTTTTAGCTTTTTCCATATAACATCTAAGAAAATGCAGTTAGCCAAAAATTAAGCAAAATCCGATAGAGTTTTTTAGATAACTAATTTTTTGCATAAAATTTCGTGATGTTAACTCTTGCGGTTTTCAAGATAGTATGGGTTAACGCACAGATGAGGGACGACGGCCGACGGACGACGCCACACCATCGCATAAGCTCACAAGTTTGCTAAAAAGGATCATGCTACTGATCATGGGCCCTCCCCTCATTCAATCCTGGCTACGCCCCTGACTGACATCCCTTTTCAAATCTCCTTTTCAAATCAGGTATACACACTGCTTGGACGAGGGAGAAACAATATAATTACGCTGATTACTTTCCCGGCTATAATTTAATTATACTGAAATTAATATTCAATTTTACTCTTCTGAAATAAGGAATTCCTCATCTTATAAACATCCACACTTTTACAGCAATACACCACTTTGTAGAAAAATTAAATGTGCAATTCATTGTACCCCTTGTGATACCATATAAATCCAAAATGTAGCAAAAATCTAGAATAAGAATGAAGCAAATATAAAAAAATATAACATTCATCTAGTTTATGCATCATTGGGGGGGGGGCAGGCTGAGGGTAAGCATATTAAGCCATGCTGAGCCAAGGGTGGAGTAGGTTACATAACACAGGTGAAGGCTCCACAGCTCACTCTACGCGCTGGTTGGCTTGATGTAAACAACATTTGACATGGTGTCTAAAAACTAGAGTAAAAGCTACTCTTTCAATCAATTCCTTTGAAGTTTAAGATTTTAAAAGATTAAATCCATAGGTATACATAATGTGAAAATTTAATCAACATTGCATATAGGGAAAAAATGTGCCGTGGCAAAATTTGGACAAAATTTAATTTACTGATATTATATTACTGCTAATAATTAAAAAAGGGCATATTTCAGATCTAATTTTGGGTGTACAATAGAATCTTGATTAAATAAGGTTATATTCCTGAAAAAGAAGTCTCTAGCTACATGAATTCTCATTTTAATGAGCAAATATCATTCCTATATTTTTACAAAGTGCATTATGTTCGGGCTAATAACTTCAAGAATTTACACAAACTGACCTTGTTTCTGCTATGTGCATAGGAAATATATAGAAAAATGGTTATATTAAATATGATTAACATCAGGTCAGTGGTTTTGATATTATGTAGTCTTGAAATGTAGCAATGGGTTTTTAATGGAAAATTGGGGTTTTTCCTTAATATCTCGAAGTAACAAAGTTGTAGTGACCCAATTTTTGGTATGGTAGGGGATTTTAGGGACATCTAACTCTCTCTCTCTCTCTCTCATATATATATATATATATATATATATATATATATATATATATATATAATGAAAATTACAATAGGGATTGATGCAACCAGTTTCACAGCTGTATACAGTGGTCACCAGTCTTTCCCGTATATCACACACATTTAGTTACATAGACAACAAAAAATGAGCAACATAGTGCCATGGATCTGGAGCAATATCTTTACAACTTTTAGAGGCCTGGACACCTGATCGGTAAAACGCTCGGCCTTCTCCGCTGGCGAGCCGGGTTGATTCACAGGTGCTGCCATGAGAGTGGGTTGTAGTGGCCCGTCCAAGGTCGGTGGTTCTCTACGGGTTCTCCGGCTTCCTCCACCTCTCTCACTACGATATTCAACTCTATCAGTATCTTCTATTTTCGCCTTAATTATATAACTGTATACTGGTGAAAATGGCGCTTGAGTCAGCTTCTTCTTCTTGTCGATCGCCGTCAAACTGGGAGTTTGGATCAGAGTCAGCTATCTATCCATATAGGTCTTATTGGCCAGTGGCAGCAATTTACTTTCAACTCTAACAGTATCTTCTATTTTCGCCTTAATTATATAACTGTATACCGACTATCTGTCAAACGTTGCCGTTGCTGAGGGAGCCAGTGCGAGCCGAATTTTCCTGAGACCTGTGACTGGCTCGAGCGCCGACTTCACTTTCAGTTGGTCAGTCAGTCTTTACAACTCTGTCGTATGGATAATAGTGATATACTGAATGCGTATGGAACAAAGGCTGCTAACATGTATACTTTGGTGTGTCGATAGGTGATTGCTGTGTGTGCAACTTCATTTTATTTTCTATTAGAAACTGGTTTGAGATTTCAAACCACCAAGTCCTATACTGCTCAGTTACGATAAAAAATTAAGATATTCAGTTCCACATCCTAGGCTGATGGTGAAAATGGCGCTTGAATCAGCTTCTTCTTCTTGTCGATCGCCGTCAAACTGGGAGTTTGGATCAGAGTCAGCTATCTATCCATATAGGTCTTATTGGCCAGTGGCAGCAATTTACTTCCAAGGGTAAGGGATGACTCGTAGGCGTGTGAGGGCAATCAAAGTTGGGACTTTCATAAACACACACACACACACACATATATATATATATTTATATATTCTCTGTGTGCCACTTTTCAAATATATCACAATTAAGTATAAGGTTATTGGTATAGGTTATAGGTTAATTCTAAACCAGGTTTAGGAATATGACATTTCAAAGAAAATTTGAACCGACGTCTATAATTCTAATTATTAATATGTTTAATTTTCAATATATAAAAATATATCTGAATTGCAGGGAGGATGATTATATTGTCAACCCTCTTGCTAAAAAGTGTGTGTGTGGGATGTGTCGGGGATATATATAAAGGATATATTCCTTGGACGCAAAGCTTTAAGAGTTAGTGATTTTATGCGCAGTTTTTGTTCTTATGATAGCCGTACTGAATACGAATGTTTCAATATCGGAGAACTTCTTCATGGATCTTCATGGATTTAAGAGTTTCTTTAGACAAATCCAGGGAAGTCTATTTGCACCAAGCGGTTGTGATTAATAAGACATCAAAACGTAGAATTTATATTCCTAAGCAATATCGTTCTACATAAAAGGAATTTACATGAAATATAGAAAAAAAATTCGGGCCGTTCACATTCAAGCCCTTCAGACTTCCGACACCCGCATTTCAAACATCCAAATATAGACAGAAGCTCGAACAGTTCTTCAATCACATCGGCATGCATTCAGAAAGGGGCTCTCTAAGGTTTCAGACATTAAAACAGTATTGTGATATGGAAAACGTGGAGGAATTTAAATAAATTTAAAGTATGGGTGTTTTGCTTGGGCATACTTCGGAAATAGAAATTTGAAATAAGAAGAAAACCCAACATCTTTTAAAATATCAATTGGTTTTATGTCAAAACCGGTCTTTGCAGCACTGGTAGTCTAAGAACCAGTTGCCGAATCAAACGGACGGAGTTCAGATCTTCAGAATTTCCCAGATCTCAACATGTTAGTCCGTTTAATATTCCTCTCCCTCCTCTTCTCCCTCGCCCTCCACGGAGTCGACGCCGACCTCCTCGTAGTCCTTCTCAAGGGCAGCCAGATCCTCACGGGCCTCGGAGAACTCTCCCTCCTCCATACCCTCTCCCACGTACCAATGGACGAAGGCACGCTTGGCGTACATCAGATCGAACTTGTGATCCAGACGAGCCCAGGCCTCGGCGATGGCGGTGGTGTTGCTCAACATGCACACGGCACGCTGCACCTTGGCCAAGTCACCACCAGGTACCACGGTGGGTGGCTGGTAGTTGATGCCTACCTTGAAACCAGTTGGGCACCAGTCCACGAACTGGATGGTACGTTTGGTCTTGATGGTGGCGATGGCGGCGTTCACGTCCTTGGGGACAACGTCACCACGGTACAACATGCAGCAAGCCATGTACTTGCCGTGGCGAGGATCGCACTTCACCATCTGGTTGGCTGGCTCGAAGCAAGCGTTGGTGATCTCAGCAACAGACAGTTGCTCGTGGTAGGCCTTCTCAGCAGAGATGACGGGAGCGTAGGTGGCCAAGGGGAAGTGGATACGTGGGTAGGGCACCAAGTTGGTCTGGAACTCAGTCAGATCCACGTTCAGGGCACCATCGAAACGCAGGGAGGCGGTGATGGAGCTGACGATCTGGCCGATCAAACGGTTCAGGTTAGTGTAGGTTGGGCGCTCGATGTCCAGGTTACGACGGCAGATGTCGTAGATGGCCTCGTTGTCGACCATGAAGGCACAGTCAGAGTGCTCCAAGGTGGTGTGGGTGGTCAGGATAGAGTTGTAGGGCTCAACCACAGCGGTGGATACCTGTAAAAATATGAGATTTACGAATATTCAACTTTGCATTTATATTTCCGATGAAGTAGTGATTTTCAGTAATATACTGACGTCAATGCTGAATTTTTTACAATTTACCCTGTAGTTTTCTGTAAAATATCGTTGAGAAAACATGTTCAATGAAAAAGCATGACTCATGTAGAACACATAAACAAAAATTCAGATTGAGTAAATGGCATTTCCAATGTTCATGAAGCGTTCTTATTTCTTTATTAATTACTGTGAGAAATGAAAACTGTTGGACATTGGGACCGAAGGTGATGCGTTTAATAATCCATGGAACCAACATGACAGCATATGGCCAAGGGTTTTTGTTTAGAGGTTCTTACAATTTTAACATATATTGCTATGAGGAGTCAACTCTGAAAAGAACAAAAAGTTATATTTCATTAAATGTACAAACCTGTGGTGCTGGGTAGATGGCGAACTCCAGCTTGGACTTCTTGCCGTAGTCCACAGACAGCCTCTCCATCAACAGGGAGGTGAAGCCGGAGCCGGTACCACCACCGAAGCTGTGGAAGATGAGGAAGCCCTGGAGACCAGTACATTGGTCAGCCAGCTTTCTGATGCGGTCAAGCACCAGGTCGATGATCTCCTTACCGATGGTGTAGTGACCACGGGCGTAGTTGTTGGCGGCATCTTCCTTGCCGGTGATGAGCTGCTCGGGGTGGAACAGCTGGCGGTAGGTGCCGGTACGGACCTCATCTGAAAGAAAATCAAATATTAATAAGTTCAGTTGTTGCAAAAGAAAACAATAATTATAAAATTAACGTTATGCATTTATATCAAAATTACGAAGTCGCCTAAGATGGATTCATGCTCTAAATGCCATTCACCACGTCGACAAATGGCACTGTTTTTCATATATTATATCAGCATCCTAGTATTGCTCGCTCATTATTTTGCAACTGATAACAAGTGTCATTTCGAATACGACAGGAGGCGCTGGAAGCTCAGATGCTGGAGACACTTTGGCACTTCTCATATATGGCGCTGGGATAGCCGCTTCGAAAAATAATGTCAAATTTCTCAAGATTGTGGAAATATGGAAAATTACCTTCCTAAACAGACTTAGAACTGTTCACGATACTTCCAGATCAAATTCGGACGTTACCGTTGCTAAGCCACACAGGATTTACGTGGCAGCAATTGAGTGCCACCACCGTACATTATAATACCTACCTGGCCCACAAATTTTATATTGTCGTCTGATTTAACGGTTTACTTACCGACCACGGTGGGTTCCAGATCGACGAAGACAGCCCTGGGCACGTGCTTGCCGGCGCCGGTCTCGCTGAAGAAGGTGTTGAAGGAGTCATCACCACCACCGATGGTCTTGTCGCTGGGCATCTGGCCATCAGGCTGGATGCCGTGCTCCAGGCAGTACAACTCCCAGCAGGCGTTACCGATCTGGACACCGGCCTGGCCAACGTGGATACTGATACACTCACGCTGAAAAAGTCGAAAATTATATTAGCACAGGAAAGATTAAAGATAACAGATGATTAACAAAGAAAAGTGATGAAAATACTAAGTAATGCTGCGAGGGTCCATGCGACGTGATACATGTTTGTCAGTGCTGCCCTTTGCCCCCCGAATAGAGAACTATTAGTCTTGGCCATGGCTATGTAATAGTGGGTATATACATGAGTCTTTGAATAGAACAATATTTTCAACGGTTGTTAAATACAAGAAAAAATTAAAAGGCAAGATTAAGTATCCTAGCAACAAATGCCTTAAACGGGGATTCAGGGAGAAATGTTTTGATTTAATCATAGGTTAACATGAAGAAGGTTGTCAAGTGATGTGAACATAGAATAATGTATTAATTGTAAACATTGCATTTGAGCGTGTTTTTATAGTGCCTGATATGATATGCAGTTATATGCTAGGATAAGCAAAAGAGTTATACCAAATTAAAATATTTACTAATGACAAAATATAAACTAAGCACACACGTGAAGTCCGCCTGATTAAGTCGTACAATTATTAATAAAATATACACGCACACCGTATATTACACATATACCAAGTTAGTGCATATATATATATATATATATATATATATATATACATATATACGTTTGTTTTATATTTACCTGTGTATGTTTGCTTGCGTGTATTATAAATAGAACATGTATAATTAGTATATATATATATATATATATATATATATATGTGTGTGTATATACATATGTGCGTGTGACAGTGTGTGTATATTCTTGTTTTATATTTGCCTGTGTATATGTTCGCTTGCGTGTATTATATATATATATATATATATATATAATATTATGGTATATATATATTGTTACTGTTAGTATATATTAAAAATATATATAAATATATTATGTGTAAGGAATCAAACGTTGTTCTCTTTTAGCTCCAAAATGTATTTACTGATTTCCTTACTATAACTTTTTTCCAGGTATGTGAACGATGATTTACGGTTGTTATATCTTGATTTGAAGGCGAGACCGATGTACGATTCATCTACTTTTCCGGGTTTTTTTTGTACTGATTGTGGCTTGATATATGACCGATTTTACAAGGCATTGTCCAGGTGTTGGGCATTCACGGGGATGTAAAAATATGACAACCATAAAACATCGTTCACATACCCGGGAAAAAGGAATAGTACGGAACTCCGTATATAAATTTGGGAGCTTAAGGAGAACAATGTTAAAATTGAGAGAATACTGAGAAAAGCCAAAGTATATTCCCCAGAAACTAACAGATGTAACCTGTGTCTGTTGGAGAAGCATTCATTTTATGTAAACAAAACCTGGCCACGCTTAACCAACGCAATGAACTTGTAACAAGTTGTAGACACGCTGACAAATATCTCTTACGTAAACTCAACACAAAGAGTAATCCAGATTAAGCACGTTGTACAGGTATTAAGCACAAACACGCTTCAGTGAACAACCAGATGTCCAATGTACAACCCCTCCAGACATACCGTTCAGAAGAGTGCCGTACAACAGTACGAAACTAATTAGTAAACACGATGCTTACAATCGTTTGATTCCTTAATATATTTATATAATATTTATAATTATTTATATACTATATCTATATATATATTTAGTAATACGTTCTGGTTATACCATCGAGCACATTGCCATCAGTGCGTTGCAAACAGCCCAGAAAGAACAATTGTATGTATGTATGTATGTATATATATATATATATATATATATATATATGCTTGTTCAATATTTACCTGTGTATATGTTTGCTTGCGTGTTTTATATATAATAATAATAATAACTATAATAATAGTAATAAACATGACACATATTTAACACATGAATAACAACCCATTACCCATAATACTATACAATGACAACTATGAACCCTGTTGGGCGTTTTTGTGTATGGCTACACACATGGCAAACAGATCGAATCCTATCAATGTTAAGTCAAGATCCGCCATACAAAGAGTGTGCCCGCCGGGCGGGACGACCACTCCTGTTGTTTGAAGAGCCACACATCTTGACAAGTGTTCGCTATAGAGGTCTGGACGGGACAGAAGTGGGTCGGAGGTTTCAGGTTCACCGTGTGGGTATCCAACAAACACTGATTATGTGGGGGCCCGTATCAAGTGACCTCTGGAATCTTAAACTTGGCGGCAAACATGCCTGGGCTCAAGTGCAGTGGTGGATCCAGATATAGGAGGGTGGGGGTGGGAGTTTCAGAGACTACTTCTTTCAGCCACCGCGACCTTTATTTAAAGGGTTACAACATATTCTTTCGGACTTGACACCTAACCCCCCACCCCCCTTTCCTGTTCTAATAACCTTTCAATTTATTTCTTATTAATCTTCTTATGTTCTGATTTAACTTCTTATTTCCCTTTTCCGAAATTCGTGATCCACCTCTAAAATTTGTCTCCCTAGGGCCGTGCAAGCCATTTTCTATTCTGCTATCAGATTTCACTTTACACAAATCAAATTATGTTTCCATGTACACGTCGCTAAGGTGGTGCATACAAAGCCGGTAAAGTTTGGTAATTCAATACATATTTATATTTGGGAAATGTTCTCAAACAATCACTGGCGGCTTGCAGGCCCCTAGCCCATAAGAATGAACTCCTCAATTGCTTTTTTTCAGTGACTGAAGCATTGTGGAGTCCATAGATTGCACCTGCAGTTAACTGTGATTATAACACTCCATACACAACTGTGAGATTTAACATATATCCATTGATTAATGTTCAGTACATCTATGTGTATTATATATTTGACCACTAGAAAACATTAATGTTCTCTCTTCAGCCCTATTTTGCACCAAGGAAGTTAAAATATGAACATAATAGTACACAGACCTAAAGCCTTATACAGGACTGCCACCAAATGCAAGATGTCTACCGGGGCTGTTAATGCTTCAATTATCTCTGGACAAATACCATCAGTTGTTGATGTTACAGGTGCTTCATGCTTTCCAGAATGGTTATTTTTTATTACAGGCCTTTCGACATGCAACATTATGTGAACATTGGTTTGCTAAAACCATAGGAAATATTTTTATTTAATTTTCTTTTTAAAAGTAACAGATCGTATCGTGCTATAACCCCAGTTAGCCCTTTTGTGGGCCGGCGACGCAACAGAAACCTGAAACCTGTTGCGCAGACGTCGGCGTCTAGCAGGCCCCGTGTAACTCAGGCCTCAACTTGAGCTGCCTATGTCCAATGTTTTTTTTCTCCATATGTAGGCCTAGCACACAAGGCAGATAAAATAAAACATCATTTGCAGCCTGTGGAAGTTACATTGGTAAAACTTTAAGTTACCTTAAAGGGCCTACATGCCTTATCAGACATTTTGTATTTAAGACATGGCTCACAAACAGCATTCTGTGAAGGAATTATTTCTGGCAATTAATGACATACATGTATGTAAATTGTGTACGTACCTGTGATATATAAATGATATGCTACAGACAACAGTGATTTCAGAAATATAGGCTTATTTAAAAACCAAACGTGTTGGTTTACACTTAACAGTGTTAGTGGCACAGTATCTATCGAACAGACAGACACGTGTGCCATTCGATCAATATTATTTCAAACCACTACTACCTACCCTAAAACTCACATCGTGAATTATACAGAACAAACAGAAAGCCGTAAGTATCGTATTATTAATGTAAGACTTACCATCTTGGATCTGGTTTACAGCTGAAAAACTGGAAAGTTAAAGGAGAGAGTTCAAGCCTCACAAAGCTGGACTGTAATGTGTCCGGTGAGAAGCATGGGAGTGAAGCACCGAGCGGGAGGGCCCGCTTTTATAGTCCCGCTCCAGCCAGCAACCGTCGTCAAGGCCGTTGCCACGATAAACGTGTGACGTCAGCCCACCTGTGTTGGTTGTAAACAGAGTCCCAGCGCTCAGTAAAGCTGTGACTAAGCTCTTAATATAGCTCCAATTGTCAAGGCTTAGAAGAATGGAAGACATATATATAGGCCTATATATATATATATATATATATATATATATATATATATATATATATATATATATAATCTATCTGTTTATCAATCTGTCTGTCTAACCATACATACATACATATCTTTAATGATTGTGCATAAAAATTTTAATTTATGAACCAAGTTACATTCGGAGATAATTTGTGCGTTTGTGTGTTTATTAAAATAGTAATTTATAGTACTACTACTACTACTACTAATAATAATAATTACAACAACAATAATAATAATACAGTTCTAAGTATAACTTGTTATGCCTACAATACGTATATTTATTTATAAACATTCATAATAATATACATTTCATTTATGATTATATATATATATATATATATATAGGGTTGGGACGGTTACCGGTATACGATATTATCACGATATCTGACAGCTACGGTTATCATACTGTCAACTTTCCTATTATCGCGATACCACAATATCAATTTTTGTTCACGATTTTGGTTCACAAGCAAGCCCTTGAGGTTCAAAATAAATTTATTTCAAAGAAACACATTTATTTTCATAAACCACATGTATTTGAATACACGCGTGTGGGTGGAACCGTGTGCTTACAGACTTCAGATTAGTCGGAAATATCCGGAAGTAGCAGGATGATTCAGAGAGGACAAAAGCTTGAGAATTCCAGGAGAAAATAACATTTTACTGAAAGAGCAATAAATACACATATTTATGCTTTTATTGCATGGAACAAAAATGTCAACATAAAAGTGTCACCACTGAATCGAACATTCCATACGGGTTGCATATTTTGCCATATAAAATTGGGATGGTATATTTAGCCATGATTGGTATGACGCACTCTCCGAAAATTCGCCGGGATTCTCCGGCTTTTATGTAGCTATAGGAAACTGATGGAAAGTTCTGACAAGCGTGACTCGACGATGGGGGCAGGACTTCCCGTGCCTCAAGCTTGCACACCTGCAGGACCTTCATGCGACTTAATTCACTTAATGAGTCATTCTGTGGTACTGGCACAATAGGTATAAATGATATTAATACTTAACACCTTGTATAAAGTCAAGACTTTAAAGGTGGTTGTTATAAATATCATTATTGATGGCTTATTAATGCCATTATATATAATTAAAAATATCGCGATATCACGGTTTATCGCGATAAAATTTGAATAATTATCATGATATCAAAAACCCATATCGTCCCAACACTATATATATAATACATATATATACTTAAATATATGTATAAAGATGCATAACAAATTATAATTGTAAGAGGTTGCATATTAAGAGGAACCTTAATATCTTGCCATATAAGCTTTATTTATTGACAAGCGGTTTGAACGCTGAACATGTGTGCCACCGACATGGGTTCGAATCTGAACCAAAAATCCCCCCCCCCCCCCCGAACAAATAAACTGACAGGGCGTGAGAAATGGGGCCGGTCCGGGATAGGCGCCTCTGAGACACGGGGAAAGGTGTTCTGCATGAATAATATAGGCCGCATGGCTCTGGCAATCAATTGATTAATTAACCTCGTTCTGAAGTCAGAACGCTTTCAAGAGGGAGTGTTTTACTAGGGTTCATATAAAGGCGGACTTAACATTATTTGAGGCCCGGGAATATGTGGCCTGAATAATAATTACCGCAACATAGCTCACCAGACTGAGCGTAACATACATACATACATGTATGTAAATTAAACAAATATAATGAAATCATTCAGTTTATTTTACACAGTCGGATGCACTTGCTAGCACTGGTATATTATGATGGAAAAACACTAAAGCTTAATGAAGTTACAGCACTTGTAAGTTTATGATAACATTTATAACTATAAAATAGGCAATATTCAATAATAATAAAATGGCAAGTAAGCTATGCCTATATACGGCTATATATAATTGCTATACCTATTACGGGTGTACCACCAAATTTAAACATGTACATATTAAGTTTTATTCATACATGTTTAACAGTATAAAAGAAAACAGGGACTTATTTAGTAGGCGCTTAAAACAAATAAGCGCTTAATACCGACTAGCAGAGCCGAATTTCGCATCAGGATGCATTGTAACAACCCAATGGCTGCGCCATAGCAGCCAAAATTTTAAGAATGTTTCTACACCCCCTCCCCTTACCTTCTAATATCCCGTATTAGCCCCTGCCAATGGTTGCTTATCAGGAGTCAGCCACAACCATGTATATCTTTCACTTTCTCTCTCATTTGCGCTCTGAATGTTGGTGTGGCCGTTCGCATTTATATAAGTTGATGACAACCAGGTTCATAATGTCCGAATCATGCAAACATCGGGACAAGCAGATCTTGAATTATGTATTTAACGATAACATGCAGGTACAGAATTTACCAGAAACCGTACACATGCAGTATATATTTGGAACTCTGTATTTGCAGTGTGACTATACATTTAATCCTCTACATAATTATGTTGACACGTGATCACTCCCGGCGTCAAGGGATTTTTTATTTAGGGGCATTGTTAAGTTCAAAACATGGTAAATGGAGACAAAAAGTATATTATTATTACATTTTAGTTTGTTTTGTGTTAAGATTACCGGCTTTGTAGAACAATGTCGATGCAGTATCTGGAGAAGTAGTATAGCAGTATAGTTTTCCGTATTTCTGGAGTCACGACTCCATGTAGGCCCTATTCGTATGTTGCGTCCGCCCCGCTGGGGATAATTTTACCCGGTGTCCGCGGTTGCATTCTGCTGTCTGGGGGGTTATTGTCCCTAACTAATACTAAAATTATTCCAGTTAAGTTTTAAAATGCCAGGATTAATTGTATTAATTAAATGTGTTCAGATAATGAAGTGATTAATCAACCAGGGCCGTGGGACATAAAGTCGGTTTCCATATATGGGATAATTATGTAACAGTCACTCACACACACTCATAATCTCTGACACACTGGAGCAGAAAATATAATTAAGACATTGGTGTTTTTAAAGTTGTTCCAAATATACTTGAACAATATGTCATATATAAAATTGTATCAAACTACAAAATATCTGATATCAAAATATTGTATCTCTCTGTCAGATTATATATGTATTGTATAAAGCATAATATAAAGACTAAACAACTACTTCCTTTCACACCCATGCCTTGCTGTCCACTACTGAAATAATTATAACCCTATTATAAGATAATTGGTCACAGCTACATGCTAACATATATGTTCACAACCTTGTGCTCTTAGTGCGGACTATCATAGCACCAATACTGTAATAAGGCAACTGTAATTAGCTATGCATAATTAATTAATAACTGTAATGAGACTCATGCATAGTAATGATACTGTGAAATACATTTACATATATTCAATAGGGCATTCATTCCTAATTACCCTTACTATTATAATCTCCCTTGGCTCTTTTAATGATTAAGTGTGACCCCCTGTGACCAACTTGTGACCCGCTGTGACCAACTTGTGACCAGCAGCTAGTGACCAGTTGTGACCAGCATGTAACCAGTTGTGGCCTGCTTGTGACCAAGTTGTGACCAAGCTGTGACCAGCTTGTGACCAGATGTGACCAAGCTGTGGCCAAGTTGTGACCAAGCTGTGGCCAGCCTGTGACCAGCTTGTGACCCTGCATAACTGTTCTCCCTACGACACCTCCCGGAGCTTGTTTGGTCCCCATAAGAATCACTATTGTCAAAACTGAGAAGTTGAATTGTAAGAAGTGATGCACTGGTACATACATTTTATAGGCTAGAAGCTAAGGCTGTTTTCTCAAATGAAGGAATGAGGTGCTGTTTCAAATGTGCTGTTAAGCTGACAAGCTGATGCAGAATGCCAAGTCAGCCAGCGTAGGTCCTTATATAGACGCGGACCTGTGACCGACGAATGACGTCATGTGACCAAAACAAATTAAGGCCGTTGGTAACAACTGCTAACTTACACTTTCTAGACATATATCGTTCCCCTAGACATTGCAGAACTGAAGGAAATAATAAAAATGGTAATCTCAAACAAATAATCCTACATGAAATACTTTATATGTGAAAAAGAAAACTTCGCTAACCTAGCATCCAGCACTGCGGCACCTGACCTTTGACATCCGTGCTTTAGTATTACTCCGCGGAAAATAGTCGGCCGGCTTAGTTTGTTGACATGGAACGCTTGAAAATAAACCCGATATACACGACAACAAGGAATGATAACATCTTACAAAAATGGATTAATTATAAAGAAAATTACTTAGGTTTTCCAACCTGACTACCCAAAACAAGGTAAGTTGTATAATAAGAACGCAGAGCGGCGTGATAGACGACACCCGCTTATTATCGCCCACGACCTCGCGTGCGACTCCGGTGACAACTTGTAAACATTAAGAGTACATCACTTACCAGCAAGCCGCTACAATGTATCCCGCGGGATAAATATCAGATTGACTCTGTTTCATCTCCTACGTGGTATTAAAACATATAACTATAACATTAAGCTAATATTCGCCCCTGACGACTCCTGATAACAAACTGTCACTTGAATGTCAACATATTGTTTACATGTATTAGTATTAAGTACTCAGTCCTCATTTTACACGACCATATCACCCTGAGCTAGTGCTTACCCTGCTGATAATAAATGCAATACTGTCAATCCTCTAACAATGAGGTACCCGTTTAATTATTTCTTCAGTAATAATTACTGTAAACATATAAAGTAGTAAAATATAAAAATAATACTTATCATGGCAGGAAACATGACTTTGCTGACACGTACATTCACAAAAGGTTCATGAAAAAATATATAACACTACCCCCCCCCCCCCCTCTTGAAAGATTTATCCCTGAAATTGAAAATTTGATATGATATTTTGACAATCATACTGCTGTGTATGTAGACATACATATATTTATAACTATGTAGAAAAATATATATATAAACACATTTGATTATAATCTCAGTTCCTGAAAAACAAAAATCCATATTAAAATTATTGATTAGTATGTGGTCGCTGTCTCCTCTGGCGGTCCCAGTGGCGATCCCAGTGTGGTCTCTTGTCATGGCGCCTGGGTAGTTGTTCCTGTCTCCTCTTTGGATGTTGTCGTCGCCATTGTCTTCTGGTCGGACTTCCATCAGACTCTTCAGCTTTACTGAATTGGGCAGGACTTTTGGTCAGCACTTCTTCAGATGAGGCAGTACAGGCTTTAGCCTTGGGCGAGGGTTTAGCTGTCTTGATATTGGTTAGTGTGTGGGCCTCGGTTCCACGAGATCCCACATATCCTCTAACTCTCTAGCACTGTAACCAATGCTTAATGCTGGAGTTTGATCTGGGCATTCTTCTTGAGGTTGAGGTGATGGGGAATCACACTGAAATGGTGACCGATTTATTGAGTTTTTGTGCATCAGTTCATGAAATGATTGGGCCTGGCTGGCCATTTGGGCGGCTAGTTCCTTTTGGCCATTGATTAGACCTTGCAGTAAAGGGAAAATTCCCTCCTTGAAGGCACATACGGTTGAGCCTAGTGTTTCCGTTGCAGAAACAATGCTGGCCTCCTCCATCCGGCCAACCAGCATAGTTAGGGCCCTCTCGCTGGCAGGTTCGATCTTTTCAGCCAGCTCCTCAAGATGGCTGTCAATTCTTTGGACCAGCTGATGCGTTCCTGAAGCCTTAGCTTTCACCTGACCTATGTTCATGTTTGCTGTTATAATTTGAGTTTTTATGCTCTGTACAGTCTCCCTTACTGTTGGATCTGCAGTAGACCTCGCAAGCTGATGTATTGGGGAGATGCAGTTTTCAAGTGAGGGCTGTGTTGGGGGATTGGTTTTGGTCTCACTTGCGCTTGCTACGGGACTACACAGCTCAGCTGATGAGGCAGTTTGTGGAGAGTTTACTGGCCACAAATCTCCTGGTCCGTTGGTCTCCTTTGCCACCTGCACCCTATAAGGATGTGGATTGATGATGACAATCTGCTTAGGGTCACTCACACTGCCATGGTGTCTTTTGCAGTGGGTTGTCACCTCTACCTCGGAAGGCCCCCGGTAATTACACAGCGAGCATCGGGCTGCTAACTCTTCTGTACTTACATGATTTTTTATGAAGTGCCATACTGCTCGGCTACGACGACCCTGGAAGGGACACTGACTACACTGCAGCATGGTGTGACGATCTTGTGACCTGAAACAATGTACACAGGTACATAAAATATGCTTGCCTGTATAAATCTATATAAATGTGAAGATCCTCTTTAATTATTTTTTATTATGGACTGCTCCTCCAATAAATCTTTTGCATTCTCAGTAACCTTGCTTCCACTATATAGACTTCTTATCGGGGTATGGAGAACAGAGGTACCAATAAACAGGCAAAAAGGAAAACAGCACTCAAATTAATTAATCGAGGCGGGCTAAACCTTCGGAGTCTTTTCACATATTTTTGTCTTCAGCTTTCTGGCCCAGGAAGGAACAAATGCTGCCTCATATGCTGTGAGGTGATCATGGTGGATAACTTTGGCCTTCTTCTTATCGGTAATTTTGTACAAAGTATTCCCCAAAGATGCCAGCACCACAAATGGTCCTAGCCAACGGGCATCCAGTTTCTTCGCTCGCGAATTTCGTTGGAAGACCAAGTCTCCTGGTTCATACACGTGTTCAAGCACTCTTGTGTCATAATTCTTCTTTTGGGATTTTGCTGCATGTTTCAGGTGGACTCTAGCCCGATGATAACTGTCAGCAAGCTTTTCCTTTAGATTGTCCACATATTCATTAGTTGTCACACCATCAGTGCTGGGTTTAGGAAACATCAGGTCGACTGGTAGAACAACTTCCCTTCCTAGCATCAGGAAATTTGGTGTGTATCCAGTGGCATGGTGAACGGTGCTACGGTATGCAGCCGTTAGCAAAGGAAGATAGACATCCCACTCTTTCTGATTGGCCTCAACATAGCATCTCATCATCTTTGCCAAGGTTCTGTTAAATCTTTCTACCAGCCCGTTTGATGCAGGGTGGTATGGCGTAGTACGTGTCTTTTTGATTTCCAGCATTTTACACAGCTCTTTGAATAAATCACTTTCAAAATTTCGGCCTTGGTCCGAATGTATCTCAAGAGGCATTCCAAAACGTGACAAAAATTCAAATAGTAAAGTGTTGGCCGTGGTCTCTGCAGTTTGGTTAGGAAGCGGGTAGGCTTTGATCCACCGAGTGAAATAATCAGCAACTACTAGGATGTAAGCATTTCCACGATAGGTAAGAGGGAGGGGTCCCAAGATATCCATTCCAATACGATCCATTGGATGTCCCACTCGATAATCCATTAAGGCAGCTTTGTTCTTTTTTCTAGGACGCCTGTCTGCACTGCATTTCTGGTACAGCTCTCATGTATGGTGACCCGCCTTAAAGGCATAGTCCCATACACACTGGTACTCTTATGTATGGTGACCCGCCTTGAAGCCACAGTCCCATACACACTAGTACTCTTATGTATGGTGACCCGCCTTAAAGGCATAGTCCCATACACATAAGTACTCGAATGTATGGTGACCGGCCTTAAAGGCATAATCCTATACACACTAGTACTCTTATGTATGGTGACTCGCCTTGAAGGCATAGTCCCATACACATTAATGCTCGCTTGTGTGATGACCCGCCTTGAAGGCATTGTCCCATACACACTAGTACTCGCTTGTGTGATGACCCGCCTTGAAGGCATAGTCCCATACAAACTGGTACTCTCGTATATGATGACCTGCCTTGAAGGCATAGTCCCATACACACTAGTACTCTGGTGTATTGTGACCCGCCTTGAAGGCATAGTCCTATACACAATAGTACTCGCATGCATGGTGACCCGTCTTGAAGGCGTAGTCCCATACACACTGGTACTCTCATGTATGGTGACCCGCCTTGAAGACATAGTCCCATACACACTGGTACTCTCATGTATGGTGACCCGCCATGAAGACATAGTCCCTCACACTCTGGTACTCTCATGTATGCATGGTGACCCGTCTTGAAGACATAGTCCCATACACAGTAGCACTCTGATGTATGATGACCCCCCCCCCCCCCCCACCCGCCTTGAAGGCATATAGTCTTATACACACTAATACTCTTATGTATGGTGACCCGCCTTGAAGACATAGTCCCTCACACTCTGGTACTCTCATGTATGCATGGTGACCCGTCTTGAAGACATAGTCCCAATACACAGTAGCACTCTGATGTATGATGACCCCCCCCCCCCCCCCCCCGCATTGAAGGCATAGTCTCATACACACTAATACTCTTATGTATGGTGACCCGACTTAAAGGCATAGTCTCATACACACTAGTCCTCGCATGTATGGTGACCCGCCTTGAAGACATAGTCCCATACACACTGGTACTCTTATGTATAGTGACCCGCCTTGAAGCCACAGTCCCATACACACTAGTACTTTTATGTATGGTGACCCGCCTTAAAGGCATAGTCCCATACACACTAGTACTCGAATGTCTGGTGACCGGCCTTAAAGGCATAGTCCCATACAAACTGGTACTCTCGTATATGATGACTCGCCTTGAAGGCATAGTCCCATACACACTAGTACTTTGGTGTATTGTGACCCCCCTTGAAGGCCTAGTCCCATACACACTAGTACTTTTATGTATGGTGACTCGCCTTGAAGGCATAGTCCCATACACATTAATGCTCGCTTGTGTGATGACCCGCCTTGAAGGCATAGTCCAATTCACACTAGTACTCTCATGTATGGTGACCCGCCTTAAAGGCGTAGTCCCATACACACTGGTACTCTTATGTATGGTGACCCGCCTTGAAGCCACAGTCCCATACACACTAGTACTCTTATGTATGGTGACCCGCCATAAAGGCATAGTCCCATACACATTAGTACTCGAATGTATGGTGACCGGCCTTAAAGGCATAATCCTATACACACTAGTACTCTTATGTATGGTGACTCGCCTTGAAGGCATAGTCCCATACACATTAATGCTCGCTTGTGTGATGACCCGCCTTGAAGGCATAGTCCCATACACACTAGTACTCGCTTGTGTGATGACCCGCCTTGAAGGCATAGTCCCATACAAACTGGTACTCTCGTATATGATGACCTGCCTTGAAGGCATAGTCCCATACACACTAGTACTCTGGTGTATTGTGACCCGCCTTGAAGGCATAGTCCTATACACAATAGTACTCGCATGCATGGTGACCCGTCTTGAAGGCGTAGTCCCATACACACTGGTACTCTCATGTATGGTGACCCGCCTTGAAGACATAGTCCCATACACACTGGTACTCTCATGTATGGTGACCCGCCTTGAAGACATAGTCCCTCACACTCTGGTACTCTCATGTATGCATGGTGACCCGTCTTGAAGACATAGTCCCATACACAGTAGCACTCTGATGTATGATGACCCCCCCCCCCCCCCCCGCCTTGAAGGCATATAGTCTCATACACACTAATACTCTTATGTATGGTGACCCGACTTAAAGGCATAGTCTCATACACACTAGTCCTCGCATGTATGGTGACCCGCCTTGAAGACATAGTCCCATACACACTGGTACTCTTATGTATGGTGACCCGCCTTGAAGCCACAGTTCCATACACACTTGTACTTTTATGTATGGTGACCCGCCTTAAAGGCATAGTCCCATACACACTAGTACTCGAATGTCTGGTGACCGGCCTTAAAGGCATAGTCCCATACAAACTGGTACTCTCGTATATGATGACTCGCCTTGAAGGCATAGTCCCATACACACTAGTACTCTGGTGTATTGTGACCCGCCTTGAAGGCCTAGTCCCATACACAATAGTACTCGCATGTATGGTGACCCGCCTTAAAGGCATAGTCCCATACAAACTGGTACTCCCGTGTATGATGACCCGCCTTGAAGGCATTGTCCCATACACACTAGTACTCTGGTGTATGGTGTCCCGCCTTGAAGGCATAATCCCATACACAATAGTACTCTCATATATAGTGACCCGCCTTGAAAACAAAGTCCCATACACACTGGTACTCTCATGTATGGTAACCCGCCTTTAAGACAGTCTCACACACACTGGTACTCTCATGTATGGTCACCCGCCTTGAAGGCATAGTCCACTACACACTTGTACTCTCATGTATTGTGACCCGACTTTAAGAGATTGTCCCATACATACTCGTTCTCTTATGTATGGTGACCCGCCTTGAAGGCATAGTCCCATACACAATGGTACTCTCATGTATGGGAACCGGCCTTTAAGACATAGTCCCATACACACAAGTACTCTCATGTATGGTGACCCGCCTTGAAGGCACAGTCCCATACACACTAGTACTCTTACGTATGGTGACCCGCCTTGAAGACATAGTCCCATACACACTAGTACTCGAATGTATGGTGACCGGCCTTAAAGGCATAGTCCCATACGCACTAGTACTCTGGTGTATGGTGTCCCGCCTTGAAGGCATAGTCCCATACACAATAGTACTCTCATATATAGTGACCCGCCTTGAAAACAAAGTCCCATACACACTGGTACTCTCATGTATGGTGACCCGCCTTGAAGACAGTCTCACACACACTGGTACTCTCATGTATGGTCACCCGCCTTGAAGGCATAGTCCACTACACACTGGTACTCTTACGTATGGTGACCCGCCTTGAAGACATAGTCCGATACACACTAGTACTCGAATGTATGTTGACCCGCCTTGAAAGCATAGTCCCATACACATTAATGCTCGCTTGTATTATGACCCGCCTTAAAGACAGTCTCACACACACTGGTACTCTCATGTATGGTGACCCGCCTTGATGACATAGTCCCATACACACTGGTTCCTCTCATGTATGGTGACCCGACTTTAAGACATTGTCCCATACACACTGGTACTCTCATGTATGGTGACCCGCCTTGAAGACATAGTCCCATACACACAAGTACTCTCATGTATGGTGACCCGCCTTGAAGGCACAGTCCCATACACACTAGTACTCTTACGTATGGTGACCCGCCTTGAAGACATAGTCCGATACACACTAGTACTCGAATGTATGGTGACCCGCCTTGAAAGCATAGTCCCATACACATTAATGCTCGCTTGTATTATGACCCACCTTAAAGGCATAGTCCCATACATACTAGTACTCATGCATGCTGACCCACCTTAAAGGCATAGTCTCATACAAACTGGTACTCTCGTATATGATGACCCGCCTTGAAGGCATAGTCCCATACACACTAGTACTCTGGTGTATTGTGACCCGCCTTGAAGGCATAGTCCCATACACAATAGTACTCGCATGTATGGTTACCCGCCTTAAAGGCGTAGTCCCATACAAACTGGTACTCTCGTGTATGATGACCCGCCTTGAAGGCATAGCCCCATACACACAAGTACTCTGGTGTATGGTGTCCCGCCTTGAAGGCATAGTACCATACACAATAGTATTCACATGTATGGTGACCCGCCTTGAAACCACAGTCCCATACACACTGGTACTCTCATGTATGGTGACCCGCCTTGAAGACAAAGTCCCATATACACTGGTACTCTCATGTATGGTGACCCGCCTTGAAGACACAGTCCCATACACACTGGTACTCTCATGTATGGTGACCTGCCTTGAAAGCATAGTCCCATACACATTAATGCTCGCTTGTATTATGACCCGCCTTAAAGGCATAGTCCCATACATACTAGTACTCATGTATGCTGACTTGCCTTGAAACCACAGTCCCATACACACTGGTACTCTCATGTATGGTGACCCGCCTTGAAGACAAAGTCCCATATACACTGGTACTCTCATGTATTGTGACCCGCCTTGAAGGCATAGTCCCATACACAATAGTACTCGCATGTATGGTTACCCGCCTTAAAGGCGTAGTCCCATACAAACTGGTACTCTCGTGTATGATGACCCGCCTTGAAGGCATAGCCCCATACACACAAGTACTCTGGTGTATGGTGTCCCGCCTTGAAGGCATAGTACCATACACAATAGTATTCACATGTATGGTGACCCGCCTTGAAACCACAGTCCCATACACACTGGTACTCTCATGTATGGTGACCCGCCTTGAAGACAAAGTCCCATATACACTGGTACTCTCATGTATGGTGACCCGCCTTGAAGACACAGTCCCATACACACTGGTACTCTCATGTATGGTGACCTGCCTTGAAGACATAGTCCTATACACAATGGTACTCTCATGTATGGGAACCCGCCTTGAAGACATAATCCCATACACACTGGTACTCTCATGTATGGTGACCCGCCTTGAAGACATAGTCCCATACACAATGGTACTCTCATGTATGGTGATCCTCCTTGAAGGCATAGACCCATACACACTGGTACTCTTATGTATGGTGACCCGCCTTGAAGTCACAGTCCCATACACATTAATGCTCGCTTGTATGATGACCCGCCTTGAAGGCATAGTCCCATACACACAAGTACTCTCATGAATGGCGACCCGCCTTAAAGGCATAGTCCCATACAAACTGGTACTCTCGTATATGATGACCCGCCTTGAAGGCATAGTCCCATACACACTAGTACTCTGGTGTATTGTGACCGGCCTTGAAGGCATAGTCCCATACACAATAGTACTCGAATGTATGGTGACCCGCCTTAAAGGCATAGTCCCATACACACTGGTACTCTTATGTATGGTGACCAGCCTTGAAGCCACAGTCCCATACACACTAGTACTCTTATGTATGGTGACCCGCCATAAAGGCATAGTCCCATACACACTAGTATTCGAATGTATGGTGACAGGCCTTAAAGGCATAATCCTATACACACTACTCTTATGTTTGGTGACTCGCCTTGAAGGCATAGTCCCATACACATTAATGTTCGCTTGTGTGATGACCCGCCTTGAAGGCATAGTCCAATTCACACTAGTACTCTCATGTATGGTGACCCGCCTTAAAGGCATAGTCCCATACACAATGGTACTCTCATGTATGGTGATCCTCCTTGAAGGCATAGTCCCATACACACTGGTACTCTTATGTATGGTGACCCGCCTTGAAGTCACAGTCCCATACACACTGGTACTCTCATGTATGGTGACCCGCCTTGAAGACAAAGTCCCATATACACTGGTACTCTCATGTATGGTTACCCGCCTTGAAGACACAGTCCCATACACACTGGTACGAAGGCATAGTACCATACACAATAGTATTCACATGTATGGTGACCCGCCTTGAAACCACAGTCCCATACACACTGGTACTCTCATGTATGGTGACCGGCCTTGAAGACAAAGTCCCATATACACTGGTACTCTCATGTATGGTGACCCGCCTTGAAGACACAGTCCCATACACACTGGTACTCTCATGTATGGTGACCTGCCTTGAAGACATAGTCCTATACACAATGGTACTCTCATGTATGGGAACCCGCCTTGAAGACATAATCCCATACACACTGGTACTCTCATGTATGGTGACCCGCCTTGAAGACATAGTCCCATACACAATGGTACTCTCATGTATGGTGATCCTCCTTGAAGGCATAGTCCCATACACACTGGTACTCTTATGTATGGTGACCCGCCTTGAAGTCACAGTCCCATACACATTAATGCTCGCTTGTATGATGACCCGCCTTGAAGGCATAGTCCCATACACACAAGTACTCTCATGAATGGCGACCCGCCTTAAAGGCATAGTCCCATACAAACTGGTACTCTCATATATGATGACCCGCCTTGAAGGCATAGTCCCATACACACTAGTACTCTGGTGTATTGTGACCGGCCTTGAAGGCATAGTCCCATACACAATAGTACTCGAATGTATGGTGACCCGCCTTAAAGGCATAGTCCCATACACACTGGTACTCTTATGTATGGTGACCAGCCTTGAAGCCACAGTCCCATACACACTAGTACTCTTATGTATGGTGACCCGCCATAAAGGCATAGTCCCATACACACTAGTATTCGAATGTCTGGTGACAGGCCTTAAAGGCATAATCCTATACACACTACTCTTATGTTTGGTGACTCGCCTTGAAGGCATAGTACCATACACAATAGTATTCACATGTATGGTGACCCGCCTTGAAACCACAGTCCCATACACACTGGTACTCTCATGTATGGTGACCCGCCTTGAAGACAAAGTCCCATATACACTGGTACTCTCATGTATGGTGACCCGCCTTGAAGACACAGTCCCATACACACTGGTACTCTCATGTATGGTGACCTGCCTTGAAGACATAGTCCTGTACACAATGGTACTCTCATGTATGGGAACCCGCCTTGAAGACATAATCCCATACACACTTGTACTCTCATGTATGGTGACCCGCCTTGAAGACATAGTCCCATACACAATGGTACTCTCATGTATGGTGATCCTCCTTGAAGGCATAGTCCCATACACACTGGTACTCTTATGTATGGTGACCCGCCTTGAAGTCACAGTCCCATACACATTAATGCTCGCTTGTATGATGACCCGCCTTGAAGGCATAGTCCCATACACACAAGTACTCTCATGAATGGCGACCCGCCTTAAAGGCATAGTCCCATACAAACTGGTACTCTCGTATATGATGACCCGCCTTGAAGGCATAGTCCCATACACACTAGTACTCTGGTGTATTGTGACCGGCCTTGAAGTCATAGTCCCATACACAATAGTACTCGAATGTATGGTGACCCGCCTTAAAGGCATAGTCCCATACACACTGGTACTCTTATGTATGGTGACCAGCCTTGAAGCCACAGTCCCATACACACTAGTACTCTTATGTATGGTGACCCGCCATAAAGGCATAGTCCCATACACACTAGTATTCGAATGTATGGTGACAGGCCTTAAAGGCATAATCCTATACACACTACTCTTATGTTTGGTGACTCGCCTTGAAGGCATAGTCCCATACACATTAATGTTCGCTTGTGTGATGACCCGCCTTGAAGGCATAGTCCAATTCACACTAGTACTCTCATGTATGGTGACCCGCCTTAAAGGCATAGTCCCATACACACTGGTACTCTTATGTATGGTGACCCGCCTTGAAGCCACAGTCCCATACACACTAGTACTCTTATGTATGGTGACCCGCCATAAAGGCATAGTCCCATACACATTAGTACTCGAATGTATGGTGACCGGCCTTAAAGGCATAATCCTATACACACTAGTACTTTTATGTATGGTGACTCGCCTTAAAGGAATAGTCCCATACACATTAATGCTCGCTTGTGTGATGACCCGCCTTGAAGACATAATCCCATACACACTGGTACTCTCATGTATGATGACCCGCCTTGAAGGCATAGTCCCATACACACAAGTACTCTCATGAATGGCGACCCGCCTTAAAGGCATAGTCCCATACAAACTGGTACTCTCGTATATGATGACCCGCCTTGAAGGCATAGTCCCATACACACTGGTACTCTTATGTATGGTGACCAGCCTTGAAGCCACAGTCCCATACACACTAGTACTCTTATGTATGGTGACCCGCCATAAAGGCATAGTCCCATACACACTAGTATTCGAATGTATGGTGACAGGCCTAAAAGGCATAATCCTATACACACTACTCTTATGTTTGGTGACTCGCCTTGAAGGCATAGTCCCATACACATTAATGTTCGCTTGTGTGATGACCCGCCTTGAAGGCATAGTCCAATTCACACTAGTACTCTCATGTATGGTGACCCGCCTTAAAGGCATAGTCCCATACACACTGGTACTCTTATGTATGGTGACCCGCCTTGAAGCCACAGTCCCATACACATTAGTACTCGAATGTATGGTGACCGGCCTTAAAGGCATAATCCTATACACACTAGTACTTTTATGTATGGTGACTCGCCTTGAAGGCATAGTCCGATTCACAATAGTACTCGCATGCATGGTGACTCGTCTTGAAGGCGTAGTCCCATACACACTGGTACTCTCATGTATGGTGACCCGCCTTGAAGACATAGTCCCATACACACTGGTACTCTCATGTATGGTGACCCGCCTTGAAGATATAGTCCCTCACACTCTGGTACTCTCATGTATGCATGGTGACCCGTCTTGAAGACATAGTCCCATACACAGTAGCACTCTGATGTATGATGACCCCCCCCCCCCCCCCCGCCTTGAAGGCATATAGTCTCATACACACTAATACTCTTATGTATGGTGACCCGACTTAAAGGCATAGTCTCATACACACTAGTCCTCACATGTATGGTGACCCGCCTTGAAGACATAGTCCCATACACACTGGTACTCTTATGTATGGTGACCCGCCTTGAAGCCACAGTCCCATACACACTAGTACTTTTATGTATGGTGACCCGCCTTAAAGGCATAGTCCCATACACACTAGTACTCGAATGTCTGGTGACCGGCCGTAAAGGCATAGTCCCATACAAACTGGTACTCTCGTATATGATGACTCACCTTGAAGGCATAGTCCCATACACACTAGTACTCTGGTGTATTGTGACCCGCCTTGAAGGCCTAGTCCCATACACAATAGTACTCGCATGTATGGTGACCCTCCTTAAAGGCATAGTCCCATACAAACTGGTACTCCTGTGTATGATGACCCGCCTTGAAGGCATAGTCCCATACACACTAGTACTCTGGTGTATTGTGACCCGCCTTGAAGGCATAGTCCCATACACAATAGTACTCGCATGTATGGTTACCCGCCTTAAAGGCAAAGTCCCATACAAACTGGTACTCTCGTGTATGATGACCCACCTTGAAGGCATAGCCCCATACACACAAGTACTCTGGTGTATGGTGTCCCGCCTTGAAGGCATAGTACCATACACAATAGTATTCACATGTATGGTGACCCGCCTTGAAGACATAATCCCATACACACTGGTACTCTCATGTATGGTGACCCGCCTTGAAGACAAAGTCCCATATACACTGGTACTCTCATGTATGGTGACCCGCCTTGAAGACATAATCCCATACACACTGGTACTCTCATGTATGGTGACCCGCCTTGAAGACATAATCCCATACACACTGGTACTCTCATGTATGGTGACCCGCCTTGAAGACATAGTCCCATACACAATGGTACTCTCATGTATTGTGACCCTCCTTGAAGGCATAGTCCCATACACACTGGTACTCTTATGTATGGTGACCCGCCTTGAAGTCACAGTCCCATACACATTAATGCTCGCTTGTATGATGACCCGCCTTGAAGGCATAGTCCCATACACACAAGTACTCTCATGAATGGCGACCCGCCTTAAAGGCATAGTCCCATACAAACTGGTACTCTCGTATATGATGACCCGCCTTGAAGGCATAGTCCCATACACACTGGTACTCTTATGTATGGTGACCAGCCTTGAAGCCACAGTCCCATACACACTAGTACTCTTATGTATGGTGACCCGCCATAAAGGCATAGTCCCATACACACTAGTATTCGAATGTATGGTGACAGGCCTAAAAGGCATAATCCTATACACACTACTCTTATGTTTGGTGACTCGCCTTGAAGGCATAGTCCCATACACATTAATGTTCGCTTGTGTGATGACCCGCCTTGAAGGCATAGTCCAATTCACACTAGTACTCTCATGTATGGTGACCCGCCTTAAAGGCATAGTCCCATACACACTGGTACTCTTATGTATGGTGACCCGCCTTGAAGCCACAGTCCCATACACACTAGTACTCTTATGTATGGTGACCCGCCATAAAGGCATAGTCCCATACACATTAGTACTCGAATGTATGGTGACCGGCCTTAAAGGCATAATCCTATACACACTAGTACTTTTATGTATGGTGACTCGCCTTAAAGGCATAGTCCCATACATATTAATGCTCGCTTGTGTGATGACCCGCCTTGAAGGCAATGTCCCATACACACTAGTACTCTCATGTATGGTGACCCGCCTTAAAGGCAAAGTCCCATACACATTAGTACTCGAATGTATGGTGACCGGCCTTAAAGGCATAATCCTATACACACTAGTACTTTTATGTATGGTGACTCGCCTTGAAGGCATAGTCCGATTCACAATAGTACTCGCATGCATGGTGACTCGTCTTGAAGGCGTAGTCCCATACACACTGGTACTCTCATGTATGGTGACCCGCCTTGAAGACATAGTCCCATACACACTGGTACTCTCATGTATGGTGACCCGCCTTGAAGATATAGTCCCTCACACTCTGGTACTCTCATGTATGCATGGTGACCCGTCTTGAAGACATAGTCCCATACACAGTAGCACTCTGATGTATGATGACCCCCCCCCCCCGCCTTGAAGGCATATAGTCTCATACACACTAATACTCTTATGTATGGTGACCCGACTTAAAGGCATAGTCTCATACACACTAGTCCTCACATGTATGGTGACCCGCCTTGAAGACATAGTCCCATACACACTGGTACTCTTATGTATGGTGACCCGCCTTGAAGCCACAGTCCCATACACACTAGTACTTTTATGTATGGTGACCCGCCTTAAAGGCATAGTCCCATACACACTAGTACTCGAATGTCTGGTGACCGGCCGTAAAGGCATAGTCCCATACAAACTGGTACTCTCGTATATGATGACTCACCTTGAAGGCATAGTCCCATACACACTAGTACTCTGGTGTATTGTGACCCGCCTTGAAGGCCTAGTCCCATACACAATAGTACTCGCATGTATGGTGACCCTCCTTAAAGGCATAGTCCCATACAAACTGGTACTCCTGTGTATGATGACCCGCCTTGAAGGCATAGTCCCATACACACTAGTACTCTGGTGTATTGTGACCCGCCTTGAAGGCATAGTCCCATACACAATAGTACTCGCATGTATGGTTACCCGCCTTAAAGGCGTAGTCCCATACAAACTGGTACTCTCGTGTATGATGACCCACCTTGAAGGCATAGCCCCATACACACAAGTACTCTGGTGTATGGTGTCCCGCCTTGAAGGCATAGTACCATACACAATAGTATTCACATGTATGGTGACCCGCCTTGAAGACATAATCCCATACACACTGGTACTCTCATGTATGGTGACCCGCCTTGAAGACAAAGTCCCATATACACTGGTACTCTCATGTATGGTGACCCGCCTTGAAGACATAATCCCATACACACTGGTACTCTCATGTATGGTGACCCGCCTTGAAGACATAGTCCCATACACAATGGTACTCTCGTGTATGATGACCCGCCTTGAAGGCATAGTCCCATACACTCTAGTACTCTGGTGTATGGTGACCCTCCTTGAAGGCATAGTCCCATACACACTGGTACTCTTATGTATGGTGACCCGCCTTGAAGTCACAGTCCCATACACATTAATGCTCGCATGTATGATGACCCGCCTTGAAGGCATAGTCCCATACACACAAGTACTCTCATGAATGGCGACCCGCCTTAAAGGCATAGTCCCATACAAACTGGTACTCTCGTATATGATGACCCGCCTTGAAGGCATAGTCCCATACACACTAGTACTCTGGTGTATTGTGACCTGCCTTGAAGGCATAGTCCCATACACAATAGTACTTGCATGTATGGTGACCCGCCTTAAAGGCATAGTCCCATACACACTGGTACTCTTATGTATGGTGACCAGCCTTGAAGCCACAGTCCCATACACACTAGTACTCTTATGTATGGTGACCCGCCATAAAGGCATAGTCCCATACACACTAGTACTCTTATGTATGGTGACCCGCCTTGAAGGCGTAGTCCCATACACACTGGTACTCTCATGTATGGTGACCCGCCCTGAAGACATAGTCCCATACACACTGGTACTCTCATGTATGGTGACCCGCCTTGAAGACATAGTCCCTCACACTCTGTTACTCTCATGTATGCATGGTGACCCGTCTTGAAGACATAGTCCCAAACACAGTAGCACTCTGATGTATGGTGACCCCCCCCCCCCCCCCCCGCCTTGAAGGCATATAGTCTCATACACACTAATACTCTTATGTATGGTGACCTGACTTAAAGGCATAGTCTCATACACACTAGTCCTCGCATGTATGGTGACCCGCCTTGAAGACATAGTCCCATACACACTGGTACTCTTATGTATGGCGACCCGCCTTGAAGCCACAGTCCCATACACACTAGTACTTTTATGTATGATGACCCGCCTTAAAGGCATAGTCCCATACACAATAGTACTCGAATGTATGGTGACCGGCCTTAAAGGCATAGTCCCATACACTAGTACTCTTATATATGGTAACTCGCCTTGAAGGCATAATCCCATACACATTAATGCTCGCTTGTATGATGACCCGCCTTGATAGCATACTCCCATACACACTAGTACTCTCATGTATGGTTAACCGCCTTAAAGGCATAGTCCCATACAAACTGGTACTCTCGTATATGATGACCTGCCTTGAAGGCATAGTCCCATACACACTAGTACTCTGGTGTATTGTGACCCGCCTTGAAGGCATAGTCCTATACACAATAGTACTTGCATGTATGGTGACCCGCCTTAAAGGCATAGTCCCATACAAACTGGTACTCTCGTGTATGATGACCCGCCTTAAAGGCATAGTCCCATACACACTAGTACTCTCATGTATGGTGACCCGCCTCGAAGACATAGTCCCATACACACTGGTACTCTCATGTATGGTGACCCGCCTTGAAGACATAGTCCCATACACAATGGTACTCTTATGTATGGTGACCCTCCTTGAAGGCATAGTCCCATATACACTAATACACGCATGTATGATGACCCGCCTTGAATTCATAGTCCCATACACACTAGTACTCTCATGTTTGGTGACCCGCCTTAAAGGCATTGTCCCATACAAACTGGTACTCTCGTGTATGATGACCCGCCTTGAAGGCATAGTCCCATACACTCTAGTACTCTGGTGTATTGTGACCTGCCTTGAAGGCATAGTCCAATAAACAATAGTACTCGCATGTATGGTGACCCGCCTTGAAGACATAGTCCCATACACACTGGTACTCTCATGTGTGGTGACCCGCCTTAAAGGCATAGTCCCATACACACTAGTACTCTCATGTATGGTGACCTGCCTTGAAGACATAGTCCCATACACACTGGTACTCTTATGTATGGTGGCACCACCTAAATTTCCTTTTCACACAAAGGCCATCTGTTTGTCTGCCTTGGGATCAAATGATGCATATTTCTGTAGTTTTTGGCCTTATTAACCAGAAATTTTGCACGTTTATACATCTTGAAAAGTTTGATCTTTTCGGTGACAGGTGGTGCCACCTACATATACACTTACACTGCAGTCTCGATACACTTACACTGCAGACTCGAGACTCGTTGGACCAACCAGCCTGAAATTTTGCACGTTTAGAGCTCACCTCTGTATGATACCCAAAACTGGTGGTGCCATCTGCAACCATTTTTGCACAATGTCAATGTTTGTCTGCCTCATGATGAAATCATGCATACCTCTGCAATGGTTTAAATTATCTGCCTGAAATTTGGCATGTATATATGTGTTGGATACATTGCAGGTGGCGCCACCTCCCATGGTAATGTGCAACACATATCTCGCTCCATTTCCCTTGACCACTAAATCCATGCATTACTTCACCCGTACCACTGATTTTGGCTAATACACAGTCACTTGTCGACTCTCTGTATTCTAGTTGTTGATTGTACTTGGGTTCAAAATATTTAGTACTTGAATTGTACATATACATGTTACATGTACTTAAAAAGAAATGGTCCAGCAAGGAAGCAGTATACTTTGTGTATATCCCATTGCACAGGTTCGCATTAGGCCTGTAGGCCCTGTTCAAATTTACAAGAGATTATTGTTTATCATGCATGTTGTCTTTTGTGAGTAAATCATACCTGTACTTTGCTTTGAGTGATGTTTTTGATGGTGCAATTGTGCCTGTATTCCACTGGTTTGTAAAACAAAACCTGATACATAGATGAGATGAGTTTGTTCTCATAAATGATGTCCATTTTTTATGGGTTTTTTTTTCTTTCTTATGAATAAATGATGGTTTGTCAACAACGATGGCCATATGTGTTGTCTGTTAATTTTATTATGTGAACCACATCAGAAAAAGAATGTCCGAGAAGAAAGTACATCAACACTACTGTATCACGGTTTTCTTCTGATACTCGTTCTCCAATTTTAAATAAAACAATTCTTGCCAAAATGTTCTCTCTCAGCTTGACTTGAGGATTAGCAATATATTTTCCCAAGTGGTTTGTACGGCGGCTTCAATCAGCCATATTAATTTTTGTGGGGGGGGGGGGGTGGAATTTTCGCCGCGGCGAAAACCGACTTTTCGCTGCGGCTAAAACTTTTCACCGTGGCGAAACCTCGCCGCAGCGAAAATCTTTTTTGCCGCGGTGAAAACCTCGCTGCGGCAATAACCCTTTTCACCGTGGCGAAAACCCTTGTCACCGTGGCAAAAACCTCGCCCCCTCCCCCCCCCCCCAAAAAAAAATTATATGGCCGATTGAAGTCGCCGTAGGTTTGTGTGTTCTGTAGTTTTTAGGCCTAAAGTCACGAATGGGCTCCCCATAACTTGATACGTTCTTCTTGACAACTGATATTCTGAAAAAAAGAAATATTCTTGTTCTATTTGGACAATTGGTACTCTAAGAGAAGAAATATTCTTGTCCCACTTGGACAATTGGTACTCTAAGAGAAGAAAATTCTTGTCCCACTTGGACAATTGGTACTCTGGGAGAAGAAATATTCTTGTCCCACTTGGGCAATTGGTACTCTGAGAGAAAATTGTCCCGCTTATACCTGATAAGTAGGTTTCGTTCCTGTAGGCACAGGCGAATATGCAGCAGCTTTTTTATTAAGGAGGTATCACACTCCAACACGAACAATGTGAAAAGTTTTTAGTATAGAAATAAGCGATGTCCCGCTTTCACCGGATTAGAACCGATGTCCAAATATTTACGGCAAAACAAGCCAGAGAGAGAGAGAGAGAGAGAGATATGTATTTATACACATACATGCACATATATATAATACATGCATATTTACATATATAAACATACATATATACGATATATAAACACATATATATATATAATACACATATTTATGTATTATATATATATATATATATATATATATATATATATATATATATATGAAATACCTATATATGTGTATCATATATATACACTTAATATAACCCTTGGTGATCCTCACACAAACAACCCTACCGGCTATTTGGATGTACCGGCCTGGAGAACAGGGCTGGGAGAAAAGCTTAACAAGCTGTGACACGTGACCCTAAATGGTTACATACCAAGCTCTCTGGGCAAGCCAGAGATGTGTCTGGTATTTGGTTTACTGTACCTAAATTGGAATGTCTGTTTTTAGTGTTCCATAAATGAAGTTTCAGTAAGCTTTTCCCTGCTGACCACACAAATAGTTGATAATACAGTGAATAGTTATAAATATTTGTTATACTTCATCCATGTTAGAGTTAGATTTTTAATAATATATATATTTTTGTATAATCAAAAAACTATATGCTCATCTCTTTTTTATTTAGATCCAGACCATGCATTTATCTGGAGCAACACATTCCCAAAAATTACTTATTCAATTTAGTTGAATTCGTTTGAAGGCTACATAATTGTATTGTATAGATTTATACATAGATTTATGTATAGATCAACAAATAGCATTTGAAATAGAAGTTAAGTCCACACACTTACCTTAGTTTGAGAGTATTCTGTACGTGGCTTGGCAGTATCCTTTGTCACTGCAGTACTTGCATGTGCTGGTCATATGACTGATCTGAACAAGGCCTTATAAATTGGCGGGAAAGCCAGTATATCAAATGTCCAAGTTCCGCAGTGTCCTGGTGGTGATTTCCAAAAGTAAACCTCTGCTGGCTACGCGTGTATATATATATATATATATATATATTTTTATCGATTTATTTTTATCGATATATATCTCCCTCTGTATTTGTCTAATTCTCATTTTGTATACTTTTGTAATCAACATAATAAATGAGTTTCAATACATCATTAATTAATAATAATTAACTACACCTGTTGAGAACTAACTGACAGTGCTATCTCACATACAAACACACGACTTATAAATGTGATACTGATCATATCATTACACATTATGTAAAATATGTGTATGACCAATATACTGGTTAATTAACCTCATAGTTAATTCATTAATCTGCACAATTGTTCAAATGAACCAATGTTTTTGGTAAGTGCTTGACCAAAAGGTTGGTTAAAATAACCAGTTGTTTGGTTATAAAAACCAATATCGTCTTAACCAATTAAATTAGTTAATTTTTGGGCAATGTGTTTTTAGAGTGTAATACAACGTTGTCACAACGTAATTTGCTACGTAGTATTTACGTATTAGCACGACGTTGTAATACTACGTATTCACAACGTTATTGCCAGACGTTACCTAACTACTACCTATATGCTACGTCGTGTATACGTATAGTGTGTCGAAGTGCTTATTGACACACGGTCCGAAAGTCTCGGTTACCTCGATTTGGAAGTCTCGGTTACCGTGTTTTGAGGTCTCGGGTACTGAGAATCGGGAGTCTCGGTTACCGTGTGTCACCAGTGGTCAGTCATGCGTACCGCAATTAAGCTGGCGCACCGTCGCCCCAATTAATCACTTTGATCATTGGTGTCCTAGATCAAAGGGCCAGGTAACTTCAAAGGCTACCAGGGAAACTGGGCGTCATGAAATGTGGTGTTTTTTTTATCATTGCGAAGATGTTTCTTTTGCCTTATTGTAACGGGTTTTTTCCAGGGTAATTGTGTAATTAAATTTTTTTTTCAATGGCCTATTTTCCATCTTTAACGCAAATTATAAACAAAAGTAATGTTCTGTAATGTAAAGGAGGTGTATAATTTTACAAAAAAATAAACATTTTATTAAAGGTGGTGTTGTATGAGAGTCACTGTGTATCCTATAAGTCGAATTTATCGGCTCAAACTTTGATCTACCACCATAACGTTATGCATGACGTTGATATTGATAAAGTCGCTAGGAAAACGTTGCATTGCATTGGACAAGCTATATTTGACTAATTTGAGCACATTTAGTCATAAAATATCAAATATGGTAGTTATTCTTATATAGATATCCATTACAATTTATTATAGAATAATAAAAAATTGAAAATAATGCATCAAAGATAATAAATTAAATGAAACAAGCCTTTATAAATTCTCTAGTTGCATATTTACCTCATCCAGGGTCCCTGCATGACAGAGCATGCATTAGGAAACACTGTTCAGAGGTCGAGAAGGATGATACTGAAGAAGACTGTATTGGAATATTTAATTTTATATGGAACTTGCTTGAATATTTATGTACGGTATATTTTGTATATAATAAAAATATGTATGCATGTTTGTGTCCGTATCTTAACATGTTTATATTGTGTATATTAATTGTGTATATTTTATACAGCATGATGAATTGTTTGGATTTTCTTTCTTTTTTTTTATTACAGAAACGTAGTACATGCATAACCTAACAGTACATACATACAAACATACATATAGAAATTAATATTTCAATAACAATTTACATTGAATCGTAAAGATTATTCATGTGGAGAAGAGCAGGTCGGTAAGGTTTTCCTTTTTTGAATAATGTCGAGTTAATTTACCTCCTCAAAGTTTCTTAGCGATTACATCATATGTTGAATAAATCTGCTTAACATAGCTTATACATCCATGATAGTTCGGTAACATTTTGAGACATCTGCAATTACAAACATACATTTTAGCAACCAGTGTTAGCATATTTAACCATCTATGTTCGCTTTAACCTAACAAAACTTCAGATACTGAAAACTTAACAGAGGAGTTTAATGACGAATTATTCAAAACCTCTTGTATTTTTAACCACAAGTTAGCGACAAGAGAACAATTTAAAAAGATATGTGATAAAGTTTCTCTTACTAATTTACAAAAGGTACAAGTAGGAGAATCTATTAGCCTACATTCAGTCTATAAAGAAATGGGTTTAACGTCACCCGACGTTGTAGTTCATAAAACTGAAAATTCCTAAGAGGTACGAAATTTGTTGTGTCATAAATCTTGGAGAATCCCATATAAACAATCTCCTCTGATATATCAATTAAATCTTGTTTCCATTTCTAAACTACTAAGTGTGGAGTGACTAAATGTTTATCTTGTTTCCTCTCATCATTAGGGTGTACGGGTTGTGCTTTTTTCTAACGGCGTAAAAGTAAATTTTTACACTTGTTCCAACAGCGGACCAAGTATTCTACCAAAGTCTTACCGTTAAAATTTATGAATTAAACCAATTGAATTGTTTTATCAAGTATAGGAAACTGCGTAATTGTGTAAGATGTTTTATCATACAGAATTGTTAGGGGTTCGTAACATAAGCAGAACATTCCAAACCATTGTGCCTCTCATCTTCGACGTCACCGGTTTTACATATGACACTTCAGTATTTAGGTTCTTGTATTTATTTGGTGGTATCAGTCTATATATGGTGTCGATCTGAAATCTGTCAGTTTCACTTCTCAGCGCAATTATCCCACATCAAAGCCGAGCAAGTGTACTGAACTTTGCTGTCGTCGATCGGGCCATATACTTTTTACGTATATACTTAATTATGAGCAGTGCACTGAGTGCTGATATAAAACTGATAAAAAAATCTTAATTTCAGAACTGATCGGTATTGCTCAAGCCATGCATTTATGTTGTTTATCAGAACGTAACTTCTGGTTCAGATTACGTTGGCAATGCGGCGCTACATATATATTAAACAGCGTGACGGATTATATCGCCTTGTACCTCACATAGTACCCCAAACCAATTTGTGAAAATATTATTACTTAATCATACATAAGCTGAATAACTACTTTATAAACTTTTTTATGGTGTTATAGATTTTGTAATCAATTTTTAGTCCAAACAGCCGCGAGTGAAGAGTAGTTTCCTATATTTACCCATCAACAGCTTTTTTCCTGCATGCATGCGTGCACACGCCCACTTACTAGGGCGACGTGTTTCTATTCCTTGAGGCAAACGATTACTTAATAATGAAGTAACTATATCACGCGGAAGCCTAGCACGTATTTTGACTGTAACAGGACACTGGGTCGGGCGATATTACAATCAGACGACTTGGCTGGCGGGAAGTGACTGAAGTAACACACGCACTCTAGAGATACCGGAAGCAGAAAACATTTTCCTTGTTTTAACGTCGCATATAAAAATACAAATTAAACAAATTTACACCATCTGTTTGTTACTCAAGTAATTCGATCTTGTTCTTCTGACGTCGAGTTGCATGGTGACATTGTTGACAATTTTAATGTTAACGAAGATTCAATTGCAGTCATGAATACGGATAAAGGCTCAGTTGGACAATAAACATGCAGTGTATTAGACCCGGACATGCACCACCCCGGAGTCGTATCTTTCATATAGGCCTAAATGAAATGCATGGTGCATGCTTAAGGCTTAGGCCTAATTGTCTGACGCTGATCTTCATATAAAATAAATGATGTACCAATTAAAAATAATAAATTTCTTCATACTTTATCATATATTTGTTGGTCCACGATGTTCCGGGGTTTGGATTTTTTAAGGGGGAGGGAAGGGGTATCACATTCAGGCATATAACCATTGTGTTTTAATAAGTTAAAAAAGGTAATTACCGCATATTTTTTCTTAAATATTTATTCCAAGTGTTCAGGCCTACTTCCTTTGAAAATTTATGATGAAGGAAATTGTTATAAAATAATTATTCTTGGACACAATGTGACCCATAAAATAAGAAATGATCAGTTGACACTTTCTATAGATATATTACTACTATAACTTTAAAATTGCAGGGCTGCTTCAGTTTAAGAAAAGTAAATAACTTACACGAAACCTATATTATATATGGAAAAACACACATATATTCACAGTTTCGATCACCTCGATCCGTAATGGTCGACTTCGTCATAGGAATCTTTACTATGCCCGTATTATTAAATTTTCGATTAAAAAAAAAAATAACTAATTAAATTAAATGTGTGAAATAGGCTAAGTCCCAATTCTTCTCTCATCAAGCCATAAAGAAAAGGAAATGCTTATTTCCACTCCCCCAGGCATATTGGTGTTTTCCGTATATATATCTTGGAAAATATAGGTAAGCCTATATACAAAGCGGTCTGTGGTCCGGGATCCGTGGGCTCCGGGTTTTGCACACTGTCACAGAAAAGACGAAATGTAGCAGCCACTTCCTGTAGACTGGTACCAACCTCTATTATGGCCCTCAGCCAAGCATAGAGACAGGCGTACAACGCCATCATAAGTACTCCCAGTTGCAACTCCTGACTTACAGTAGACTGGTTTCAACTCCAGTATGCAAGCTCATACCGGTTGTCATGGACGTTCAGGCGATCCTGGTTGATTATTTGTGAAGATTTCTTATAAAATAACTTTCTTTAGTTATTTCTAGTTTTCAAATATTGAAAAATGAGTTGTTGCACAAAAATTGAATGATGGATGTATAGATAATACGATATGCTGAATCTTTGATATTCCACTGTACGTAGCCGTGATTTATTAGTAAAATCTATTAATCTAATCATTAAAGTCACACTTACTGTACAGCCAACTTTTGGTAACTTCTCTGAGCAAACGAAATGCTTATTTTTATCATATATAATACATACTGGAGTTTGAACCAGTCTGCCGGGAGTACAAAAGATGGCGTTGTACGCCCGTCTCTATGATTGGCCTAGCGCAGCGGTGACATAAGAGAGCGGGGTACCAGTCTACCACTTCCTGTGGCTGTTTTTTTTTTTTTTTTTTTTGCAGTATTAAAACATAATATTCAAGACTTTAGCAAATAAATTGGAATTAAACATAAATTACGAGACAAATAGGACGGCTTCGCTCGGCCTCAATTTCCGAGAGTGACATCAATATTTTATCTATATGAAATTATGGTAACGTAAACGTCGAAAGCCCGAAGAATATCCTGTAAATAATGGATTGCGATGTCTGATTTGAACGAGTTTACATCTCTGAGAAAGCATAATTTATTTGCATATGACAAATCTTGGGAGCGGACATTCCATTAGTTGAAGCAAGGTGTTTAGAGTAAGGGCCTACTGTAGCAGCAGCGACGTCTGTTGCAGAAGTTCACTGATATCGTACGTGAAGCTCTCAGATGAAAGAGGTAAACAAATGTAAGTCATTCGGGACGACTCGGGAGGTGAGAGCAGCTGCACCGATAGTATCGTGTGCAGTTATAACACGTGTGGATGTGATGACCTGCACACGATAATAACCGTGTGCTGCTCACCACCTGCACACGATAATTATCGGTGCAGGTTTTCGCATCGGGTGACAACCCACTCATATGGCACTCCGGGGTTCCAGAGCCGAGAGTTTTACCACTCGACCGTTACAAATAATCGGGTAGGTCTGTCTTTCAGACAACTACGCACACAGATAAAACTATATTTAAAAAAATTCACCTTTCTTTATGTTCAAGTTCATCACTGATTGTACAAATAAAAGTCGGGGGTTTTTTTACTGTTTAATGCTGTGTTTATGGGGGGAGGGGGGGGGCGTTTTTGGTCCAGATTTCAGGGTTTTAGTTTATGTAAGCTGTGTTTCTGCCAGCCTTACTTCGAAAGTTACATGGTTAGAATATTTATGATACCAAACGGACCAAACAGCTGCTTTTAAATGCAACTGTTTGCGTTTGGTTCATTCTAATTAATCAGGCCAATGATCCCATTCAGTCATTTTCAGCTTACATTTTGGAGTTTATTTAGTACGGTATAAATGTGACGTAAGGCACATGCATGGCGTAATTTCTGAGTATAGACGCTGGGCAGAAAAATTTAAACATGGTGATGTCAGTCCGCGTCGATCTTGCACAATCTCGTACTGAACTTAGTTGTATCCCCGTGACTCATACATAAATCGATCAAGTATAGCTGATGTCATTCACCGTTTATGCCCATGTATTTATGTACATGAATATAGAGAGTACATAAGCACAAGACAAATACTTCCACACACATAAAATATTATTATTATTATTATTATTATTATTATTATTGTTAAACTTATTATTATTATTGTAAATACTATTATACCTCCGCCATAAAACTTTACCTACGGTTTGTCTGTAAACAACGCAAACAGATTTGAACAGATTATTTAGAATTTTGTGGAGGGTTATCAAAACATTAAATTTATGAGGTAACCTGGGTAACCAGTAACCACAAAACATTTATTATTAAATTATATTTTGATTATATCAGGGCTGATAATAGGTGTTACTTGGTGCTTTATTCTGGAGGTGGTCTATGACAAAGTTGTTGAACCGAAAAGGCAGGGTACATATTACAGCATTATGCGACTCCTGGTGTGTGTGTGTGTGTGTACGAGTGTGTGTGTGTGGGGGGGGGGGGGGGGGGGGCTGATGTCTCCGAAAACATCTTGTATTACTATTATTATTATTACTGTTTCTATTATCTTTAAATGATTAACATATATATATATTATTATTATAATTATTTTTATCAATATTTAAATAATAAAAATAATAATAATTATTATTATTACTACTACTAGTACTATTATTATTATTATTATTATTACTATTATTATTATTATTATTATTATTAAGTACCCAATAGGGTATGCATTCATCTTCCTTCGTGTGTGTTTTGTTCACAACATGAAATTTTCAGGGCATTTCGGGATTGGGCCAAGGAAGAATTGATTAAATTTGACGTGGATCCAGAACATAACCCGGATTTAGGAACGTTATCAAGGACTATTTACAAACGTACAGTAAATTATGCACGAATGAACCTGGAAATATGGTCCGAATAAGTGAATGCCCACATGGCGTAGGCCTCTTTCCCTATAGGTTGCAGATTTCTTGCTATTATTGTTGTTGTGGTTATGATTATTATTTTTTATATATTCAATCATATGATATACTGAGGTCTACCTTATAAGGTCTGAAATCAAATACTTAACTTTCTGTAAATAAAATCTACAGTTATTAATAGGTTAATAAGCGGGTGGACGTTTTTGAACGCGTTTTCGAAGTATAGGAAGAATTTATAAAATATACGAAATATTAAAATCATTCAAGTACATACGGAACACTTTCCTCAACGTCATACATTCTACCAATATACAAACATATCGGGAAGTAAATATAGAAATTTAAATACCTATTTCTTGTTTTTATTTACCAGAGACTAATATGTCGATTTGCCTAGGAAACCTTAATAATTATAATTCTCTATATTGACTTTCATTCCTCGACACAGGTTTCTTTGAAAAATAACTTGGGTCTCGTTTTGGGAGAGAAAGGGAGCTCACGTTTTAGGACGGGGACGAAGTAACTTTTGTCTTCCTCACTTTTTAGGGAAATTAAACGCAAACATATTTTATTATATGGAATGAGAGAATTCCAAACACCAAGATGATTTACATATCTGTCCCTAAACAATCTTTCAACTATAGATCTCTTATTAAGAAATGTAGAATTTGGCAGGAGTTAGTCGCTTTATTTCAATATTATAAGCGTGAGCCTACAATATAGCAGTTTTGATTTTTTTTTAATGAGTATATAATTTAAATCATGTTTATCATGACAAATAGTTTAAATTGAGAAATATCACTTTTACATGTTTAACCAAAATAAATACCAAGAATGTGACTGATGTGAAGGAAATAAAGATAGTGGCAGGGGTGTTTTGTCTTCTTTATTATAAGTGCAGGAGTCACGTTGATTGGTGTCCTCATCTTAATTGCCCCTTGCATTTACTCATCAAACAATTATGGCCCGTGAAAAACAGAAAGAATTAGCACAGGTGTAGTAGTATTAAGAAACAAGATATTGAGACTAGGCAGCCGTTGATTTTAATATTACAGGGAGAAAAATACCAAAATTGATATTTTGGCGGAGTAATGAAAAATTTCATGCAGTGTAAAGATGGATTGTCATGACGCAAAGTCAAGCCCAAAAGAGATCTGAAGGTGAACTGGAATTACATTGATAGAAAGTGAAGGAGGGATGAAAGCGGCTTTCCAGGAAGTTTGAACCGGAAATACAAATGGACCATCAATGATAATCAGAACTGTGGAAAGGGGAACGCTTAAGATTGTTCAGATTCAACATGATATTGTTAACATCCACTGGGGCTCTTCATAATTAACCTTAAGATAAAGCTAGATAAATAAGAGAAAAATGGGAACTGTCTAATCAGAGTTTGGCCTATTTCAGACCAGGTATCCACATGGAAATATAATATCTCACATACAGCAAATCATGCTTTCTTAACATTACAAATAATATAAAGCTGCAAGATAAGATTTAAATATTTTTTTTATTCAACAGACAATGTTAATCAGCTGCAAATTCAACAGCCTCTGTTCCTGTTGTTCGAGGGGGCTGGATGGTATTTGACACATTTCAGATCTAATTTCTTTTGTTTAATATTCCTCTCCCTCCTCTTCTCCCTCGCCCTCCACGGAGTCGACGCCCACCTCCTCGTAGTCCTTCTCAAGGGCAGCCAGATCCTCACGGGCCTCGGAGAACTCTCCCTCCTCCATACCCTCTCCCACGTACCAATGGACGAAGGCACGCTTGGCGTACATCAGATCGAACTTGTGATCCAGACGAGCCCAGGCCTCGGCGATGGCGGTGGTGTTGCTCAACATGCACACGGCACGCTGCACCTTGGCCAAGTCACCACCAGGTACCACGGTGGGTGGCTGGTAGTTGATGCCTACCTTGAAACCAGTTGGGCACCAGTCCACGAATTGGATGGTACGTTTGGTCTTGATGGTGGCGATGGCGGCGTTCACGTCCTTGGGGACAACGTCACCACGGTACAACATGCAGCAAGCCATGTACTTGCCGTGGCGAGGATCGCACTTCACCAACTGGTTGGCTGGCTCGAAGCAAGCGTTGGTGATCTCAGCAACAGACAGTTGCTCGTGGTAGGCCTTCTCAGCAGAGATGACGGGAGCGTAGGTGGCCAAGGGGAAGTGGATACGTGGGTAGGGCACCAAGTTGGTCTGGAACTCAGTCAGATCCACGTTCAGGGCACCATCGAAACGCAGGGAGGCGGTGATGGAGCTGACGATCTGGCCGATCAAACGGTTCAGGTTAGTGTAGGTTGGGCGCTCGATGTCCAAGTTACGACGGCAGATGTCGTAGATGGCCTCGTTGTCGACCATGAAGGCACAGTCAGAGTGCTCCAAGGTGGTGTGGGTGGTCAGGATAGAGTTGTAGGGCTCAACCACAGCAGTGGATACCTGTAAAAATATGAGATTTTACGAATATTCAACTTTGCATTTATATTTCCGATGAAGTAGTGATTTTCAGTAATATACTGACGTCAATGCTGAATTTTTTACAATTTACCCTGTAGTTTTCTGTAAAATATCGTTGAGAATGAAAAAGCATGACTCATGCAGAACACATAAACAAAAATTCAAATTGAGTAAATGGCATTTCCAATGTTCATGAAGCGTTCTCATTTCTTTATCAATTACTGTGCGAAATGAAAACTGTTGGACATTGGGACCGGAGGTGATGCGTTTAATAATCCATGGAACCAAAATGACAGCATATGGCCAAGGGTTTTTGTTAAGAGGTCCTTACAATGTTAACATATATTGCTATGAGGAGTCAACTCTGAAAAGCACAAAAAGTTATATTTCATTAAATGTACAAACCTGTGGTGCTGGGTAGATGGCGAACTCCAGCTTGGACTTCTTGCCGTAGTCCACAGACAGCCTCTCCATCAACAGGGAGGTGAAGCCGGAGCCGGTACCACCACCGAAGCTGTGGAAGATGAGGAAGCCCTGGAGACCAGTACATTGGTCAGCCAGCTTTCTGATGCGGTCCAGCACCAGGTCGATGATCTCCTTGCCGATGGTGTAGTGACCACGGGCGTAGTTGTTGGCGGCATCTTCCTTGCCGGTGATGAGCTGCTCGGGGTGGAACAGCTGGCGGTAGGTGCCGGTACGGACCTCATCTGAAAGAAAATCAAATATTAATTAGTTCAGTTGTTGCAAAAGAAAACAATAATTATAAAATTAACGTTAAGCATTTATATCAAAATTACGAAGTCGTCTAAGATGGATTCATACTCTAAATGCCATTCACCACATCGACAAATGTCACTGGTTTTCATATATTATACCAGCATCCTAGTATGGCACGCTCATTATTTTGCAACTGATGACAAGTGTCATTTCGAATACGACAGGAGGCGCTGGAAGCTCAGATGCTGGAGACACTTGGGCATGTCTCATATTAGGCGCTGGGATAGCCATTTCGAAAAATAATGTCAAATTTTTCAAGTTTATCGAAATATGGAAAATTACCTTCCTAAACACACTTAGAACTGTTCATGATACTTCCAGATCAAATTCGGACATTTCCGTTGCTAAGCCACACAGGATTTACGTGGCAGCAATCGAGTGCCACCACCGTAAATTATAATACAGACACCTACCTGGCCCACAAATTTTATATTATCGGTCCACAAATTTTATATTATGGTCTGATTTAACTGTTTACTTACCGACCACGGTGGGTTCCAGATCGACGAAGACAGCCCTGGGCACGTGCTTGCCGGCGCCGGTCTCGCTGAAGAAGGTGTTGAAGGAGTCGTCACCACCACCGATGGTCTTGTCGCTGGGCATCTGGCCATCAGGCTGGATGCCGTGCTCCAGGCAGTACAACTCCCAGCAGGCGTTACCGATCTGGACACCGGCCTGGCCAACGTGGATACTGATACACTCACGCTGAAAAAGTAGAAAATTATATTAGCACATGAAAGATTAAAGATAACAGAGATATTAACAGATTAACAAAGAAAAGTGAATACTATGCTGCGAAGGTGCATGCGACGTGACACATGATGTTTGTCTGTGCTGCCCTCTGCCCCCCGAGTAGAGAACTATTAGTCTTGGCCATGGCTATGTTAAATTGGGTATACAAAATGAGTCTTTGGATTGAACAATATTTTCAACGGTTGTTGAAAACAAGAAAAAATTAAAAGGCATGATTAAGTATCCTAGCAACAAATGCCTTAAATGGGGATTCATGGAGAAAGGTTTTGACTTTATTATAGGTTAACATGACAGATAAAGGTTGTCAAGTGATGTGAACATATAATAATGTATTAATTGTTAACATTGCATTTGAGCGTGTTTTTATAGTGCCTGGTATGATTTGCTTTTATATGCTAGAATAATCGAAAAGTTATACCAAATTAAAAATATCTACTAATGACAAAATATTAAATAGGCACACACGTGAAGTCAGCCTGATCAAGTCGTACAATTATAAATAAAATACACGCACCCCGTATATTACACATATACCCAGTGCACATACACACACACACATATATATATTATATTATATATATTTATATATATACGTTGGTTTTATATTTACCTGTGTATGTTTGATATGTATTATTAGTATAAATATATGTGTAAATATATATGTGCGTGTGTATGCTTGTCTTATATTTGCCTGTGTATATGTTCGCTTGCGTGTATTATATATATAATATATTATAGTATATATATATTGTTATTGTTAGTATATATTAAATATATATAAATATATTATGTGTAAGGAATCCAACGTTGTTCTCTTTTAGCTCCCAAATGTATTTACCGAGTCCTGTACTATAACCTTTTTTCCGGGTATGTGAACGATGGTTTACGGTAACGGGTTGTTATATAGCTTGTTTTGAAAGTGAGACCGATGTACGATTCATCCACTTTTCCGTTTTTTGTACTGACTGTGGCTTGATATACGACGGATTGTCCAGGTGTTGGGCATTCACGGGGATGTCTGTCTCACTTTAAACTCTTACAAAATATAACAACCATAAAACATCGTTCACATACCCGGGAAAAAGGAATAGTACGGAACTCCGTATATACATTTGGGAGCTAAAGGAGAACAATGTTAAAACTGAAATACAGTGGAGAATACTGAGAAAAGCCGAAGTATATTCCTCAGAAACTAACAGATGTAACCTGTGTCTGTGTCATTTTATGTAAACAAAACCTGGCCACGCTTAACCAACGCAATGAACTTGTAACAAGTTGTAAACACGCCAACAAATTCCTCTTACGTAAACTCAACACAAAGAGTAATCCAGATTAAGCACGTTGTACAGGTATTAAGCACAAACACGCTTCAGTTAACAACCAGGAGCTCAATGTACAACCCCTCCAGTCATACCGTTCAGAAGAGTGCCGTACAACGATACGAAACTAATTAGTAAACACGATGCTTACAATCGTTTGATTACTTAATATATTTAACAAATCTGATGTCCAATTAGTAAATGAGTAGCATGAAGGAACAGAAAAAAAAAGCTGTGACACGACCTTCCATGATGAGCTAAACAGTATCAGCACATGTGTTACTGCTGTGACAAGTGAGCACGTGTCTTTGTTATTCCCCAGTAACCTCGTTTTGGCCTCTGGTATGTGTGGCATGCACAGAATTTAACAGTCCCCTATGCCTTATCAGACATTTTGTATTTAAGACATGGCTCACAAACAGCATTCTGTGAAGGAATTATTTCTGGCAATTAATGACATACATGTATGTAAATTGTGTACGTACCTGTGATATAAATGCTATGCTACAGACAACAGTGATTTCAGAAATATAGGCTTATTCTGAAACCAAACGTATTGGTTTACACTTAACAGTGTTAGTGGCACAGTATCTACCGAACAGACAGACACGTGTGCCATTCGATCAATATCATGTCCAACCACTACTACCCACCCTAAAACACCCTAATCGTGAATTATACAGAACAAACAGAAAGCCGTAAGTATCGTATTATTAATGTAAGACTTACCATCTTGAATCTGGTTTACAGCTGAAAAAACTGGAAACGTTGAAGGAGAGATTTCAAGCCTCACAAAACTGGACTGTAATGTGTCCGGTGAGAAGCAGGAAGTGAAGCTACGAGCGGGAGTGCCCGCTTTTATAGTCCCGCTCCAGCCAGCAGCCGTCGTCAAGGCCGTTGCCACGATAAACGTGTGACGTCAGCCCACCTGTGTTGGTTGTAAACAGAGTCCCAGCGCTCAGTAAAGCTGTGACTAAGCTCTAAATATAGCTCCAATTGTCAAGGCTTATAGAAGAATGGAAAGAAATATATATAGGCCTATATATATATATATATATATATATATATATATATATAATCTATCTGTTTATCAATCTGTCTGTCTAACCATACATACATACATATCTTTAATGATTGTACATAAAAATTTTAATTTATGAACCAAGTTACATTCGGAGATAATTTGTGTGTTTGTGTGTTAATTATAATAGTAATTTATAGTACTACTACTAATACTACTACTAATAATAATTACAACAACAATAATAATAATACAGTTCTAAGTATAACTTGTTATGCCTACAATACGTATATTTATTTATAAACATTCATAATAGTATACATTTCATTTATGAATATATATATATATATATATATATATATATATATATATAATATATGTTTATACTTTAATATATGTATTAAGAGGCATAACAAATTATAATTGTAAGAGGTTGCATATAAAGAGGAACCTAAATATCTTGCCATTTAAGCTTTATTTATTGACAAGCGGTTTGAACGCTGAACATGTGTGCCACCGACATGGGTTCGAACCCCCCCCCCCCCCCCCCCCCCCGAACAAAATTAACTGACAGGGCGTGAGAAATGGGGCCGGTCCGGGATAGGCGCCTCTGACACACGTGGAAAGGTGTTCTGCATGAAAAATATAGGGAACAAGGCTCTGTCAATCAATTGATAAATAAACCTCGTTCTGAAGTCAGAACGCTTTCAAGAGGGAGTGTTTTACTAGGGTTCATATAAAGGCGGACTTAACATTATTTGAGGCCCGGGAATATGTGGCCTGAATAATAATTACCGCAACATAGCTCACCAGACTGAGCGTAACATACATACATGTATGTAAATTAAACAAATATAACGAAATCATTCAGTTTATTTTACAAAGTCGGATGCACTTGCTAGCACTGATATATTATGATGGAAAAACACTAAAGCTTAATGAAGTTACAGCACTTGTAAGTTTATAATAACATTTATAACTATAAAATAGGCAATATTCAATAATAATAAAATGGCAAGTAAGCTATGCCTATATACGCCTATATATAATTGCTACTTATTATGGGTGTACCATCAAATTTAAACATGAACATATTCAGTTTTATTCATATATGTTTAACAGTATAAAAGAAAACAGGGACTTATTTAGTCGGCGCTTAAAACAAGTAAGCGCTTAATACCGACCAGCAGAGCCGGATTTCGCATCAGGATGCATAGTTACAACCCAATGGCTGCGCCATTGCAGCCAAAATTTTAAGAATGTTTCTACACCCCCTTCTTATATCCCGTATCCGCCCCTGCCAATGGTTGCTTATCAGGAGTCAGCCACACCCATGTATCTTTCACTTTCTCTCTCATTTGCGCTCTGAATGCGAGTGTGGCCGTTCGCATTTATATAAGTTGATGACAACCAGGTTAATTAATAATGTCCGAATCATGCAAACATGGGGACAAGCAGATCTTGAAATATTTGATGTATTTAACGATTACAGGTACAGAATTTACCAGAAACCGTACACATGCAGTGTATATTTGGAACTCTGTATTTGCAGTGTGACTATACATTTAATCATCTACATAATTATATTGACACGTGATCACTCCCGGCGTCGAGGGATTTTTTTTATTAAGGGGCATTGTTAAGTGCAAGACATGGTAAAGGAGACACAAAGTATTTGTTTTTTTTTTATTATTATTATTATATACATATCCAATCGTAAATTAAACAAATATACCGAAATGATTCAGTTTATTTAAAAAGTCGGATGCACTTGCTAGCACTGATATATTATGATGGAAAAACACTAAAGCTTAATGAGTTAACTGCACTTGTAAGTTTATAATAACATTTATAACTATAAAATAGTTATATAGCAGTGTGACTATACATTTAATCATCTACATAATTATGTTGATACGTGATCACTTCCGGCGTCGAGGGATTTTTTTATTTAGGGGCATTGTTAAGTGCAAAAGTGCAAGACATGGTAAAGGAGACACAAAGTATTTATAATTATTATCATTATTATTATTATTATCATTATCCACATATTAAAGACCGCCAGCGTGTGTGAAGAAAAGATAATAATATACCAAACGTCCTGTACAAAGCAATTTGACATTTGGCGCTCTGATCAGATATTTATTTTAAAATATCTAGCATGTGCACCATATATAAATGGTCGCGACAGGTGTATACAGAACATGTTCATATATACGCTCATGCCGAGTGCAGGCTGTATGAATTTTGGATGGGTAAGCAACATCGATTGACGCGGAGAAGACTATTTTAGCACATATTACCCCCGCCAGGTGGCGAGGTGTATTATTTAGTACCCTCGGTTTGTCTGTCAGCAGATTCACACAAAGAGGTCTGAACAGATTTTGTTGAGAATTTGTATGGGGTAGGAAAACACCTGAGTTAAAAAAAAATATATATAACTTTTGTAGGTAATCTGGGTCACCCTGTTTAAATTTATATCATATTATCGCTTTGTGACATACGGCTGTTTCATTATAACCGGGTTATTGGTAGGTGTTACTTGGTGCTTTCTTCTGGAGGTGGCCTGGGACAGTGTTGTTTAACCGTGACAACAGTGTACAAATTTCATTTTGTGACTCCCGGTGGAGTTTAGATGTCTTCGACAAGTTGTTCTGGTTACTTCGATTTGATTCTGAGAGTAGTTGAGGAAATCCTCGCATCTCAGAATCCGGACTGCTTTTTCGTATAGTTATTTATTCCAGCATGCATGATGGCTGTACCAGATGCTTTAATAAGGCCACACCAAAAACGAACGATTTTTTTAAAATAACAATCGAGACAAAATATTTGCCAATATGGACACTTGCTGGAGGAGTATAGGGTAATTAAGGTAAACAGACACTCATGACACGCGTGGTAGCGTTCGCTCTAGAAGTAGAAATGACGACGGTGATCACAGGGATGGGACAAACATTTGGTTTGTTTTGTGTTAAGATAACCGGCTTTGTAGAACAAAATTGATGCAGTATCTGCAGAACGAGTATTGCACTGTAGTTTTCCGTGTTTCTGGAGTCACGACTCTATGTAGGCCCTATTTGTCCAATATGAAAGCTTGCTGAATTTTCGGCTATGTAGAGTTATGACACTTAGGCTTAAAGATAAACAGTTTCAAAGCGGATGTGACGTACGTTTTCTTAAAACCTATCATGTGTTCGCCTTTGATTAAATACTACAAAGCATGTGTTAAAAGTCCTTTCATGGCAACGATCATAGTAGTATACACTGTTTATTGAGATAATGTCACTTGCTAATTATGCTTACCTCTTCAGTGTCGCATAAATGTGCCAATGTATTTTCAATTATATAATAATGAACAGTGCCGCTAGACCGATATCACGTAATTCCTGCTGAGGCCACGTCTCAGAAATACATGTTTCTGGTCTTAATATCTCCCAACAATTCCAAACTGGAAGAGGTTTGTTTTTGGTTGAAACGACCTCTGGCGGAAGGGTGCGAAAAACCAGTCCGGAAGACAATCCTCCCTTCAAAGTCCAGCATTCTACTAAGTTTTTATATCTATATCTATATCTATATCTATATATATATATATATATATATATATATATATATATGGACTGTCAAGGACGTTGACACTGAAAGTATGACCCCATTGATATTTTCATGAATAATGATGACCCGCCTTAAAGGCATAGTCCCATAAACAGTAGTACTATTATCTATGATGACCCGCCATGAAGGCATAGTCCCATACACACTAGTACTCTCATGTATGGTGACCCGCCTTGAAGGCATAGACCCATACACACTAGTACTTTCATGTATGGTGACCCGCCTTTAAGGCATAGTCCCATACACACTTGTACTCTTATCTATGATGACGCGCCTTGAAGGCATAGTCCCATACACACTAGTACCCTCGTGTATGGTGACCGGCTTTGAAGGCACTGTCCCATACACACTAGTACTTTCATGTATGGTGACCCGCCTTAAAGGCACAGTCCCATACACACTAGTACTTTCATGTATGATGAACCGCCTTGAAGGCATAGTCCAATACACACTAGTACTCTCATGTATGGTGACCCGCCTTGAAGGCATAGTCCCATACATACTAGTACTCTTATGTATGATGACCCGCCTTAAAGGCATAGTCCCATAAACACTTATACTCTCATGTATGGTGAGCCGCCTTGAAGGCACTGTCCCATACACACTAGTACTCTCATGTATGGTGACCCGCCTTGAAGGCATAGTCCCATACATACTAGTACTCTTATGTATGATGACCCGCCTTGAAGGCATAGTCCCATACATACTAGTACTCTTATGTTTGGTGACCCACCTTAAAGGCATAGTCCCATATACATGGTACTATCGTGTTTGATCACGCGCTTTGAAGACATAGTCCAAACACCAGTTCTCTCATGTATGGTGACCCCCTTTGAAGACAGTCCCATACACACTAGTACTTTCATGTATGGTGACCCGCCTTGAAGGCACAGTCCCATACACACTAATACTCTCATGTATGGTGACCCGCCTTAAAGGCATAGTCCCATACACACTAGTACTTTCACCTATGGTGACCCGCCTTGAAGGCATAGTCCCTTACAAACTCTCATGTATGATGACCCGCCCTATAGGCATAGTCCCATACACACTCTCATGTATGTTGACCCGCCCTGAAGACATGGTACCATGCACACTGAAATATATGATGACCCGCCTTGAAGGCATAGTCCCATACACATTCTCATGGATGATGACACATCCTGAATTTATAGCTCAATACACATTTTCATTGATGATAACAAGTCATGAAAGCATGCCCCCCCCCCCCCCCCCCCCACCCCCGGTTTACACTCTAATGATGGATGATGACATGCCAAACCACTGAAACATGTTAGGAGTTTTAATTCATCACCCTGAGTAGTTTTACCTGGTCAATCTTTCTCCGCAAACTTCTAAACTAACTGCTCATTCTGATGAGTTTTGTACTCGCCATAATTTTTTCCTTTGACCGCGTGGGGACACAAAATTTACTAGGGATTTGTGACGTGAAACGATAAACGCAGGAAATATAACCGTCCCTTTTTGTAGACTACCAAGACTACCATTCAGTCACGAAGCACAGCGCAGACGGCTAAGTCTGAGGTTGGTTAAGAATTGTCTCTATCTGCACTATCTAGAATATTATATTATTTAGAGCCAGCAAGAGCTCTGGGTGTTAATTTAGTGAGATTTAGTAGATGAGGATAGCCTGTTTTGTCCCAGAATTACGTGTATAGTCATATATAGACGCAGTATCCGTCTGTATATACAGAGGCTTACTACGTAGGCTAATGAGGATAGCCTGTTTTGTCCCAGAATTACGTGTATAGTCATAAACAGACGCAGTATCCGTCTTTATATACAGAGGCTTACTACGTAGGCTAAGTCATATAATGTGTATACACTGCTACAACCCTGGAATGAACATGTACCCATAACAGTACAAAGGCAGAGGTCGCATACTTAACCCCTGAAACTGCGCGCTCAAGGAAGTCTATATAAACACTGGGACATATATATAGTGAGTATATCATCCGTATTGTCTTACTATTAATATTTGGAATTATGTCTATTCCATATTCAGCAATTATGCGGGGTATGCTGTTGACTTACGATGTGCTGCAAATAAACCAACAACAGTGCTTGTGCTGAACAGAAGAGTTGGCAGCAGATTCATTGGAAAGCTGATTTCTCAATGAGAGATTCTAAAGGCTATATTTAATTATGCATGTTCCAATCCACACATATGTAGTATGGTTTCATGCATTCTGTAATGGACGTTGACACGCCATGAAGGAATACACTTACAGATTGAATGAATACCAATGTACGGTCCATTTAAAGTTTATTGGCAAACCTGGACATTTATTCTTATTGATGGCATTCATACTAAATATGTGCGACGAATAGTGGCCGATATTTTAAATGAACCAGTTCTGTATTTTCACGAAGTTGACCAAATTGTGATACCACTATAGAAATGTTAAATTAGTCATAACCGCTTTGAAACCTTATCATTACTTCTCATCCCGTAAAGTCCTCAAACCGTCAGAGGTTTTTGTCATTTATATTCCAAATATTTAATATTCCTCTCCCTCCGCTTCTCCTTCGTCTACAGAATCGACACCGACCTCCTCGTAGTCCTTCTCCAGAGCAGCCAGATCCTCACGAGCCTCGGAGAACTCTCCCTCCTCCATACCTTCCCCCACGTACCAGTGGACGAAGGCACGCTTGGCGTACATCAGATCGAACTTGTGATCAAGACGAGCCCAGGCCTCGGCGATGGCGGTGGTGTTGCTCAACATGCACACGGCACGCTGCACCTTGGCCAAGTCACCACCAGGTACCACGGTGGGTGGCTGGTAGTTGATGCCTATCTTGAAGCCTGTGGGGCACCAGTCCACGAACTGGATGGTACGCTTGGTCTTTATGGTAGCGATAGCGGCGTTCACATCTTTCGGAACAACATCCCCACGGTACAGGAGACAACAGGCCATGTACTTTCCGTGGCGAGGATCACACTTCACCATCTGGTTGGCTGGCTCAAAGCAAGCACTTGTAATTTCAGAAACAGATAACTGCTCGTGGTAGGCCTTCTCAGCAGAGATGACGGGAGCGTAGGTGGCCAAAGGAAAGTGGATACGTGGATAGGGCACCAAGTTGGTCTGGAACTCAGTAATATCGACGTTCAGAGCACCATCGAAGCGCAGGGAGGCAGTGATGGAGCTGACAATTTGACTGATAAGACGGTTCAGGTTGGTGTAAGTTGGGCGCTCGATGTCCAGGTTACGTCGGCAGATGTCGTAGATGGCCTCATTGTCGACCATGAAGGCGCAGTCAGAGTGTTCCAGGGTGGTGTGGGTGGTCAGGATGGAATTATACGGCTCAACGACAGCTGTAGATACCTGTAATAAAAAGACGTTGATTCTAATCTTTCTGCGTTTCTCCTTTGGTAGCATTGTACTCTTTAGCTAAGGTTATTAAAGGTGTTTATGGGTAACAGGCCAATATGGTGTCAGTCCCCAATTGCTGGCCGAATTACATAATTTAAAAAAAAAAGTAAAATTGCCGTTATATTAACATTTGCTCTTACAATCATACGAGAATGGAGCAATATCCATGTATAGGCACACTCTCTCTTTAAAAGCATGTCAACGTATAACGCTTGAACTGTGAAAAGATTGCCATTATGAAAGTCTGTCTGAATAAGATGATCAATTTGAAAACAAACACCACCTTATATAATTGTTCTAATTGTGTAATATATTTTAAGAGAACAAAAAAGCATACGAAAGGAGGGCTTGTTTTTCCTTTTCTAATACCGACCTGAGGAGATGGGTAGATGGCGAACTCCAGCTTTGACTTCTTGCCGTAGTCCACAGACAGCCTCTCCATCAACAGGGAGGTGAAGCCGGAGCCGGTACCACCACCGAAGCTGTGGAAGATGAGGAAGCCCTGGAGACCGGTACACTGGTCAGCCAGCTTCCTGATGCGGTCCAGCACCAGGTCGATGATCTCCTTACCGATGGTGTAGTGACCACGGGCGTAGTTGTTGGCGGCATCTTCCTTGCCGGTGATGAGCTGCTCGGGGTGGAACAGTTGGCGGTAGGTGCCGGTACGGACCTCGTCTAAAAGAATTGCGTTCAGACATTCATGTAACTACCTGTTCTTAACAAACCTTAATCATTATGTGACGGTTGGAAATCTAACAAACAGAAGTTAATAAAACAACTCCGACTAATATTTAAAGTTTTGTACAACTCAAAAACTGTATTATATTTTTTTTATATTATTCGGTCTTGTGGCATGGATCAGTTAAGGGGTGATGTGGACCAAGAATATTTTTGTCGGTTTGAACATATTTATCCAGAACGTTACATTTGGTCCTCATATGGGCCTGTAGTATAAGGTATATATGTTTCCCTACAGGGTATAGATGATTATAACACTCACCAACGACAGTAGGTTCCAGATCGATGAAAACAGCCCTGGGAACGTGCTTGCCGGCGCCAGTCTCGCTGAAGAAGGTGTTGAAGGAGTCGTCACCACCACCGATGGTCTTGTCGCTGGGCATCTGGCCATCAGGCTGGATGCCGTGCTCCAGGCAGTACAACTCCCAGCAGGCGTTACCGATCTGGACACCGGCCTGGCCAACGTGGATACTGATACACTCGCGCTGAAAGAAAGTTAAAAATCAAAATAATAAACACAAAAAACTAGTATTGTATTAAGAGAACGCAAAAATACCTCTGCCAGGATTATTATCAAACTTCGGAGGGTGCTACGAGGTTACCTTCATGGTGCTACATTTGAGAACGTGTGTCACGAATCTTCAACTCAATATATAGTTAGATCACAGGTGAGCTCCTGCTCGCTTAAATATAGGGGGCCTCTAAAGCTATATTGAATGACTCTTTCTCTCTCTCTCATAGTAGGGAAAAACATTTGATAAAAAATTATCAAATTACCTAAAAATCGAAAGATTATTACCTTGGAATTACCCTTATTCTCCTATATATATGCAAATTTTATCAAAATCTATTCATTACTGTTTTTTCTGAGACTTTTTAAGTTGCTAAACAGACAAACCACCCCAATAAAAACATGTTACATCATAAGTTGATACAGTCAGGGTTAGAGACAGGTAATGCAGAATGAATTAGCCAATATTGTTATATTTTAAGTTTTATCGTCTGATCTAAAAAGTTACTTGCATATTTTTTTTAAAAAGGTCTACTCATGAAGATACAGCAGCAGTATTACGCAGCAGTTACGAGGCATGACTGTAAAAAAATTATCAAATTTTCAGTTTTTTTATGATAAAATGGTTTACAAGCAGTGTCCACCCCTAATTCGGATTCTGTTGAGGCCTGTTTTAAATATGTATATTTATAGGATACAGAAACCCCAGGAACCTTTCACACATCGCCAATATTAAAAGTAAAGCATCTTATTTTACTTCATTTATGTAGGTATTTATGGAGGTTACCATATGAAGACATATAAAACTTACTCTTTCCCTTAGTTCTACATACAAGGAGCCACAGGTTCACCAAAAGAAGCATTAAAGTGTACCTGGTTCAAGGAGATTATGTTTTCCCCTGCGTCTAGTAGCGGTGTAAAACGTAAAAAAAAAACTATAGTATCGATTTTCACGAAACTTTATATGCTTGCATGGGGCGGTGCATGGGACGTGGGCCTGAGAAGATCCCATTACATTTTGTTGCGGACTAGGACAAAAGGCGGATCCAGAAGAATTTTTTCCTTGAAATTCTTGAACTACTATTATACATGTTCGGCTAATTATAAATGCCAGCCTTTATATATGTAAGCTAATACCAGTGCCTATAGAGCATAAAAATGTAAGTCAACGAACTTCAGACTGAAACCAATACACATATACAGTGAGCCATATATACAGTGGCCATGGATAAAATCGCGACAACAAACGCCAGGTGAAAGTCCAAATGATATATAATTGATGTATATTGGACTGCATTGCAACACATTCGACAGCACATTATACTTGTAAATATACGCCTGGCGAGTACCTTTCTTATTCTGAGGTCATGCATGCAGTGTCAGCGTATATCAAGGTATTCTGTTGAATATATTAACATATTAACTCATGGCAAAGTTGTGTGAATAACTTCACTGATAACCAATTGCTGTGGTACAAGCAATCTACCACGTATTTTAATTTTACTGTACTTTTTAATTCATTGAGGTTAAAGATTCAGTATTACCCTTTATATAAACGAGGGTTTTAGATTTAGGAAAAAGCTGAATTATTATTTTGACATTGAACGTCCCTGTTAATCTGTCTGTCTGTCTCTGTCTGTTACTGTCTGTCTGTATGCCTGGCTGTCTGTCTCTCTTACTCTCTTTCTTTTTCTCTGTCTGTCTCGGTCTCTCTCTCTCTCTATATATATATATATATATAGATACATACATGCATACACATGTACGTATGTGTGTGTGTCTATCATTACAGCTGTAATAATTTACTTTGGTCATTATTATTCATATAGTCTTTAAAATATTTACTAATTTTTTATACTGAAATACAATGTTGCACTTTTCATATTTTTTTCATTAAAAAAACTGCGAGGGTTGCCTGATTTTAAAGCTTAGATAATTAGTTAAAATATTGCCTATCCTGCTCTTGAAGAAATCCCGGATTTAGTTTTCCTCTTTTACAAAAAAAAAAAGAATCAAGACCCCACAAACCTTTGCAAATTAAATGTTGGATTGTCGATAAATTCCGTTTATGGCTTTCTGAACTGCATGGTGCTTAAACCAAAGATCTCAAAGTAAATAACAACTGACTAATGATGTTTACTAATCTACGTGTATCAGTACAAAAAAACAGTCTTACCATTTTGGCACTTTATTCTGCTCTCTATACACAATGAGGCGGATGAATACAATTAGCCCTCACCGACGCGGACAGTTGAAGTGTCCTGTGAGAAGGGGGTGTGACATTCCGCCGCTCTGTGCGCGCTTTTATACGATCATTGTATATAGATCGTCGCCATGGCAATAGCATGATGCTATACCGTAAATAAACCAATGATCTTACTTTGCACATTGACCGGTGTGTAATGGAGATAAATTTAACTCTGATGATATCGGTACGCTTACATTTCTTGACAATCTCCTGTGTAACTTGGCACGGTTTAGCGCCATGACTCATGCGTATATATGACATGTTCAGCAGAGTTGTACAGTGAGATCAGAAGAATAAAGATATACTTATCCTCAGCGAATTGGTGTAAGTTTCAGCATATAAATATTTTCTAGTCATAAAGTACACCAATCGTTGTAATAAGGGGTCGGCTAGATTAAGGGGACAATTAGCGGTCCCCCGTGATATTTCAACACAGCCTTTTAGTGATTGGTGGATTTGTCATAAGCAACCATTTTGCTCAATTAAAATGACATTTTCTCATATGCTCAGGATCAATTTAAGCCCGATTCGGTTTCGTTAACAGGGTACGTGTATATATATATAGATATATATATATATATATACACACACACATACATATACAGTAAAACCTCGTTGTGTCGAAGTCGAAGAGAATGGTGAATTTACTTTGACACAACCGGAGTCCGAGACAACCGATATTCAATATATTCATCCTTCTTCTGCCTCGATTATTATCGATAAATAGGGCCAATATTATATATTTCTAACAAATGTTTATTTGAAAGAACAACATAAATGTTATAACAAATTTATCTACATCAGAGGCACATAAGTACCACCAAAAATAGGATTAGGTAAATAAAAATGTGAAGCAGTATAACGTGCTCTATGGTTAATAAGAGTCAGTCTGAAAGGTGTCATCTTCCTCCTTATATATAAATAGAGTCGTGTATGATTATCCTAGACACATCGAAGGTAAGGATTCAATTATGTTTGGTTTTATTAATAACTTCTCATTTTGAAATAATGCTTTGTCGGCGAGAGAAGAAAGGCATGATTACGAGTGACTAATTGGCAAAACAGGTAAACAACGGACCAGGTGTGTACACCATTGCCGGTTTTATTTATATAACTGGTAATCACGTATGATTGATGAACTGTGCACAACTTTTTTCCAAAAATTAAAGCGGCATGACCTCGAGTCGAATGACAGAGCCAGCGCGCTAGATGAGTAAGTGCCGTGCCGGTATTAATGACGTATACCTGGTCATTACGGCCCAATCACGATTGACGTCCCGTGCACAACTGCTATCCAATTATTCAAGCGACTTCGAGTTAAGCGATAGACATACTAGCCGGGGACCAACAAAACACTTTAACACATCGGGTTTTTCGACACATCCGAATTGGACACTTAAAGGAGTTAGTTAGTAAGGTTTTAACTGTTTTTTTTTATGATTTTTTTTTGCAGGGACTTCACATTCCACTTCGATACATGCGGGAATTCCACATGCCAGGTTTCACTCTGTAAATTCACTACAGTCTGTTTCGCGGGATGCGACCCGATCATCAGGTGAATGTTGTTAGAATGAAGCTAACGGCGTGGTTTGAAAAGCCGAGACTTTACGAGATAACGAGATTATGCTTTGTGCGTATGGGGGGGGGGGGGGCATTTAATGACTGACACTGATCCTATTGTCCTCGGGGTTTAATGCTGTGTTTATGGAGGGGGGGGCAGTTTTTGTCCAGATTTCAGGGTTTTAATTTATGTAAGCTGTGTTTCTGCCATCCTTACTTTGAAAGTTACATGGTTAGAATATTTATGATACCAAACGGACCAAACAGCTGCTTTTAAATGCAACTGTTTGCGTTTGGTTCATTCTAATTAATCAGACCAATGATCCCATTCAGTCATTTTTAGCTTACATTTTGGATTTTATATAGTATAGTATAAATGTGACATCAGGCACATGCATGGCGTAATTTCTGAGTATAGACGCTGGGCAGAAAAATTTAAACATGGTGATGTCAGTCCGCGTCGATCTTGCACAATCTCGTACTGAACTTAGTTGTATCCCCGTGACTCATACATAAATCGATAAGTATAGCTGATGTCATTCACCGTTTATGCCCATGTATTTATGCACATGAATATAGAGAGTACATAAGCACAAGACAAATACTTCCACACACATAAAATATTATTATTATTATTATTATTATTATTATTATTATTATTATTATTATTAAACTTATTATTATTATAAATATTATTATACCTCCGCCATAAAATTTTACCTGCGATTTATCTGTAAACAACGCATACAGATCAGAACAGATTATTTAGAATTTTGTCGAGGGTTTTCAAAACATTTTAAATCTATGAGGTAATCCGGG